>OZ030006.1:66023631-66466131 GCA_964023405.1 Apodemus agrarius | reverse complement strand
ATGGATTCAATTAGTTTATTCCATCTTCAGTGACAAACGATTAGGAGAAGGAAACAAAATACTATGTCCACCCACAGATTAGCAGGACAATTAAGAGTATTCATAGTTAGAAACTATAAAATAAAATTCTAATATATTTAGGGATGTCATTTGTATTGTAGCATTTAAATCTTTTCCTATGTATAATACCACACTTCTCATCTATACAATCTGAGAAGCTGGGATGGAATAGTCCCACTTCTACCCACTTTTGAAATGTTAGAAATGGAACCAGTCTCATCATGACTTCCTATGCCCTTCCAATTGAGACAAACTGGGACCATCAGGGTCACATCTATTTCCTTGAATAGAATGTGTATGCATTTGAACACTCAGTTATCAGATAACATCTCTATTATAAAATATTTCTATGAAAATGTTGAGTTTTTGTTTTTAGTCTCAGAAATGTAAGAGTACAAATAAACACGGTGAAATGATCCATGATTCCTAAATAAATTAAGCATTCACTTACTGTTGTGTTTATATTGAAAAATGACCATAATGCATAGTGCTTGAAGTTAAAAAACTTTCCGATACAGCTAGAACTTGGGGCACAGAGAAGTGGAAAGTGGATCCAAGAATCTGAAAAAAGAAGTTTGGAGTTGGGGTGGGGGGCACTGTTCAGATTGTGTGTGAAGAGGATGGGCTTCCTGAAGGCAGAGTGGAGACTAATCTAGAAGGCTAGAGAGCTGAGAAGAGCTTTCAGCAGACAATTAGGCACGGAAGACTCCGGTATTTAGACATATATATAGAGACATTGATAAGTACACTTGGATTTCTATGGATAGTTTGTTTACTGCCAGTAATAACCTCATGCTGGGGCTACTTAACATTGAGAACAATGCTGAAATTGACCCTTCAAAATGGCATTCAAACACTAGGATAAAACAGTACTTCTACAAGAAAGCAAGTAACTCAGAGCATCCACCAGGCATCTCTAACAGCAGTGCACGTCAACTGCTCTATACCTTGTCTTTCAGAATATTTATGTTAGTTTTACCCACCTAGACCATACCACTGTTGAACTGTTCCAAAATACAAACCTGATCATATGCTGAGGGGACCCTACAGGTGATAGTAGCAGACTGAAAAGTGAGCTGCAAAGAAGTGAAAATAACAACTTTATTTAGATTAACTTTGACAAACTGGATCAAACTTCAAGGAATCTGATGCCAGTTGGTTTATTCCTAATGAATATAACACAGTATAATCCGGAAAAAATGTGCACAGGAAGTATAATTACAATGAATCTCAACTCAGCGCACATGCCATTTCTTCCAGGAAGATGGGCTCTAGAGACAGGCTACCTGTATTAGCTTAGGAGTCTAGAGAAGAATCTGGCCTTGTCTCAGTCATACAGACAGCATAGCATATAGGGCTATTATTAATCAACTTCTGGTCCTGGTTGTGGAAGCATGGAGAAGCCTCTGGCTATGCAGATAATGTAATGGTCGTTTAGACTATTAGGTATCTCTGGTCCTGGTTGGGAGTGATTGGGGGTGCCCCTTGGCTGTATAGGTAATGACAGGGTCATTTAGATTAGTAGCTACCTACAGTCCTGGTTGTATAAGTTTTATGCACCCTAGCCTAACAGACAAAGCAGATCACCAGGTTGTTAATTACCTCCAATTACTAGCTTTCTCGATGGAAGAACAGGTCTTATGTCCATTCCTTTGAGAGGGCAATTGTGTGTGCTTCATGTTCCTGGTTGCTCTGGAGATCTGTGGGTGCAAGGACCACTTATGAAGTGCTCCCAACACTATTATGCTCTCAACAGTACTATGTCACACATCAGAAAGCTCAACAATCAACTAGTGCATGAACATTTACAGCTTAAATCCTTTGGTCTCCCAAACTAAACTCCAGCATTCACTGCTGTCTGTTTTTGGAGAAGGTTAAAAGATGGCAGAATAGTGATAAAATTGTATTAGTTGAAGAGAAGAGGTCCTGACTATACAAGACTGATTCAAGTGATTTCTCCTTCTTTTCTTTTCGGTTTACCTGTGGCCACAGACATTCATGCTTCTCCAGATAGCCTTTTCTTAAAACAAACACTCAGTGATAATCCGAACTTTCTGTGGAGACTTAGAATCAGTTACTTCGCCCTGTCCTTTAGGATCATATTCCTTGATATTTGTAGAAACTATCTGCCTTCGATCCTCATGTTATAGGGAACACATACACAGTCTAAATCAACAAGCTGTGTCTTCTCTCAGTAGTTAAAATCTCCAAGGTCTTTCATTGTTGGCAAAGCATAGCTACTTGGATGACTATGATGTGAACCACCATTCTGTCTAATCTGTAGAATTCTGTGAAACTCATCTGTGCATAAAACACAGAACTGGTCCACCTCGTGTATTATCATAGGAGGCCGGACTTAATGCTGAACTATCACTGATACTTCAAAAGCACTGGGGGCATGGAGTTTCAGGTCTGGGTTAGCACTTGGCTTGCACTGCTTCCTGACTGGCTGGGTTTGTGCACAGGAAAACAGTGACTCTGCATGACTGTGTCTTAGCTGCTGGCACAGAGATACATAGCAGAGTCATCTGGCTCTACAGACTTGATGCGAAGATTCAAATGAGCTTTATCTGAAGACTGAGGAGAGAAGCGACTCGGAACCGAATCATTTACAATGAGTTGCTTATTATTGTAGCTAAACATGATCTTCAGCAATTGCTTAGAGTCTTGCTTGTACCAGTACATAGTATCGTGGCCCAGCTTTTGCTCACACTGGAAAGACACTTCATTTCCCACCCGTGTGACACGATGCTTTGGAGTCTGGAAAACAGCTGTCTCCAAAGGGCCTGTGGAAAAAATAATCAGAATTCAGTAAAATTTCAGAAGTAGTCATTCTCAAAGAACTCAAACAGGACCATATCTCCTGGCCTAGGAATTCAACTACTCACCTACTCCCAAGAGACAGAAGGCTACACAGCTTAGGAGTCTACAGCCCATGGTTGGGTCAAGGCAGGGCAAATAAGCCCAACCTACTGCAGCTGTCAGACCAGGTGGTAGGTTCCACTATAGATGACATGTGATTTGTCTGTCTACCATCACAGCCAGAAAGGTGCTTGATCAAAAATACACATATACACCCACACATACACACACCTGCCATGTACACGTACATATGCACAATACACACATACACACACCGCACATACAGAGAGACAGACAAACAGACAGACAGACAGACACACACACACACACAGAGTGGGGGAGAGGGAGAGGGAGAGAGAGGGAGAGGGAGCAGGAGAGAGAGAAACAGACTGAGAAAGACAAAGACATGGAGAGAAAGATAGAGATGGAGACAGAGTGAAACAAGAAACAGACAGAGAGAAACAAGTAGAAAAATTTTGATAATACCACCAAACAGTGAACCCATGTGGTACATGTGTGTTTTACTGGAGTTAAGTTACATTAAGTTAAAGTTAAGACTACATCAGTGAAGGAAATAAGAATACAAGCCTCCTTGGAAGGACAAATGTCATGTCACTTACTTGTTTCAGACATTAAATGCCAACATAGTGCAAAGCAAGAAGAAAACAATCACATTCTTAGGATATTAATATTCTGAAAGGAGTAAAAAAATTGAATAGCAGTGTGGGGTCTTAACTCCTATATCCCAGCACTCAGACGGCTGAGGCAGGAAGATTGATAAGTTCAAGGCCAACCTGGGCCATAAAGTGAGTGCTAAGTCAGCCAGAGTTCAAGAGCAAGAACAAAGTTAGGAAATATGTAGATTGCCTGTGGGTCATACAGGTCATGGTATATGGAAATCATCAAGTCATTTTTAAGCACCCCATTTCCTCATCTGCAAAACAGTGATCTAAAGTCAATAATTTTAAAATTCTGTGAGCATTCATTAGTGCCCTTAGCACATACTGTTTCGTTACCTCGCAAAACTTACATGTGAAGTGTTTCAAAGGAGGAAGAGTTAGAGAAAGAGAAAGAAGGAGAAAAAGGAGAAAGGAATGAAAATAGGGAGGGGGAAAAGTAAGGGAAGGAGGGAGGCAAAGAGGATGGAGAAAGTTTGGTGGAGAAACCAAGGTAGAGGAAGAGAGAAAGGAAGGAAGGAAGATAATAAGAAAACAGGAAAGAAGCGAGAGATGGATGGGAAAGCATTGTAAGGGACAGGTCACAATGGTAATCATGACCATGCAAAAACAGTGAGAATTCCTGAAGTCGATTTAAAGTCTTTGTCTATCCTATTTTCTGCAAATATTCTTGATGCAATCAGGTGAGCAAAGCCTAGAAACGATGCTGAAATGACCCTGACCCAAGGAAACTTTCTTTACAGGAAGTAATGTTAGTTTGAAACGCTGCTAAATATTTTTAAAATAATTTTTCAAAAGATGTTGTGATTTTTGCCTGAAAGATAAGCAGAAACAAATATTGATGTAGAGTTTCCTTCCTGATAACTCTAGTCAAGCTGGGGAGAGAGTGGCCTTAACAGAGAACCCAGAGCTAGCTGACTGCCATCCCTGACAAGGGCCAGACTTCAGTAAGGAAAGTCAAGGGGGTTGAAAATGAAGTGATTTTAGCTTGGCTGTCACCTAAAAATAGGAATGTCTAGGAGCAGTGGGGATGAGGCAGAGGCTGGAGAAGAACCAGAGAAAGCAGGAAGTGGACTGACTGGCAGCCAGGTCCTTATTTTGTCACTGAGTCTGAATTTGGCTTTCTTTAAGCTCCTTCTATCTGAAGTGTGTGTCTCAGTGGGAGAAATGTGCATGTTCATCTGTTTGATATATGAAATCACCCACCTTGGACCAAAACTCCCACTGTTGCTTCTGCCCTGAGTGATTTCCATCAGAAGAAATTTCCTAAGAAACCAGAGGACAGTGCTCTGGCAGCCCAGGGGGAAGAGAGTCTCACAGCTGGCCCTGTTACCTGGGGTTAGTGTGGCACGGGAACCCATGGAAATGTCATTGTCACACATAGTCCATCTCTCTGTGCTCAGACTGTTTCTCACTTCTATAGAACAAAGAACAAGGCAGCCTGGTTCTGCTCTGCTCGGAGCAGGGGAGACTACAGTGGCACTGACCCAGAAGAGAATGATCACTGGCAAAAAACAAAACAAAAACAAAAACAAAAACAAAAACAAAAACAAAAAACATAAAAGTTATCATACACACTAATTAATGTTACCTTGTGCCAGAAGGTTTATCAACCAGTTTTCCAAATAAAAATTCTGAGCAAGCCAAAGGGATATTGCGTTAAAGGCCTTTTCCCATTTACCTTTACAAATTGTCAGTTGTTTTGCCTTTAATTCTCATGCAACCTCTTACAACAATTACACATGTTATTGATACTATTGCATAGATCCCTCCGTATTTAATCTAGTTTCTTGAAAAGAACAATTAGCAAAATGTGTTTGTAGTAATATGATATGCAAGCCTTTTGTTTAACTTTAAAAATGGTCATATTCATTATTGGGGGAAAGCTGTAGATATTTTAATTGAGTGCTCCAGAGAAAAATCCAAGCGATTCTGAATTTCCATCCACTAAGCTATAGCTCCTTGCTATTAAGTTTTCATTTTGATGCGATATATGTGTGCCTTTTCTGATCATAATTCTCAGAGGATTTTTGAAAGCACTCATGATTCAGAAAGAGAATTAGATTTCAGCTTAGAAAATTGGGTTGGCAGTCTTCAGTGTATTCCTTTGTTTTGTTCTGAGATGAGCTACATAATTAACCTTTGCAGAAAAGTGGATCATTTTCCAGCTAAATGACTTGGCTAGACTCTCACTTTGTGCAATATGGTGGAATAGATATGGCACCATGGGTAGATATCCCAGAACTTCCCTCGGCTGCCTAGCAACTGCACACAGAAAATGTAATTTTATGACATTCTTGGATTTCCACAAAGCAAGGGAAATTCCAAATTCATTAAAAGTGAGATAGAGTCTTGAGGTAAAACACATTGTCTTAGACCTATGTTCTGGGTGACAGTCAAAGCCCCCTGCTTTTCTATCTTTGGGTATCTTAACAGCCTCAAAAATGTCTGCATCAGGGCAGCCCTGTTTCCAGGGTATTTGTAGAGAGAGATAGAAGTTGAAATTAGAGTCCAAATGGACTGTGCTCCTGATATCTTCTGATGGTGTTGCTATTTTAATAGAGCATATGCCCAGAGGAGGTGTTTCCTATTATTGTGTAAATGTATTTCTCCAAGAACGGAGAGGATCACCTAGAAGCCGAACAGTCACAAGATATTGCTAGTCTAATTCTCTGATGGGATAAACAGAAATTATTTGAGGGAAATTGAAATGTGATTCTTGGTCTCTTTTGTCCTAACTAGTAGATTTTGTCACTGGTTGTATGTTCAAATGTCCTAAGGACCCCCTGGTCTGCAGCACTCATTACTGGGCATAGGAGCTCACATCATGCAAGACTGGACCAGACTAGAATTGACTGAGCTGGAGCAAAAAGCAGGCTCCCAGAGCTTCATATGTATTCAAAGATATATTCTCTGCCTGCACCCTCCTGTGGATTCCCAGTTCGTGTATCTCTAACTTTCTAATTCCATTCAGATACACATAAAAGAAGTCAGCCAGACCATTCGCTGGAAACTCAGTGCAGAAAGAGGCCTGTGTTTAGCCATTCGCCTGATTGCACTGGTTCGTAGCCTCTGCAGACTACACTTTTCCATGCTATAAATACCTCAAAGTTTCTCTTAACCCTCTCACAAACTGTAGTTTTCTTAGACCTTCCTAAGGGGGAATCTCAGAACCACAGCTCCCCCTTGTGGCTAGTGGGTTGAAAAGCATTCTTACATTTTCCTACTTGCAGGCTGTTGATTTCTGTTTCACAAATATATTCCACCACAGGGTTTAGGTTATGCAACAAAATCAACATGAATGTGGCCCGTCCAAAAGGAGTGAAGACATTCAAAACAGACAGTGTGTATCTATCTTCCTTTGGCTTTCATTAGTTTGAAACAATGGAGTTTAACATATTAAACTACTGTGAATTAATTATACAGAGCCCACCAGCAAGGAAACTTTGCTCCAAGAAAGAGATTTGCAAGATTTCAGACTATACTTTTCAGAAAGTTGGAGCTGAAATAGTGATAGGACCACATTTGATGGATAGAGACTGTTGAGATATGCATACCTCTGGCCCTCTGTTTAAAACTAAAACTAAACTGCTTATCAGAAGCCTCAGAGACTCAGGGAGTCACTGGATGTTTTTTAGTTTTTGTTTTTGATTTTTGACCTTCTTCTCAATGTGAGCATAGTGAATCCATTCCCCCTTTCTGTTTTTTATGATTCAAACAAAATACAAAAGGGAGCAAAGGGGATAGGAACTCCACAGGAAGACCAACATAGTCAACTAACCTGGACCTTTGGGGCTCTCAGAGTCTGAACCACCAAACAAAGAACATACATGGGCTGGACCCGGGCCTCCCATACATATGTAGCAGATGTGCAGCTTGGCCTTCATGAGGGTCCCGAACAACTGGAACGGGAGTTATCACAAAAGCTGTTTCCTGCACATGGGATACGCTCTTCAAGCTGGGCTGTTTTTTGTTTGTTTGTTTGTTTGTTTGTTTGTTTGTTTTTTCTGGCCTCAGCAGGAGAGGACAGATGCACCTAGCCTCACAGTGACTTGAAGTCTCTTAAAGGTGTTTCCACCTTGAATCAAACATGCTCAAACACACCGTGGCTTTCAAAGTTTGATCGAATTACTACAATGTTCACTCCAAAATAAACTAAAAGCATGTTTGTTTAATGGAAATTATTTACTTTTGGCGGCATTTGTATGCAAAGACAGCAAGGACACAAAAGACCAAAAATTTAGAGAAAATTTAACTCTTGTGGGTATTTTCCCTTAACAATATTTGCCAGTTTAGCAGAATCTGAAAAGAGGACAAGGTACGAAAAAGATGGAGAGACTGGGGTGCTTTGAAAAGCAACCAGTAGCCCTTGGATATGGAGAATAGCAATTTAGTTCAGAGCTACTGATCTAAAGGACCCTGGGAGAGCTCAGGCTTGGTGGCTGCAGATGGGGCAGGGGATTGCTGAAAGTGATCCCAAGGGAACTTTGAAGAGAATGGCAATGTTTTAGAACTAGACCACAATGACTCTGACATGGATGGATTTGTCAAAGCTCGTAGGATTATACATGTGAATAAATACTATGTATGTTATGTGAATTTCATGTCAACAAAGCTGCTAAGTACTCAAACATTGCTTAAAACTTGAGCCACTGTCCACTTAAGACCAGGACTTAGCAGTGATCCCTGGGACTCCTCAAAGCCCAGCTTCAATTTAATTCAGTCATCAGCTTGATGAAGATGACCTGCTACTCTTGAAACTTCCTAGCAGATATCTCAGCCCTGTCAAGAGAAAAATCAAAACATTCTGAGCCCTAAATACTCTCTAATTTTCCTCATAACCCAGGATTCACATGAAAATAATATCATCACAAACCAAGACATGACAATAGACAAAAAAAAGTGGCTCAAAAATTTAGATATTACAGTTACTAGACACTGGTTTTTAAATAGTTAATGTTTTATCAAAGTAAATATAATGGAGAATTTTAGCAGAGAACTTGAAACTATAATTATGATCTAAACAAATTCTGAACTGAATTATACTGATTACTTAATATATACGTTCACTATATTTGTTATAAAGAGAATGGACAAGGCTTAAAAGAGTAGATAAGCTCAAGGAATAAGGGGAAACTACCAAAACAAAATTAGAGAAACAGGGAAAAAAAGAAAGAAAAACAGAAATGAGAGCATGTTAATGATGGCACTGGCATAGGTAAGCCAAAACTCTAAGATCTTCTAGAAAGTCAGATTAACAGAAAACCTTTGATCCACCTGTTCCACACTTTTGAACTCTGCCTGCAAAAATGCCATCCAGGCCACTCCTATAACTCATAACAGCAGCAGGATTCCTTGGGAAAATAATGTGAGTATTTAAGCACCATTCCTACAGAGCAAATCTGTGTCTGCATAGACTTGCTCAGCACAGATATGGCTGGAATTAAATGATATGGTTTATATTTTTATCAAGTCCGAGCAATCAGACCTTTAAGGTAGTGGTCAGCTGCATCAGCAACAAACATAGGAGGTTCATAGCAATAAACTTCAGAGCTGATGTAGCCAGTGGTTCTCAAGGAGTTGGTGTTCCTTGTCCTTCTCCTCTACCACTGATTCCAGATTTCCCCTAGCCTTGCTCTGTTTTTCTGTGGGTTGTGCCTTGTTCAGTAGGATGGTCCATTCTTTACTCCTTATGGCAGTCATTCTCAGCCTTCCTAATGCTGTTACAGTTCCTCATGTTGTACTAACCTCCAACCATAAAACTCTTTTTGGTGCTGCTTAATAATTGTAATTTTTCTACTGTTATAAATCATAATGTAAATATGTGTGTTCCAATGGTCTTAGGCAACCTGTGCGAAAGGGTCATTCAGCTCGCAAAGGCATTGCTATCCACAGGTTAAGAATTGCTGCCTTATGGCTTTGATTCCATTTGATACACCTACTTTTAATACTGTGACTGATTAACTCAACAAATCACCACCTATTGCCACACACAGATTACAGAAACTTGATTGAATTCACTCAAATCCAGATCAACCTTTCCTTGTTTCCAATATGGAGCAGAAAATTTGTGACCACATGGTATCTATTTTTAGAAACTCTATTTATATAATCTCAAATTCTCATGTGTACCTTCTTGCATCGCTGTCAAAGGAACCAAAAGCAAAACAAACAAAAAACAACAACAAAAGCAAACATAGTTTCAGTTCACAATTAACAGGATGCTTAATGTGTATTGGGTTGTAGTGTCAATTTCCTTCTCCTCCTTCTCATAAACCAAGATTTCTTATTCAACAGATCTTATTAATTCAAGGGAAGGAACTACAATTTGGGCCCCCGAGTCACTAGGAGTGAGGATCAACAGGGCAGTGATCCTACTTCTACCTTATGAGTTAAAATACTTTATCTAAGCAACAATCAATAAAAGAAATGAAAAGATTTCTAAGGCAATGCAATTAAAATGGAGAAAGAAGAAAACATGAATCACCTAGTTACCTGATGAGATAGTATTTGCTCAAGATTATTACCAACCACATTCTGTGTTATCTAGAGAAAATCTGTATATCCATGACCTCTGGCCTTCCTTCTATGAAATATCCTTAGACATTTAATTTCAGATATTTATTTGTTAAAAAAACAACTGCAATGAAAATAATAGTCATGTAGACTTCCTTTTCCTGGGAAGACAGGGTGCTAGGGAAGAGGCGGACACATGAGAGTTTGTGTACAGGAAGTCGGTGTTTCTGCAAGGCTGTGGCTAAGCTGCTGGCGCAGAAGTACACGGCTGAGTCCTCCAGTGTTGTGGGTTGGATTTTCAGAGTGAAATATGAACCATCTGGCCTTTCAACTGAAAACTGATCCTTCAATAGTTTAGACTTATCCAGGACTTTACCATTGTAGAAAGAAACCAGAAACTCTATCTGCTGTCCTATGATCTGTTTATACCAATAGAAATATTGGTGATTAGAAACTGGGTCACAACTGAGGGTCACCATCTGTCCCATATCTATTACTTGATGACTTGGGATCTGTAGTACTTTGGGTCCTGTGTCACCTGTGGAAAAAGAAAGAAGATTAATGGAATACTTTAAAATTGTCTCAATATGAAATGAAAACTCTACAATTTCTAAGAACCCACCTGTTTCCATGAGACTAAATATTATCCAAAACAGGAGCCAGATACCCATAGTGGAGTCACAGCAGGAATATAGTTTCTTCTAGCTTGAGTGACTGAACATCAGAAACAGATGAAGGGTATGCTAAGTCCCTATGGTCTCACAGGCAAGGTCTGACAGGTCTATTGGTGAGTGGAACAGTTACTATCTGCAGACTGCCCTCTATGGGAGAAAGAAAACCTTAATATCCTGCATATAGCAGATACCTGGGGGTTTGGGATTCTGTTCTGCCTATGAGATAGATCTGATGGTGTGCACAAGACAGGGGTCTGTTGCTAGGAGTAATCAGAGGGAAGGCAGAGTTTAGCAAAGAACTTGTAAGATTTAAGTCTTCCTCAGAAACACCAGGATGCTTCCTCTTTGTTACTGTGATTAACAACAACTCAAAAGGCTTCAGACTCTACAACAAGCAACACAAGAGTACAAAGAGTCAGCATGAAGATTAAGAAATGGAAGGAAAGAGCCAAGCATGAAAGTGTTAAAAACCTCAATGGAAAAGAAAAAATAAGACTTGAGAACCTGACCATAAGCAAGGAGAGTAACTTAATCAATGGTAAAGATCAAATAAGGAAGGATTATACTGGGATATAAGAACTCAAAGAGCTACTTGGGGAGAGGGGGGATTTCTCAGAAAAAGTGTGAGCATATTGGAGCTGGAATGAGGGCAGAGGTATAGGTTCTTCTTGGAAAAGGAAGTCATATAAGGAGACCTATTGGAAGAGGATGGGTGAGAACAGTTCAGTGGTCCGTAAAAGATTTCTCAGGACTACAAACCCTTTAAACATCTTAACCTTGAGCCTCTCAGTCCCACACTTAACTCTAGACAACGTTTTACTCAGGTCAAAGCTGCTGCTTTGCAGACTAAGAGTTTGGCATCATGACACCTAATTAGCAGGTGGCATCGTGGTCTGAGGTTTTACTTGGGTCCTGTGGATTACTGAACTGAGTCTCCAGGCTCAGGTAGACCAGCTACACCAGCAGTTTCCTGGATAGACTGAGGAGGTTTGCGTACAGGGAGGCAAGAGCTCTGCAGGGCTGTGTCTTGGCTACTGGCACAGAAGTATGTAGCCGCATCATCAGGCTTTAGGGCTGTGATCTGAAGGTCTAAGTAGTTTTTCTGGGAATTGTGAGGTTGGAAGCGACTTGGGACAGTCTGATTGTCAATAAGTTTTTGATAGTTATAGGAAAACATTAACTCTAGGGACTTCTTAGTACTTTGTCTATACCAATACATAGCATTGTGTCCTAGATGCTGTTTGCATATCAGGATTCTTTCACTCCCAGTGCTTGCCACCAGATATTTTGGTTTCTGGATGATTTTAGAGTCAACTGGACCTGTGGGAATAAGAAAACAAGTTTAATCCTCAAGGTAATTGTAGAAGGATGTTCTATGTAAAATACAAAGGTGTATGGACCAAGATTAGGACTCACCTGACACCAGGAGACAAAAGGCCAGGCAACTGAAGAGCGTGGAACACATGGCGTTGTCCCACAGGATGGGATCTATGTCTTCCTCCTTGGATCCTGGCTATCTGCGTGCCTTTTGCTGACCCTGTAAAAAGGTTTGCTTGGATGTTCCCTGTTGTGTGGATGGTTTCAGCTCACACATCCTTTTTGCCCTTTATGTCAGGGCGGAGAGTCCCAGACACAGACCATACCCACCTGCCTCGTGGTGGCTCCTCAGACAGTTTCTTGCCCCAACAAATGGTATTCTCTTTCTTCTTTGTACTTTGTATTTCCCCTCCTCCCCTGACAGACAGATTCACCTCCCTTGGATAGACACCCTTCCTGCTGACTCTTACGGGTTCAGACTAGACATACCAGGTTTTCTCTCCTTCATCCTAAGAAACACAGCCTTATTGCTCATCAGAGCCTTTTCTGAAGCCACCTGTATATCATTTCAAGGCACAGTAATTTAATGATAAATAGATAAGAGGCACCACAGTGAGTGCTGAAAGAGGAAGAAAAGGAATGTGCTGTAACCTCCTTTTCCAACCCTTCCCCGACACACTATGAACACCTCACCTCCTAGGTTCTTGGCCTTGCATTTGAAAAGGAAACAAGCAAAGAAAGCTGTAGGAGAACAAAGAACAGCTGGATCAAAGAAACCAAGTCAAGAGACATTCAGGAACAATACCCTGTAGGTTCTGGAAGTCCTAGTGTCTCTGAGCTGCATCCACACCTTGATCTCTCAAACAGAACAAGGAGCAGAAGCCCTATGTATTATTTCCTGCCCAGCCCCCTTCCCATCCTCCCTTCTCACCTAACCATTCATCAGCCTCAAGAGTTTCAGTGAGGTCACAGCTCTCCCTAGAGGATAAATAAGCACATTACATTCCTCTCTTTCCTCATTTCCCCTCATGGTACCTGAGCTTGAGAATCACAGAAAGATTAACCAGGGTGTTGAAGGTAGGGTGATCCATAGACTGAGGAGTCATCAGAAACCTTGAAGATGAAGATCTTTTCCCAATTTGTTGGTTGCCGATTTCTCCTTTTGACAGTGTCTTTTCCCTTGCAGAAACTTTGTAATTTTTATAAGGTCCCATTTGTCTATTCTTGATCTTAGAGCATAAGCTATTGGTGTTCTGTTCAGGAACTTTCCCCTTGAGTCAATGTCCTCAAGGGTATTCCCCAGTTTCTTTTCTATTAGTTTCACTGTGTCTGGCTTAATGTGGATGTCCTTGATCCACGGAGTTGAGCTTAGTACAAGGAGATAAAAAGAGTGGATCGATTCTCATTCTTCTGCATGTTGACCTCCAGTTGAGCCAGCACCATTTGTTGAAAAGGCTATCTTTTTTCCACTGGATGTTTTCAGTTCCTTTGTCAAAGATCAATTGGCCATATATGTGTGGGTTCAGTTCTGTGTCTTCAATCCTATTCCATTGACCCATCTCTCTGTCACTGTACCAATACCATGCAGTTTTTAACACTGCTCTGTAGTATTGCTTGAGGTCTGGGATATTGATTCCCCCAAAAGATCTTTTACTGTTGATGATAGTTTTGTTATCCTGGGTTTTTTTGTTATTCCAGATGAATTTGAGAATTGCTCTTTCTAACTCAATGAAGAACTGAGTTGGGATTTTGATGGGGATTTCATTGAATCTGTATATTGCTTTTGGCGAGATTGCAATTTTAACTATATTTATCCTGCCAACCCACGAGCATGGAAGATTTTTCCATTTTTTGAGGTCTTCCATTTCCTTCTATAGAGACCTGAAGTTGTTGTCATACAAATGTTTTACTTGTTTGGTTAGAGTCAAACCAAGGTACTTTATATTGTTTGTGGCTATTGTGAATGGTGTCATTTCCCTAATTTCTTTCTCAGCCTGCTTATCCTTTGAGTATAGGAAGGCTACTGATTTGCTTGAGTTGATTTTATAACCAGCCACTTTGCTGAAGTTGTTTATCAACTGTAGGCGTTCTCTGGTGGAATTTAATATCCAATGTATACAAAGAACTCAAGAAGTTAGACTCGGGAAAACCAAATAACCCTATCAAAAAATGGGGTACAGAGCTAAACAAAAACTTTTCACCTGAAGAAACTTGAATGGCTGAGAAACACCTTAAAAATGTTCAACATCATTAGTCATTAGAGAAATGCAAATCAAAACAACCCTGAGATTTCACCTCACACCAGTCAGAATGGTTAAGATTAAAAACTCAGGAAACAACAGGTGTTGGTGAGGCTGTGGAGAAAGAGGAACACTCCTCCACTGCTGGTGGGAATGCAAGCTGGTACAACCACTCTGGAAAGCAGTCTGGCGGTTCCTCAGAAAACTGGACATGATACTTCCAGAGGACCCAACCATACCACCTGGGCATATACTCAGAAGATTCCTTAGCATGCAATAAGGATATATGCTCCACTATGTTCATAGCAGCCCTATTTATAATGGCCAGAAGCTGGAAAGAACCCAGATGTCCCTCAACGGAAGAATGGATACAAAAATGTGGTATATATACACAATGGAGTACTACTCAGCCATTAGAAACAATGAATTCATGAAATTCTTAGAGAAATGGATGGAGCTGGAGATCATCATACTAAGTGAGGTAACACAATCTCAAAAGAACACCCATGGTATACACTCACTGTTAAGTGGATATTAGCCTAGAATCCTGGGACACCAAAGACAGAATCCACATACCAAATGATGTTCAACAAGAAGGAAGGAGAGGACTCTTGTTCTGGAAAGGCTCAAAGCATCAGTGTAAGGGAATACCAGAGCAGGAAAGTGGGAAAGGGTGAATGGGGAAACACAGGGAGGAAAAAGGGCATGGAGGACCTTTGGGGGGCAGGGATCCAGAAAAAGGGAATTGAAATGTAAATAGAGAATTTATCCAATGAAAAAAGAACTTAAAAAAAAGAACTTAAATAAAAAAAATATTCTTTAAAAACAACAAAAAATAAAAAGAAAAAAGAAAAGAAAAGAAACCTTGAAGATGTATGGGCTGCAAAACTCAGCTCTTGGAGAAACACCCAAAATTAATTAAAAAAAAAAAAAACTGTCTACTTAACACATTCCTACTTGCCAGACTCTGCTCAAACACTAGGAACAGAGGAAAATAGACTATTTTAAAACAGGCTACCTTAGTTTGTTTAAAAATCACCAGTGCATAATGTTACTCGTCTTGAATGCTGATGGTGGGGGTTACAATGCACACATTAGGAAAATTTAAATGTAATTGCTTTTAGTCATCTAAATAATTTCATCTTCCCATTTCCCTTGAACGTTGGTTGCAGATAAAGGCTGAAATAATTATTTGCAATCCTCTGCCAAACATTCAGACTATTCAGGCAACCATCAACCAATATGTCTACTCTTCTGTAGCAGGAATTTCAGTGTTCTCCAACTCTACCACACAATGCCTTACAGGGGATGGGTGGTTAATCGTGCTTCTTGGTAGTTGAATAAATGAGTGCAATAAGAAATAATAAAAGATCAAATGCAAATGATAAGTCAGAATACTTTAATACTTCCAATGAGATATTGTTGGCACTGACATACACACACACACACACACACACACACACATATATATATATATATATATATATATATATATGAGGTTTTGCATAAATTGAATATGAAGTCTCAAGGTATAAGACTGGTATGTAACTGACTAAAATAAATTTATCAGAGGTGAGTAGAATATTTGTACTTTAAAGGTGGTCATGGAACAGTAGCATTTTAGTGTGCACCAAACGTTGCTTAAAGGAGCAATGACCAATTTCCCTTTTGAACATTGATGCAAAAATTCTCAATAAAATCCTTGCCAACTGAACCCAAGAACACATCAAAATGCACATTCGCTCTGATCAAGTAGGCTTTATCCCAGGGATGCAGGGATGGTTCAATATACGGAAATCCATCAATGCAATCCACTACATAAACAAACTCAAAGAAAAAAACCACATGGTCATTTCATTAGATGCTGAAAAAGCATTTGACAAAATTCAGCATCCTTTAATGCTAAAAGTCTTGGAAAGAACAGGAATTCAAGGCCTATACATAAAAATAGTAAAAGCAATATACAGCAAACCGGTAGCCAACATCAAACTAAATGGAGAGAAACTTGAAGCACTCCCAATAAAATCAGGGACTAGACAAGACTGCCCCCTTTCTCCATATATTTTCAATATAGTACTTGAGGTACTAGCTAGAGCAGTACCTTCTGGGGGAATCAGTATCCCGGAACTCAAGCAATACTACAGAGCATTAGTGTTAAAAATTGCATGGTATTGGTACAGGGACAGGCAGGTGGATCAATGGAATAGGATTGAAGACACAGAAATGACCCCGAATACCTATGGTCACTTGATTTTTGACAAAGGAGCTGAAAACATCCAGTGTAAAAAAGATAGCACAATTAGCAAGTCAAATGATTCCCAAGAAGAAGAAAGGAGAGGACCCTGGGCCTGTAAAGATTGGATCCAGTTTTGTAGGAGAGTACCAGAACAGGGAAATGGTGGTGGTGGGGGTGATTGGGGAATAGTTGGGGGGAGAGGACTTATGGGACATATGGGGGGGGGTAGAACCGGGAAAGGGGAAAACCTTTGGAATCTCTGGAATGTAAACAAATAATATAGAATAAAAAATTATATTTAAAAAAGATAGCCTTTTTCAACAAATGGTGCTGGTTCAATTGGAGGTCAGCATGCAGAAGAATGTAAACTACTCCATTCTTATTTCCTTGTACTACGCTCATAAAACCAGACACACTGAAACTAATAGAAAAGAAACTGGGGAAGACCCTTGAGGACATGGGCACAGGGGGAAAGTTCTTTAACAGAACACCAATAGCTTATGCTCTAAGATTAAGAACTGATAAATGGGACCTCATAAAATTACAAAGTTTCTGTAAGGCAAAGGACACCATCAAAAAGACAAAACTGCAGCCAACAAATTGGGAAAGATTTTCACCAACCCTACATCTGAGAGAGGGCTAATATCCAATATATACAGATAACTCAAGAAACTAGACCTCAGAAAACCAAATAACCCTATTAAAAATGGGGTACAGAGCTAAACAAAGAATTTTCACCTGAGGAACTTTGGATGGCTGAGAAAAGCCTTAACTATTATCAACAGTAAAAAAACTTCTGGGGGAATCAGTATCCCTGACCTCAAACAATACTACAGAGCAGTAGTGTTAGAAACTGCATGATATTGGTACAGTGACAGGGAGGTGGATCAATGAATAGGATTGAAGACCCAGAATTGAACCCACACATCTATGGTCAATTGATCTTTGACAAAGGAGCTGAAACATCCAATGGAAAAAAGATAGTCTTTTCAACAAATCGTGCTGGCTCAACTGGAGGTCAGCATGCAGAAGAATGAGAATTGATCCACTCTTATCTCCTTGTACTAAGTTCAACTCCAAGTGGATCAAGGACCTCCACATAAAACCAGACACACTGGAACTAATAGAAAATAAACTGGGGAAGACCCTTGAGGACATTGGCCCAGGGGGAAAGTTCCTGAACAGAACACCAATAGCTTATGCTCTAAGATCAAGAATAGACAAATGGAACCTCAAAAAATTACAAAGTTTCTGTAAGGCAAAAGACACTGTCAAAAGGACACATCAGCAACCACCAAATTGGGAAAAGATCTTCACCAACCTTACATCTGACAGAGGGCTAATATCCAATGGATACAAAGAACTCAAGAAGTTAGACCCCAGAAAACCAAATAACCCTATCAAAAAATGGGATACAGAGCTAAACATAGACGTTTCAACTCAAGAATGTTGGATGGCTAAGAAGCACCTTAAGAATTGTTCATCATTAGTTATTAGGGAAATGCAAATCAAAACAACCCTGAGATTTCACCTCACACCAGTCAGAATGGTTAATATTAAAAACTCAGGAAACAGCAGGTGTTGGCAAGGATGTGGAGAAAGAGGAACACTCCTCCACTGCTGGAGGGATTACAAGCTGGTACATCCACTCTGGAAATCAGTCTGGAGGTTCCTCATAAAACTGGACACGATAATTCTGGAGGATCCTGCCATACCACTCCTGGGCATATACCCAGAAGATTCCCCAGCATGTAATAAGGATACATGCTCCACTATTTTCATAGCAGCCTTATTTATAATAGCCAGAAGCTGGAAAGAACCCAGATGTCCCTCAATGGAGGAATGGATACAAAAAATGTGGTATATATACACAATGGAGTACTATTCAGCCATTAGAAACAACGAGTTCATAAAATTCTTAGACAAATGGATGGAGCTGGAGAACATCATCCTAAGTGAGGTAACCCAGTCGCAAAAGAACAGTCATGTTATGCACTCACTGATAAGCAGATATTAGCCTAGAAGCTTGGAATACCCAAGACACAATCCACATATTAAATGTCCAAGAAGAAGGAAGGAGTGGCCCCTGGTTCTGGAAAGGATCACTGCAGCAGTATAGGAGAATACCAGAACAGGGAAGTGGAAAGGGGTGGATGGGGGAACAGGGGGAGGGAAGAGGGCCTATGGGACTTTCGGTGAGGGGGTATCCAGGAAAGGGGAAATCATTTGAAATGTAAATAAAGAATATATCGAATAAAAAAAATAAAGGAGCAAGGAGAACAGAAGAGGAATATTTCCTTCTCTCCTTCCTTCCTTCCTCTATCCTTTTATCATTTATTTTAATTTCTTTCTTTCTCCCCCCCCCCCCAGAGTTTCTCTGTGTAGCCCTGGCTGTTCTAGTACTACCTCTGTAGACCAAGCTGGCCTTCAACTCACAGAGATCTCTCTGCTTCTACATCCCAGATGCTAGAATTAAAGGCGTGTGATGCCAACACTTGGCATTTCTGTTCCTTTTTTTTTTAATTTTTATTTTGTATATTCTATGTTTACATTCCAAAGGCTTTCTCCTTTCCCAGTTCCCACCCACCATAGTTCCCATAGTTCCTCTCCCCCCCCAAATGTTCCTCAATCATTCCCCCTCCCCCCTCGGTTTCTTTACTAAACTGGATGCAATCTTTACATGCCCAGGGTCCTCTCCTTTCTTCTTCTTGGGAATCATTTGACTTGCTATTTGTGTCTTGAGTATTTAGGGCTTCTGGGCTCATTAATATCCACTTATCAGTGATTGCATTTCATGTGCATTCTTTTGTGATTGGGTTAATTCACTCAGGATGATATTTTCCAGGTCTAACCATTTACCTACAAATTGCATGAATTCATTATTTTTAATTGCTGAGTAGTATTCCATTGTATAAATATACCACATTTTCTGTATCCATTCCTCCTTTGAGGGATATTTGGGCTCCTTCCAATTTCTGGCTATTATAAACAAGGCTGCTATAAACATAGTGGAGCATGTGTCCTTATTGCATGCAGGGGAATCCTCTGGGTATATGCCCAGGAGTGGTATGCCAGGGTCCTCTGGAAGTGACATGCCCAATTTTCTGAGGAACTGCCAAACTGATTTCCAGAGCAGTTTTACCATTTTGCAATCCCACCAACAGTGGAGGAGTGTTCCTCTTTCTCCACATCCTCGCCAGCACTTGTTGTCTCTTGAGTTTTTAATCTTAGCCATTCTGACTGGTGTGAGGTGGAATCTCAGGGTTGTTTTGATTTGCATTTCCCTGATGACTAATGATGTTGAACATCTTTTAAGGTGTTTCTAGGCCATCTGAATTTCTTCTGGTGAAAATTCTTTGTTTAGTTCTGTACCCCATTTTTTTGATAGGGTTATTTGGTTCTTTGGGGTCTAACTTCTTGAGTGCTTTGTATATATTGGATATTAGCCCTCTGTCGGATGTGGAGTTGGTGAAGATCTTTTCCCACTTTGTTGGTTGCCGTTTTGTCCTTCTGACAGTGTCCTTTGCTTTGCAGAAACTTTGTGATTTTATGAGGTCCCATTTGTCGATTCTTGATCTTAGAGCATAAGCTATTGGTGTTCTGTTCAGGAAGTTTTCCCCTGTGCCCAAGTCCTCCAGGGTCTTCCCAAGTTTCTTTTCTAATAGTTTCACTGTGTCTGGTTTTATGTGGAGGTCCTTGATCCACTTGGAGTTGATCTTAGTACAAAGAGATAAGAGTGGGTCAATTTGCATTCTTCTGCATGTTGACCTCCAGTTGAACCAGCACCATTTGTTGAAAAGGCTATCTTTATTCCACTGGATGGTTGTGGCTCCTTTATCAAAGATCAAGTGACCATAAGTCTGTGGGTTAATTTCTGGGTCTTCAATCCTGTTCCATTGATCTGCTTGCCTCTTGGTGTAACTCTAACCAAACAAGCGAAAGATCTGTACAACAGGAACTTCAAGTCCTTGAAGAAAGAAATCGAAGAAGACCTCAGAAGATAGAAAAATATTTCTTGCTCCTGGATTGGCAGGATCAATATAGTAAAAATGGCCATCTTGCCAAAAGCAATATACAGATTCAATGCGATCCCCATCAAAATCCCAACTCAATTCTTCATAGATCTAGAAGGAGCAATTCTCAAATTCATCTGGAGCAACAAAAAACCCAGGATAGCTAAAACTATTCTCAACAATAAAAGGACTTCTGTGGGAATCAATATCCTTGACCTCAAGCAGTACTACAGAGCAATTGTGTTAAAAACTGCATGGTATTGGTATAACATTTCTGTTCTTAATTCCCCTTTCTTGTCAGAATCTCCTCATTCTTTGGAGACTTCCTGGCTTTATGCCACATGTGTGTGTGTGTGTGTGTGTGTGTGTGTGTGTGTGTGTACACGCGCGCGCGCACTCACACACACACACACACACACACACACACCCTATCTTATTTTATTAGAGCAAGGATATTTAGGAAACAGAGTGTGAGCTCTGGCTATGCATTTGGGGTATGACACTATTACCAGGGCATTGGAGAAATTAAAGTAGGGAGTAAATGCAGTATATCGACAACTGCACACATTGATAGTGATAAGCTGGGAGTTTAGTAATATTTTCTGTTCATTCTAGCTCTGACCTTCTCCCTTTCCTTGTCTGCAGTTTTCTGAGGCAGTGCTGAGAAACCTAGCATCTGTTATCCTTAATAGGTTTACATATGTGATCACCCAGTCTGCATGAAGCCAGCTGACTATTTTGTCTGTCTCCCTCTTTTACCTGTTAACATTCTCCCCCTCTGCTCTTGTTCTGACTCCTCAAGCCCAAAAAACAGTATGTAGAGGTTTTCCTCATTTTTGCCCTGTTTCTCACATTCCATGCAAGCCCTGTATTGCCAATATGATCTTCTCCTTTTATTGTGGCTTTAATAGCATGCCTGAGGTTGCTTAATGTGTCCCATTTGCTCTAAACAGCAGACTCAACTGGAAGTATCCTCTTTATCTTATACTAGTGATTCCTAGCTTGTGAAATGTGACCTTCTCTTTGTACTTCGGTTGTCCCATTTGCTTATATCATATATTAGGTGCGTTACTAGAATTTTTTAATGTCCTTAATTTAATTTAGAATAATCCATGGGCATCAGAGATGTTAAAACGGACCATTTCTTCCCAGTAATGACTAGCAAATTAACCGAGAAAGTAGTTAGAGAAGCTAAAGAAAAATCCAATGACTTAATATAGGAAAAGAACCTTCAATGACTTCAATGTCTGGTTCCTATTGATCCTTCCAATGCAAAGTTCAATATTTGAGTCAATCAATCTCCAGTTTAATTGAGTCTTTCAAGGCCACTAAGCTATGTGCATGGGAAAGACAAATAATAAACACAGTCTAATTAAATATAAACTGAGGCTTATGAGCAACCAGGTGCTTAAATTCCCCATAGCTTATGCCTCCCGTTAGAGAAAATGACATAAAAGGAAAACATAGTGCATAACAAGATCAGTTCTTGTTATAACTGAGAATTCACTGGTATCATTGAGCATGGATATTTTGCACAAGGAATAGAAAATAATATATTATTATGGGGTCAGGGAACTTTTAACTCCATAATCTTTACTAAGCATCCTAGACTATTTCAGAGAACATCAGACATCAAACAACCTTGTAACAATTTTATAGGTGTAAGGATAAGTAGGCTATTCCTGAATATGTTTTTTCAGATTTGTCCAATCACTGTGCATAAATAATTATATAAATTATTCATATTAATATATACATATAATTACATATGTATTAAAGATACCTTAAGGATATTAAGCATATAAAACCATATGGTAATCAAGTCTTAATATTGTGACTAGCTTCAGTCATCAATATGATTTGCATTCTCAGCCAACCAGCATAAGAACTACAAGTTTGTCATTTTTTGAACCATCTATTTAAGACCTTATTTTAAGAATGGTATGTTCATCATCATTAGTGTTCAACTTGAATTTAGATAATATGAAGACTATCATTTCATTTTAAAAGTGATCATTTATGTTAATGTCTATTACATAAAACCACATGAAAGGTCAACATTATTGCTTAAGAAGAGACTAAGATAAAAGAAGTCTAGAGTGCTAGAAAGATGGTTCAGGTATGAAAGTTCATACTGTTCTTGTAGAGGACTCAAGTTAGGTACCCAGAACACACATCTGCTGATTCACAAATGCCTTTAATTCTGTCTCTAGGAGATACAAAATTCCCTTTAGACCTCTTTAGGCACTGCACTCAAAGTCAAAAACACAAACTCAGATACACAATATTTACATGTCATTAAAAATATAATATTTATTTTAAAAGAAAAATGATCAAATTACAAAATGTAACGTTTAGCCACTGTATAAAGTGATTTGTATGCACACAGATATAGAAATGTTACTAGAATGACTAAAGACTTGAGATCATCCTCTTCCAAAAAGGCTGCTACCACTTTCTTGATGACTGGATAATGTTGTATAAGCCAAGCAGAACCATGTTCTGCTGTCTTGGATTTTGGGCAAAGTGAAAATTATAACATATCTACCTTACCTATACATTCCTCCCTGGAAGCCTCCATTTTTTCCTTCTCAGAAGGAGTGAATGTGATAAAGCCCAGGTAGAATCACCAGAGGAAGAATTGTTGAACACACAGGACATGAGTCTATTACTATAAGAAGTTCTGCACTGAAGCATATCATTCCTATAGATCCAAATCTTGGATGAGTCTGGGGTAGTTATTAAGGGAGATAAAGAATGGTCCAGCAAGAAGGAAGGAGTGGACCCTGGTTCTGGAAAGGCTCAATGCATCAGTGTAGGGGAATACCAGAACAGGGAAGTGGGAAGGGGTGGATGGGAGAAAAGGGGGAGGGAAAAGGTCATGTGGGACCTTTGGGGGGCAGGGAACCTGGAAAAGGGAAATGAAATGTAAATAAAGAATATATCCAATTAAATAAATAAATAAATAAATAAATAAATAAAGCCAGAAGCTATTTCCTGAGAACCATAAAGAAGAAGCCAAGACATTCATACACATAAAATGATATAAAAAAAATTTAAATAATAAAATTCAGAATTAAGAAAAAAAATGGTCCAGCTTCTAGCATTGTTGTAAGAATCATCAGCAGATCATTGATGAGGGTGAAAAGATGCCTCTCATTCTGGGTATTCTTCCTTCTCTTACTTTTCAATACTTTCTGACTCTTGGGAATTAATTAATGGCAGCTTTCTACCTTGGACTCCATGTAGTTAGTGAATATTGTCTATATTGGCCCAATATTTAAGGCCATTTTTGTTGAAATAGCCTTAGATGCAAAACCTATTTGTCCTTTTGTTTTCTTCCCTTCAAATGAAATTCTTAAGTTGCATGATCGTTTGTATATGCTCAGCCCAGGAAATGGCACTATTAGAAGGTGAAGAAGCCCTGTTGGAGTAGGTGTGTTCTTGTTGGAGTAGGTGTGTCTCTGTGGATGTGTGCTTTAAGACCCCCATCCTAGCTGCTTGGAAGCACATATTCTGCTAGCAGCCTTCAGATGAAGATGTAGAGCTCTCATCTCCTGCTGCACCATTCCTGCCTAGATGTTGCCATGTTCCTGCCTTAGAGATAATGGACTGAACCTCTGAACCTGTAAACCAGTTCCAATTAAACGCTGTTTCTATAAGAGTTGACTAGGTCATTGTGTCTGTTCACAGCAGTGAAAATCACTAGCACAGAAGTTGGTACCAGGAGTGGGGTATTCCTCTGACAGCCTGGCCAGGTTTTGGGGAAAACTGTAGAAGGACTTTGGAACTTTGGGATAAAAGAGCCATTGGATGTTAAGTACTCTTTGCAATGTTCTGTAGGAGTTTGGAAGATAATGTTGAGATAAGTGCAAATCATGTAGGCCTGGCTTGTGAAATTTCTGAGGGAAGAGTAAAGACTTATCAGGGCCATTGCTATTTTGATTGTAAAGATTCTGGGGTTTTGGTTAGCTAGCGCTAAAAAAGTCAGCTGTGATTATACCAAAACTACTAAAGTGAAACCTTTGCATTACTGGAACAATTGATGTTGATTGGCTGGAGCTAAGAAATTAGCAGTGATTAAGAAGAGATCATCACTTAAAAGAATGCAAAAGCTTTGGCTGTTTGTTATTAACAGAAACATCTGGCTCTGTGAATAAAGGAATGTATGGTATTTGGTTGGGAAGAGAAGTACTGGAATGATTTTCTCTACCAGGTACCGAGAAGAACACTTTTAGGTATAGGTTACTGTAAAGATTAACTTTGTGCCAAGTATGGTTGGCATTTGGAAGCTTAGCCTTTACTTGAATGTATACTGTAGATTTTTAACAAAGCAAGTTCTATATTTATTGTGTTTAGTGTGATTTTGGGATTATCTCTTTCATATGTTTTATGTCTGTACATAAGTATACATGACTATGTTCAGAGGCTTTAAGGTTTAAAGTCTTCATACCATGCTTGAGTATAGTACTTTATGCCAATTAAAATGCTTTCAGTGGCATGCTGTTTACATATGTGTTAGGACCACTGCCACATGACAGTTAAGATTTTATTTTTAAGCCATCTGGGCAATAAAAATTCAAAGCCACTTCATAAGCTTAATTCAGATAACTAGAACTACTAATGTTACATTTTTGAGATTTTTAAAGCATTATACTTTATTTTATATGTGTGAATGTTATAATTTCTAAGAGGAATATTGATTATGAAGTGATGGAGGAAAGACAGAAATATCTCTGGATAACAATATAGGAGCATTGGATTGAGATATTTGGTTGATAAAGAATATTTAAGATAGCTGGATGGTAATATTTTCCTTACCAAATGGGTGTCAGTATAGCCATATCTATACCATTTAGGGCTTTGTATCATTGCCATAATTTTGTAATTAGAAAAATTTCAACTAGATTCCACTACAAAAGAAATAAGACAATGTGAAATGCTGACTTTTATAATTAAGACATGATACTCTGTGCAGTGTCATTTCATTTTCAAAACAATTTTGGACTCTTTTCCTTCTGTTCTGCTGCATGCTTCTTCATAAGAAGTATGGCACTATTGATAGTAATGACAATAACAATAAGTGTAGATGTAGGCCCAGGCTTCTCCTGGATGGATTTTCATCCAGCAGCTTTTAAGTGCCTCACTTGTTTGTCTCTGCATATAGACTCTGACACAAGCCCTTATTTGATGACGCAGGGAGTCCATCTGCCTTTCTCTTTCCTTACCCCTGCTGTGACTGTTGCATTAAATTCATCATGCTACCAAAAGAAGAAAAAGAAAGAAAAGAAAAAAAAGAGCAGCATCACTAAGATGAAATCTTCTGGGAAGTATTTCCTGAGGGCACAGAGAAGCTGTGTTCCAGAGACAGACCTTGTGTTGGCAACCAGACTTGGTAATATAAAAGGGTCACCTAGGCCGTACTGGTTTTGAAACATGAAGGGGTAGTAACTGATGCTTGGCACTGTGAAAAGCCAGGAGAGGTCATTGGTGAAGGTGTAGCCTCGCCAAGGAAGGCCCAGGACTGAAGGTGTCATTCCCCCCTTGCCCTCCCTGTCTTCTCTCCCACCCAGGTCCCTCCCTCCCTCTGCCCCTAGTGATTTCTTTCATTAAAGAAGAGTTTTCCTTTCCTTGAAAGAGAGGGTGTTTTATGGAGTCTTAATGTGAATGGAGAGTATTAGAAGGGCCCTAGGAAAAGTTATACATTTTAAGTAACTACAAAATAGGCATTATCATGTGAAAGAGCAGAGTTCCAGTGAGTCCTTTATAAAAAATGCTCACATATGAAATTTTAGAGTACCTAAGATTTTTGTCTGAGAACCTGAAAACCTGAAGCTTTACCTTGTGACCTTACCAACCTGTTTTCCTACTATAGAGAACAGTTCCCACCAGGTGAGTTTGTTTCTTCTATTCCCACACCTTTTGGGAAGAAAAGGGTTAGTGTTTGGATTTTGTCTTTCATTATCTTCCACTTTTCATTGAATTGAATTCTAAATTTAGATTTCTGGGTTTCCAGTAAAAGAACTTTTCTGGCACCCATGGCCATGGGCGTCAACAAGACATGGAAGTATAAAGAGCTGTGGAGGAAAGCCTTCATCCTATTGACCGCTCTAACCACAGTGAGCAACCATGAAGACCTTAATCTTTCTTGCCTTCCTTGGAGCTGCTGGTGAGTCCCTTTAATGAATAAGTCACTAAGAGTTAATCATCTTTGCACTTTGGTTGGTAGTTCAATATCTGGAAGCCCCCAAGGGTCCAAGTACAAGGAAGGTGTTTTGGACTAAACTAAAGGCATACTCCAAAAACGCTTACCAAGAAAATATTCACCAATTCCAACATATATGAGCTCTAATTATTTTTATAAATTTACTTATTTAATCTATGTGAGTACTTCATCCATCCTTCAGACACGCTAGAAGAGGGCATCAGATCCCATAACAGATGGTTGTGAGCCACCATGCAATTGTTGGGATTTGAACTCAAGACCTCTGGAAGAGCAGTCAGTGCTTTTAAAAACTGAGCCATCTCTCTAGCCCATATGATCCCTATTTTATTTTTAATTTTCATATTGAATCGTGCTAAATTGTCCAGGCTACCACTGAGCATATTCTATAGACCTGACAGCCCTTAAGCTTGCTGTCATTCTGCCTCAGCCACCAAAGCAGTGGGAACTACAGGTCTGCTACAAAATGCAAGGATGCAACTAAAATTGTAGTGCCTAAATATAATTACAAATGTTTCCAGAACTCAGCAGCTATACATTAGAGGTATCTCTCAATACTTCCAGAAATATCTTAGCTAATAAAATATCTTAGCTCATAGAAATGATGTAAGACCTCGGCACTCTAAGAAATCTTGGTAATAATGGACACTACTAGACAATGCAGGAGCACATGTTGCAAAAGTTGTTAGCTTAAATAAAAAAGGTTAGTAAGGGAAGACTTGTAATGATTGAAATGATATTGTTTATAAAAACATCAATTACAAACAATAAGAGAAATAAACAATGAAAACATTAAATACAATTTTTTCTCTCTAAAGTAAGAATGCTTTCAGCTTACTCCTTAAGTTTTCCTTCTTTCCTTATGGAGATAAACATGTCATGCCAACAAATTTCCACCTGTTAAGATTAATGCAAAGCTGTCCATTTGCATGACTTCTCAGCAGGTTCTGCTCTAAACTGTCCCCTATGCCCTCAAATAGTCACAATTAGGCATCTCTGGTTGACTTTTTGCTCAGTTGCTCTCCCCCTGGATGATGATGATGACAAGATTGTTGGAGGCTACACCTGCCAGAAGAATTCTCTCCCCTACCAGGTGTCCCTAAACTCTGGCTACCATTTCTGTGGAGGCTCCCTCATCAATTCCCAGTGGGTTGTTTCAGCTGCTCACTGCTACAAATCGTAAGTGACCAATATTCACATTTCCATGCTCTAAATCCATGGTCCTTTAGCCTTATCAAAATAGAATTAGGAAATGTGAACAGCTATACAGGATGTTTAAAACATTCAGATACTGGATTGTAGAGGTGGATCTGCTGCTGAGAGCATTTGCTTCTCTTTTGGAGGGCCTGGGTTTTATTCTCAGCAACTACATCTCATCATCCACAGTTACCTAGAACACTAGTGTCATGTGATCTTAAACCTTCTTCTGGAGACTCCATGGGCATCTGCATTCATACATGAACATACCCACACACAGACATGTATGTGTACATATAATTAATAATAAATCTTTATAATACCAGATACCAAGAACTTAATTCTGTCTCAACAATTATATGATCTACTGAGGAATGTTTACATGGAGTGTTGTTCCAGAATTCATTACTACCTTTTTTAGGTGATGATACTAAAGACCGAGAAGGGAAGGGGAACCATCATTGCTTAAGGATCTCTTAGAATAGGTTCATATTGTAAATTGCTTTAACAAAAGAAAATGGACATGTAAAGATGAAACACTGCATTTTAACTATAATATGAAAAACAAGTATTCATAATTCAGTCCTATAATATTGCAGTGCTTTTCAGCTCAGCATGGTGGTACACACCTTTAATCCCAGAATTTCTTTTCTGACGTTTTGCTTCATCCCACTGTTTATTTATCTTATTATCTCAAATTCTTGCATATCTTATATATCTAAAGTCTTAAAGAATTATACTCGCAAAAAATAGCAAACGCCAACCAATTTCTACCAATCTGCTCTTCATCTCCAACTATTTAGTAAGGGTGTTTCTTCCTATTTTATATCTTCTGTTATAATGTATAATGAACTGTGAGTCTGTACTAACTAGTAGGGAAACTGTTGCAAGCAATTTTCTTACCTACAAGCAGGAAGGAAGTGCATACAGCTACTTAGGATATAAAGTCACCTATGTGAATATTTGGAAAATTGGGGGAAGAGGGAAAGATTGAAACTGGATATGTTAAAAACTGCTAATCCTTATATCCAGCCGAATTCAGGTGCGCCTGGGAGAACACAACATTAATGTTGTCGAGGGTGGTGAACAATTCATTGATGCAGCTAAAATCATCCGCCACCCCAACTACAATGCAAACACCTATAACAATGATATCATGTTGATTAAGCTGAAGTCAGCTGCCAGCCTGAACTCTCGAGTCTCCACTGTCTCTCTGCCAAAATCTTGTGCATCATCTGGTACTAAGTGTCTTGTGTCTGGCTGGGGCAACACCCTGAGCTCTGGCAGTAAGTATCACTGGACTTGATTACCAAGTGTGAGAAGATTAGAGATGGAAGAGATGTTGGGAACAAGGTAGTCCAAATTCTCACTCATGGGAAGGTTCTCTAAGGATAGAGGTATATGCAGGCAGTCTTAAAATGCATAAATTAGAGTGGAGAAAATACTCCAGACCACATCATACAGTAGACAGAACAAAAATGAAGTTGTAGAGAAAACTCAAAAGCATTTAACTGAAATGGGGGAGGTAAGTAAACAGAGGCTAAAGATTTTGGTGTTCCTTTAAGTATATACTTGTTGAGAGCTCTGGATACCAATGCTTGCACCTGATGTTTTTTTAAATTGTAGCTGTGAATTGAATAAAATTAGTTTTCATACTTTCTCAAAAGATGTTCTCTTAAATTACAAGTCACTTGGAAATTTAAAGACAGAGTAGGCGTTAAGAAAGAGGCAGAAGGCTGGAAAAGTTGTTTCTAAGAACCATGGATAATCTATTTTCAATCTTGTGCTTGACAGCCAACAATCCTTCACTGCTTCAGTGTCTTGATGCCCCTATCCTCTCTGACAGTTCTTGCAAAAGTTCTTACCCAGGCAAGATCACTACCAACATGTTCTGTCTGGGCTTCCTGGAGGGCGGAAAGGACTCCTGCCAGGTGGGTGTATTTGTGGTTGTTCTCCCTCTTATTCATTTTCTCTCTTCTCTTCTGCTTCTTTGGAAAAAAAGATGGAGAGAGATAACATTAACCATCTCTGAGACTCTTGGTAAGAGTAGATTTGGAATAAAATTTTAATTGTCTCTATTATATTGATGACTAGGACTAAATGTAAAGATGATATATAGAAACTATTACAAACATTTTATCAGACCACATACCTCAAAACTTTACTGTAGACTTTACCTTTGAAAGAAGAGCAGAGCTTTTGAAAAAGTATTCAATCTCCCCAGTTCTCACACTTTTAAGGGTTGATAGAGTAACTAAAGAAAGGTGTAGGTCTGTAAGAAAGAAAGATAAAGAATATTGGCATACAAGGAGACTGTCGCTTTAGGATATAGGTGTAAAGAAGTTATTTCATAGAGAACTTACAAAAGTGACCCAAGATAATCAAATAACAACTTGGAGTCCATCCTCGAATTTAGACATATGTGAGAACTCATTATCTTTTCTTTGTTATTCAGGGTGACTCTGGTGGCCCTGTAGTCTGCAATGGACAACTCCAGGGTGTTGTTTCCTGGGGTTATGGCTGTGCTCAGAAAGGAAAACCCGGTGTCTACACCAAGGTGTGCAAATACGTGAACTGGATTCAGCAGACCATCGCTGCCAACTAAACACTTTTAATTCGTCACAAGCCCTCTCTTTGTAGTCAAATCCACCTTCCTTCTATGCCCCAAACCACTATTGCAAGAAAAATACTTTTTACCACATCTGTTTATATATGGTTCTTGCTTGATTACAACGAATTTTCTCTTGAAAATTGTTGCCAATGAGAAAATATATAGTGTTCTACTATTTTGTGAAGATAATTAAAAAGTATATTTAGCATTTTATTCAAACCTAATTTGGTAGTTTATTAATATAGCTGGTACATCTTATTTGAATGTTTGTCTATAGCTGATACATCTTTGAATATTCGGCTATTATATATGCTTTTTTATGCCCCAATATGGTATATCTAGTGTTAATTATTTGTAATGGATTATGATACAAAAAATGCAGAGATAAAAGCAATGGCTAAAAGTCAGGGAAATGTCTCATATTGGAATGGAGATGAAGTCCAAGCTGCCAGCATTCCTAGGCAATATACACTTCCATGTCAGAATTCCATGTTATTCTTCAGTCAATCTAAAACTCTATTGTGTTGTGTGAAATATTAAAAAATGCAATCCTTGCTAAGCTGGCAGGGCTTGGTGGGCTGACTGGCCAGGCACTTGCAGGCATGGCTGACCTGTTTTCATCTTGTGGAGACTCTCTAACTCTCTCCAACCAGCTTGCTAAGTTCCCACTCACTGATCGTTACCATGCCACCCCACCCTTCAAAATTCCCACCGACTTTTGGAGTGAACTTCTTGCAAACCCATGCTTTGCCACTGTACCTTTCTCTCTGGAACCCAGTTGAGCCATCGTGTGAAGGAAAACACTACACAAACTTAGTTCAGAAACAATGATAACTCAATCGCTGGGCACAACAACAAAATTTATAAGCCACTCTAAGTTAAATCCTCTGGTAATGGATCCAAATGGATCTGCCACCTGAAACGGGGTCTGTTTACATTTTTGTCTCATCTCCCAACCTCCAGCCCACTCTCTTCTCCACTATCCCGCTGTCCATCCCGGAAGTCCTGCCTATTAGCCCAGTGATTGGTTTCATTATTCATTTGAAGAGTAACATGAAGTCCTGAGTATGTGATTCACTCCTTGTTCCAGGCAGCTTCTCTTGGGGAAGTTGAATTAGCCTCAAAATACAAACAGTACCAGGGCTATCCACAACACTATTACACCTACCTCTCCAAGGATTCATATACCCATATTCCCTCTTGTTTTTAATGGAATATTATTTTAATAACAAATACAGTGTTTGGAGATAATCTGGCCAATCTTTTTCTCAGCGACACCTCAAACACCAACTTAAATGATGAGCTAATTAAAATATAAGTCAAAAATAAATGAAGCCAGTTTGCCTAAAATAAACATGTTAAACAAGAGGTCATAAATCTCTGGTTCCAGAGGTATTACTGCTGTTCTTCAGTTATGCCAGAGAAGACACCATACTCTGTTTTTTCATGAACTCTCCCTCAACAAACACCAATGGAAAATCTCTGATAAAAGTGTGTGAATGAGAAGATCCTACAGTAATTCCTATGATTATATGATATGGCCATGAGAGAAAACTTAGCAGCACCTGAACATAGACATATTGTATACCTGGAAAAACTTTGAAAAGGGAATGTTTATCTTCAGTGTTAAAATGGTACATGCATTCTGTCTCATTTACCTCAGGATGTTGTATTGAAAAGGTTAGAAACAGAAAAGACTCTACAGTACACTAGAAGTAAGAGGTACTAGAAGTTCTGGGGAGGTATATTTTCTGGGTTTTCTAATGTATTCTCACATTGTATATCACATTCTACTTGTGGTCCTGGGAACTAGCTCTGATGTCTTCTTTTTTGTAAATAAGTTGATCATCAACATATGAGCAGAAGCTCTCAAATTCATTTAAAACTGGATTTCCTCCCAAGGCTCTAATTTGTTGCATCATCTAGCTTGGCGTTAAGATTTTAGTATATAAACCTCAAGGGAACATAGCTATATTTTTTTTTGATTTCTTTTTATTTTCTGTATTCTTTGTTTACATTCCAAAGGCATATTGTCTGTAAGAAATATATCAGGAAAGGGAAGAAGAAGATCTGTGCTGTCATCACTCACATCTCAATGTTTGTATCTCACAATTAATGTTAGTTGAAGAGAGCTGCTTTGAGTTCATAATAATGCATTTCACTGTGACTTGGGTGAACCCAAAAGTCCTTAGCTTTGTATTCAAGATTTATTAGAATGTCACTTTAGAATGTTTTTCCATCATAGTTTTAAAGTTTTCCTCCAAGTTTCTTATTTTTATTCACTTTGGTAACTTTCTTGCCTACGTCTTAATCACAGCAAACTTTTTCAGTCTTGTTTCTGAAGTTCTGCCTGAAAAACTTTGTTTTATTTTTTAAATTAGCATTCAAAATACCAAGTTTCCTTATGGCTTCTCCCCACCCCAACCTTCCCGCTAAACACTTCTACTCTCAATCTTTTCTTTCTAATTCATACATAGTCTACCTTACCTTAAAGATTTTTTAATTTCATTTATTGATTCTTTCATTTTAGAATGTTTTTTTCCATCATAGTTTTAAAGTTTTCCTCCAAGTTTCTTATTTTTATTCACTTTGGTAACTTTCTTGCCTAGGTCTTGAACTGAATGTATAACTTCCTTGTATAGTTACTAAAGTAAATTCCTTATCTGTTTATTTTAATATCCTTTAGAAGTAAAACTCTGATTCTTCTGGCATTTCAACTACCTCATCAACTTTATTTTCTAATATTGATGGTGTGACGGTTTGTGATACTGTCACTGTTGAATGTCTCCTCACACATTTTTTCTTTGTTAAATTTTAGACATACTTTAGAATGTATGTGTCCTCCAGTTTACATTTCTCCTCCATATCTCTTTACTTGTTGCTTGTCTCACTCCATGTGAGTTGTCTGCACTTGGATTTATGTTCAGGAAAAGCTGACTATAGAAACTGTGGTAGTTAAACAACAATCCCAGTATCACCCATGTCCCCTAAAGATTTGGAGACTGGGACACTAAGTACAGTTTGGAAAAAATATTTATAGATTTTTGTTTTATTCTGATTGTTGGTTTTGATTTTTGCCATGGTTAGAGTAATGTTCAAAGGTACTAATATTTAAATAGGGTGCTAAATGGGAAATGGGACAAGAGTAGATTGTGAGAAGGAAAGTATACATGTTATAAATTCGAAAAGCAGTGGATAAAATATTGTATATTAGGTTTTTTAAAAAGGTCATATTTAAAAGTCCTTTTCAATAAGACTTAAGTTAGAGCATATCAAGTGATTAAGCATTTAAAGTACTAATACATGGAGCTACAGAGATGACTAACTAGCTATAGCACTGGCTGCTGTTCCAGGGGTTCTGAGTTCAATTCCCAGCAACCGCATGGTAACTCACAACCATCTGTAATGGGATGCTTACCTCTTCTGGTGTGAGTGAAGACAGATGACTCATATACTTATAACTAAATAAATGTTTTAAAAATACAAATTCACAGCCATTATAGATAAATAAGTAAATAAATAAATAAATAAAATGATATATAGTATGTTATATGGATAGCAAAGAGCAAAGTTAACATTAAAATAGTACAAATATAAATGGATGATAAGTTAAAGACAGGTTATTGTGTTAGCAGTTAATGTTTCTTCCTATTTGGGGAGGTTTGGCCCCTGTGATTACCTTATTTCTATGTGCCAAATTATTACATCAAGTTTGATGACAAACTTCTTGGTTGATTCAAGTCCTTCATGTAGAATAGGGTAGTATTTACAATCCCTTTAAGTACAATTTCTGAGTAAAATGCATGTCACCTCTAGATATTTTGATAGCAAGTGAGTTAGTCTATAGAATTGTTATGTTTTTCTTCATTTAGAGTTTCATGTTACTTATTTTACTTAACACCCTAAAAGGCTAATGGGCATTACTTCTCATATTTCAGGATTAGGTCAATAAATTATCAAAAACCACAAATGATTACTCTATTGAATATTATTCTTATATTTAAAAAATCTTTCCTTTTACTCTATCTGCTCTTAATTCATTTAACTAAATATATATCACTGTCCACTTATATCTTGTCAAATGAACCAATGGTGTTGAAAGAATGTGGGAGATTGGGTCTGTTTTACAAGTATGCAGACTTATATCTCTTAACATTAGTCTTAAGTAGTACATTTATTCACTTACTCAAAAAGTGCTTATCAAAAGCTGATGGTATTCTTTTTTCTGCTAAGCACATACATACACACACACCACACACACACACACACACACACACACACACACACACAAACAATGAAAAAGAAACAGAAAAAGCCCCGTGCTAAGGTATACACATTTACGTACTTTAAGAAGAAACTATGTTGATAAAGACAAGGATGGCTGTGAAAACTACAATTGTTTTTTTTTTTTTTATCATTTTTTTTTATTTTCTATATTCTTTGTTTACATTCCAAAGGCTTTCCCCTTTCCCAGTTACCCCCCACCATATGTCCCACAATTCCTCTCCCCCCCATGCTATTCCACACTCTTTCCCCCCCCCACGATTTCTCTGTTCTGGGTCTACAATACTGGATCCAATCTTTACAGGCCCAGGGTTCTCTCCTTTTTTTCTTCTTGAGAGTCATTTGACTTGCTAATTGTGCCTTGAGTATTTAGGGCTTCTGGGCTCATTAATATCCACTTATCAGTGATTGCATTTCGTGTGTATTCTTTTGTGATTGGGTTAGCTCACTTAGGATGATAGTTTCCAGATCTAACCATTTACCTACAAATTGCATGAATTCATTATTTTTAATTGCTGAGTAGTACTCCATTGTATAAATATACCACATTTTCTGTATCCATTCCTCCTTTGAGGGATATCTGGGCTCCTTCCAATTTCTGGCTATTATAAACAAGGCTGCTATAAACATAGTGGAGCATGTGTCTTTGTTGTATGCAGGGGAATCCTCTGGGTATATGCCCAGGAGTGGTATGCCAGGGTCCTCTGGGAGTGGCATGCCCAATTTTCTGAGGAACCGCCACACTGATTTCCAGAGTGGTTTTACCATTTTGCAATCCCACCAACAGTGGAGGAGTGTTCCTCTTTCTCCACATCCTCGCCAGCACTTGTTGTCTCTCGAGTTTTTAATCTTAGCCATTCTGACTGGAGTGAGGTGGAATCTCAGGGTTGTTTTGATTTGCATTTCCCTGATGACTAATGATGTTGAACATCTCTTAAGGTGTTTCTCGGCCATCCGAATTTCTTCTGGTGAAAATTCTTTGTTTAGCTCTGTGCCCCATTTTTTGATAGGGTTATTTGGTTCTTTGGGGTCTAACTTCTTGAGTTCTTTGTATATATTGGATATTAGCCCTCTGTCGGATGTGGGGTTGGTGAAGATCATTTCCCACGTTGTTGGTTGCCGTTTTGTCTTTCTGACAGTGTCCTTTGCCTTACAGAAACTTTGTAATTTTATGAGGTCCCATTTGTCCATTCTTGATCTTAGAGCATAAGCTATTGGTGTTCTGTTCAGGAACTTTACCCCTGTGCCCATGTCCTCCAGGGTCTTCCCAAGTTTCTTTTCTAATATTTCAGTGTGTCTGGTTTTATGTGGAGGTCCTTGATCCATTTGGAGTTGATCTTAGTACAAGGAGATAAGAGTGGGTCAATTCGCATTCTTCTGCATGTTGACCTCCAGTTGAACCAGCACCATTTGTTGAAAAGGCTATCTTTTTTCCACCAGATGGTTGTGGCTCCTTTATCAAAGATCAAGTGACCATAAGTCTGTGGGTTAATTTCTGGGTCTTCAATCCTATTCCATTGATCTACCTGCCTGTTGCTGTACCAATACCATGCAGTTTTTAACACAATTGCTCTGTAGTACTGCTTGAGGTCAGGGATATTGATTCCCCCAGAAGTCCTTTTATTGTTGAGAATAGTTTTAGCTATCCTAGGTTTTTTGTTGCTCCAGATGAATTTGAGAATTGTTCTTTCTAGATCTATGAAGAATTGATTTGGGATTTTGATGGGGATTGCATTGAATCTGTAGATTGCTTTTGGCAAGATGGCCATTTTTACTATATTGATCCTGCCAATCCAGGAGCAAGAAATATTTTTCCATCTCCTGAGGTCTTCTTCGATTTCTTTCTTCAGGGACTTGAAGTTCCTGTCATACAGATCTTTCACTTGTTTGGTTAGAGTTACGCCAAGGTACTTTATGTTGTTTGTGGCTATTGTGAAGGGTGTTATTTCCCTAATTTCTTTCTCAGCCTGCTTGTCCTTTGAGTACAAGAAGGCCACTGACTTGCTTGAGTTAATTTTATAACCTGCCACTTTGCTGAAGTTGTTTATCAGCTGTAGAAGTTCTCTGGTGGAGTTTTTTGGGTCGCTTAGGTAAACTATCATATCGTCTGCAAATAATGATAGTTTGACTTCTTCCTTTCCAATTTGTATCCCTTTGACTTCCTTATGTTGTCTGATTGCTCTCGCTAGAACTTCAAGTACTATATTGAAAAGATATGGAGAGAGAGGACAGCCTTGTCTAGTCCCTGATTTTAGTGGGATTGCTTCAAGTTTCTCTCCATTTATTTTGATGTTGGCTACTGGTTTGCTGTAGATTGCTTTTACTATGTTTAGGTATGGGCCTTGAATTCCTGCTCTTTCCAAGACTTTTAGCATGAAAGGATGCTGAATTTTGTCAAATGCTTTTTCAGCATCTAATGAGATGACCATGTGGTTTTTTTCTTTTAGTTTGTTTATGTAGTGGATTACATTGATGGATTTCCGTATATTGAACCATCCCTGCATTCCTGGAATGAAGCCTACTTGATCATGGTGAATGATCGTTTTGATATGCTCTTGGATTCGGTTGGCAAGAATTTTATTTAGTATTTTTGCATCTATATTCATAAGAGAAATTGGCCTGTAGTTCTCTTTCTTTGTTGGATCTTTTTGTGGTTTAGGTATCAGCGTAATTGTGGTTTCGAAGAATGAGTTGGGCAGTGTCCCTTCTGTCTCTATTTTGTGGAATAGTTTGAAGAGTATTGGTGTTAAGTCTTCTTTGAAGGTCTGGTAGAATTCTGCACTAAAACCATCTGGTCCCGTACTTTTTTTGGTTGGGAGGCTTTCTATAACCCCTTCTATTTCTTTAGGGGTTATGGGACTGTTTAGCTGGTCTACTTGATGCTGATTTAATTTTGGTATTTGGTATCTGTCTAGGAAATTGTCCATTTCCTCCAGATTCTCCAGTTGTTTTGAGTATAGGCCTTTGTAGTAGGATCTGATGATCTTTTGAATTTCCTCTGTTTCTGTTGTTATATCCCCCTTTTCATTTTTAATTTTGTTAATTTGGATACTATCTCTGTGCCCTTTGGTTAGTCTAGCTAAGGGTTTATCTATCTTGTTGATTTTCTCGAAGAACCAGCTCTTGGTTTTGTTGATTCTTTGTATGGTTCTCTTTGTTTCTGCTTGATTGATTTCAGCCCTTAGTTTGATGATTTCCTCTCTTCTACTCCTCCTGGGTGAGTTAGCTTCTTTTTGTTCCAGCGCCTTCAGGTGTGCTGTTAAGTTGCTAGTGTATGCTCTTTCCAGTTTCTTTTTGGAGGCACTCAGGGCTATGAGTTTTCCTCTTAGCACTGCTTTCATTGTATCCCAGAGATTTGGGTAGGTCGTACCTTCATTTTCATTGAAGTCTAAAAAGTCTTTGATTTCTTTCTTTATTTCTTCCTTGACCAGGGTGTCATTGAGTAGAGTATTGTTCAGTTTCCATGTGTATGTGGGCTTTCTGTAGTTCTTCTTGCTATTGAAGACCACTTTTACTCCATAGTGATCCGATAGGAGACATGGGATTAGTTCGGTCTTCTTGTATTTGTTGAGGTCTGTCTTGTGACCAATTATATGATCAATTTTTGAGAAGGTACCGTGCGGTGCTGAGAAAAAGGTATACTCTTTTGTTTTAGGATGGAATGTTCTATATATATCTGTTAAATCCAATTGGTCCATAGCTTCAATTAGTTTCACTGTGTCCCTGTTTAGTTTCTGCTTTCCTGATCGGTCCATTGGGGAGAGTGGAGTGTTGAAGTCACCTACAATCATTGTGTTAGGTGCGATGTGTGCTTTAAGCTTTAGTAAAGTTTCTTTTACGAATGAGGGTGCCCTTGCATTTGGTGCATAGATGTTCAGTATTGAGAATTCTTCTTGGTGGATTTTCCCTTTGACAAGCAGGAAGTGACCTTCTGTGTCTCTTTTGATGACTTTAGGTTGAAAGTCGATTTTATCTGATATTAGAATGGCTACTCCAGCTTGTTTCCTGGGACCATTTGCTTGTAGAACTGTCTTCCAGCCTTTTACTCTAAGGTGGTGTTTGTCTTTGACACTGAGATGTGTTTCCTGTATGCAGCAAAATGTAGGGTCCTGTTTCCGTATCCAGTCTGTTAGTCTGTGTCTTTTGATTGGGGAATTGAGTCCATTGATATTAAGAGATATTAAGGAATAGTAATTATTACTTCCTGACATTTTGGGAATTGTTATTATTATTTGTATTTGAGTGGTTCTCTTCTTTTGGGTTGGATGAGATGGGGTTTCTATCTTGTTTCTTCTGGGGTGTTGTTTCCCCCCTTGTGTTGGTATTTTTCCCCTATTATCCTTTGTAGGGCTGGGTTTGTAGATAAGTATCTTGCAAATTTGGTTTTGTCGTGGAATATCTTGGTTTCCCCATCTATGGCAATTGAGAGTTTCGCTGGGTATAGTAGTCTTGGCTGAAGTTTGTGTTCTCTTAGGGTCTGCATAAGGTCTGCCCAGGATCTTCTAGCTTTCATGGTCTCAGGTGAGAAGTCTGGTGTAATTCTGATAGGTCTTCCTTTGTATGTTACTTGTCCTTTTTCTCTTACTGCTTTTAATATTCTTTCTTTGTTTAGTACATTTGGGGTTTTGACTATTATGTGACGGGAAGTATTTCTGTTCTGGTCCAGTCTATTTGGGGTTCTATAGGCTTCTTGTATATTCATGGGCATCTCTCTCTTTAGGTTGGGGAAATTTTCTTCCATAATTTTGTAGAAGATATTTGCTGGCCCTTTAAGTTGTAGATCTTCATTCTCATCTATCCCTATAATCCTTAGGTTTGGTCTTCTCATTGTGTCCTGGATTTCCTGAATGTTTTGGGTTACCAGCTTTTTGCATTTTGCATTTTCTTTAATTGTTGAATCCATGGTTCCTATGGTATCTTCAGCATCTGAGATTCTGTCTTCTATCTCTTGTATTCTATTGTTGATATTTGCATCTATGACTCCTGATTTCTTCCCAAGGTTTTCTATCTCCAACATTGTCTCCCTTTGCGATTGCTTAGTTGTTTCTACTTCTGTTTTTAGATTTTGTATGGTTTTGCTCAGATCTTTCAGTTGCTTGTTTGTGTTTTCCTGTAATTCTTTAAGGGATTTTTGTGTTTCCTCCTTTATGACTTCTACTCGTTGACCCATGTTCTCTTGTATTTCTTTGGGTGATTTTTGTTTCTCCCCCGTATTGGGATTCACTTTTTGCTCTATATTCTCCTGGATTTCTTTAAGTGATTTTTGTGTCTGCCTTGTATGGGCTTCTAGTTTTTGATCTATTTTCTCCTCTATTACTTTAAGAAATTTATCTAAGTGATCCTCAATCTGCATCTTTACCAGTGATTTTAGATCTGAGTCTTGTTTTTCTGGTGTGTTGAGATATCTGGGATTTAATTGTGTTTGTCTTGCAATGGCTTCTAGCTTTTGATCTATTTTCTCATGTATTACTTTAAGAGATTTATCTAAGTGTTCCTCTATCAGCATCCTGACCAGTGATTTTAGATCTGAGTCTTGTTTTTCTGGTGTTTCGTGGTATCCAATATTTATTGCTGTTGGGGAACTGGGTTCGGATGCCGCCATATTGCCTTGATTTTTGTTAGTAGCGATCTTACGTTTGCCTTTTGCCATCTGGTTAACTCTGGTGTTAGTTGGTCCTGCAGATGCTAGCTGGTGCTTGACCCTCCTGTGGGGTTGTAAGGCTATTTCCCAGTGACTGGGATACCTGAATCACTGTCCTGCGGGGGTCTTGCTCACAGATTGCTGACGGGTGGCCTGAGTCCCCCGAGGTCTTAACCTCAGGATATCCCAGGTATTTGGTTCTGCCTGTTGGGCGGCTGCTCTGCACTGCTCCTGCTCAGGGTTCGCTGTCTGATATCCTGTTTCCCCAGGGGTCTTAAAGATGGGATATCTCAGTTATCTGGTTCCGCCTGCTGGTCCCAAGCTGCTGGGAAGCTCGCTGGGTCCGGTTTCCAGCTTCCCTGCCACTGGCTGGATGGGAGGCTGGTTCGGCCTCCGGCTGGGTCTGGGTACCTGGCACACTGGCTGACTCTGGCTTCCTCACCACCAGCTGGACGGGAAGCTGCAGGCAATATGGCAGCTGCCTGCAGGGAGCTCGGGGTCCGCCCCGCGCGCGAGTGCAGAGTGCACCTGCTATTTTGTGCCCAATTCCCACTCCAGGCCTGAGTCCCCGAAGGTCTTAAGCTCGGGCTGTCTCGGGTACCTGGTTCTGCCGCCGCCGCCGGATGGTTCTGAGCACCTGGCACGCTGGGTGACCCTCCGGCTTCCCCACCACCAGCTGGGCGGGAAGCTGCAGGCAATATGGCAGCTGCCTGCAGGGAGCTCGGGGTCCACCGAGCGAGTGCAGAGTGCACCCGCTATTCTGTGCCCAACTCCCACTCCAGGCCTGAGTCCCCGAAGGTCTTAAGCTTGGGCTGTCTCGGGTACCTGGTTCTGCCGCCGCCGCCGGATGGTTCTGAGCACCTGGCACGCTGGGTGACCCTCCGGCTTCCCCACCGCCAGCTGGGCGGGAAGCTGCAGGCAATATGGCAGCTGCCTGCAGGGAGCTCGGGGTCTGCCCCGCGCGCGAGTGCAGAGTGCACCCGCTATTCTGTGCCCAATTCCCACTCCAGGCCTGAGTCCCCGAAGGTCTTAAGCTTGGGCTGTCTCGGGTACCTGGTTCTGCCGCCGCCGCCAGATGGTTCTGAGCACCTGGCACGCTGGGTGACCCTCCGGCTTCCCCACCACCAGCTGGGCGGGAAGCTGCAGGCAATATGGCAGCTGCCTGCAGGGACTACAATTGTTTTTTATGTAATCAGAGAAAATATCCACCAAAAGACACCGCAGTTTAACACAAAAATGCAAGGGAAAATGTAGATTTCATGAAATATATTTCCTATACATAAACCTCTTGCTCATGAGACAGTAAGATCTAGACAAACCTAAGAGCTATGTAGAAAATTTGAGAAAAATACAAAGGTGGAATAGGGCAACAGTATAGGTGAGATTTCTTAGGGAATCCTGCCCTGAGACTAAGAATAGCCAGAAGCCTGATGTCATAAGAGGAATTGCCAAAAAGAGGCACTCTTCCAAGGAAAGAGTGGGTTTGTAGTTCTAAGTCATCTGAGCTAAATCTATTCATGCTTATTCAGTGATTTCTGTTACTTAAATATTTTCTGTGGTTGTAACACAGCAGAAGCGAAGAGAATCTGGAAATTCCCTCTGCCTAGTACTGGACAAGTCTGGAAATCAATTAATTTCTTCCAAGCAATTCTTACCTCCTTGCTGTTCCATGAAGAATCAAGCAATGAACTGGTATTTCTGACTATAGAAAAGTAATCAGATCATTGCCTGTTCCAGCATTAGATCTGCCAGATGTCAAGAGAATAGAAAGTGTGGAGAAGCCTTGTAAGAGGGAATTATTTCTATTTACTGATGATTCTGAAAATATAGAGGGAGGCAACAAAGTTCACCTGGAAAGGCCCAAGAAGTGAAGGATCTTTGGGACTATTTTAAAATACTTGTTAAGATTGAGATAGTCTGCACAGGTTTAAACCAGACACAGTCCTCACACTGAGAGGGCATATAGACAAAACTAGCATTCCTAATCAAGAAGCTGTCTCATGATGGCATTTGCTTGTAAAGAAAAAAACAAACAACAACAACAACACCTATAGGGTCTCCAATGGAGTCTTGCTGGGTGTATAAACCAGACAAGAATAGATCCCATACCCAGCAGTAGGTAGAAAACACAAAACTGAACCTGAGTTATTTTTATAGGCCCTTTCCCTTAATTTTTTGGTTTGTTTTTGGTTTTTTGTTTGCATATTTTTATTTTCCTTAATGGTCTTTTGCTTGTATATTTTGATTTCCAATTTTAGGTATTTATGGGTTTTGTTTGTTTTGTGCATGTGTGTTTTTTCTTTTTAAAATTATTGTTTGTTTGTCTATTTCATTTTGTTTCATTCTGTTCTGCTTGGTTTTGTTTTTTGTTTTTTGTTTGTGTTTTGTTTTCCAAAGACAAATAAAGGGCAAAGAATTGGGTGTGTGGAGTGCTGGAGAGGCTGTGAGAGAAGTCAGGGGAGGAAAAACTGTGATCAGAATATATTGCCTGGAAATTTTATTTGATAAAAATCTTAAATACTTTAACAAAAAGTAATTTAATTCATGACTGGTCTGTGAGAATATTAAAAATCCTAGAATTCAATGACTTATCTAGCTAGTAAGGACTTTTAGGCTAATTGAAATTTTAATAATATATTTCTTTAGGGAGCATGAAAATATATATTAAGTCCATCTTAATGGACTTAATGTCAGAAGATGCAGGTTACAATAATTTCAGGAAGAACTTGATTTTGTACAGAAAACATGCTTTTCTAATTATTTAAGAAAAACTCTTAGTTATGTCAAAATTTAGATGTAGGAAGTCATACAAACTTACACATATTCACATATAGGAAAATACTTATATATTTAATATATTAATGTTGTTACAAAAGAATATATATTTAATATAAGGGGCTAATTCTCATAATTTTAAAACATGCAAATAATATGTAATCTTTGTTTTCTGATCAAAATCCTACAGTTTAATGTACAGGTAAAATATAATATAAACAACAAATATACTCTATTGTGTAAAACACAAAGCTAAATCATCATCATTTAATTTTTCTCATTATTCTAGGAACATAGAAATTGATTCAAGACAATTATCAAACATATACTCAAGAGAGATACCAAAAGTCAGGTAAAAACTCATCTTCTCTTCTTGAATTCCTCATTCATAAGTTAGCAGAAGTTTGTTCCCCTACTGAAAACAGTAACTATCATGCTGGCAATGATCAAAAGAAAGTGTCAAAAGACAGATTTTTTTTTTACATAAAATAGAATCCTCTAAAGAAAATGAACCAAATGAAAAATAGCCAGAAGCTGAGACAAAAGTTCTAACATGATAAAAGTGTACCTGAGTCCATCCCGGGTATATTTGAACCAGCAAACACTATTTTCTTTTCCTTTTACTCCTATATTTCCACCCTGAAGCATGCAGATTTTAGAGAAAAATAATATTATTCTTTCCTCCTCCAGTTATTAGCCTGGTTCTTTGTCTGTTGGAATTTAATTATGTAAAAGATTAAAAGCCTCTATATAAATAGTATAGTCATACTTACCTGATCTTGCATCAGATACCTCCAACCCTAAAGATTTGCTAAGAAGCCATCTGTTATCAAATGTAGCACTGTTATTATCCAGATGGTGCTACAGAGGAATAAGATAACTAACTGTCCTTTAAGCTACAGTGAGACTTTTTCATTATGAAATTTTTTTGTTTTGTCTTTTGTTTCTTCTGTTTATCATGCAACCATGAAGATAATTGGTTACTCATTTGTCTATGTGTGGATCAGAGAAATTATCAATGATGTAGTGATCATAGTTGTTAACATTATGAACATTTCCTGACATTATAACTTAAGGGAAGAAAAGGATACGTGGAGTCTGGTTCAAGGTGATTTGGTCTGAAATGAGTTGGCTTCATAAAATTGAATGGCAGGAACTTGTGACAGAGGAGACTTACCACTTCATGAGAGTAAAAAAATCAAAATAAAGGATGTGGAAATATTAGGATTGGATTTAACAAACAAAGTCATTGCTATGTTAGTCTCTTTCTCTAACTCAGTCCCATCTCTTAACATAGCACACTAACTGAGGATCAACTCAACAAACAACACTATGGGGATGTATTTCATAGTTGAACCAAAACTCTCCAAAACTAATACCCCAAAGCTCAGGAACACCATATAATACAAAATGTACAGTCCAAGAATACCCCAAATCTTAAATATGCTAATATCATTGTAAAGCATAAAGACAAAGATTCCATAGAGGAGTATTAGGCACATCTTTGTCTTATTTAGGGTTTCTATTCCTGTGAAGAATCATCATGACTATGGCGATTATTATAAATTATATTGACTAATTTTGTGCATCAACTTGACACAAGCTGAAGTTATCACAGAAAAAGGAGCTTCAGTTGAGGAAATGCCTCCATGAGATCCAGCTATAAGGCATTTTTTCAATTAGTGATCAAGGGCAGAGGACCCTTTGTGGTGATAGTCTTGGGTTCTATAAGAAAGCAAGCTGAGCAAGCCAGAGAAAGCAAGCCAGTAAGTAACATTCCTTTATGGCCTCTATATCAGTTTCTGCTTTTGACCGGCTTGAGTTCCAGTCCTGACTTCCTTTGGTGATGGACAGCATCATGGAAGTGTAAGCAGAATAAACACTTTCATCCCCCAACTTGCTTCTTGGTCATGATTTTTGTGCAGGAATAGAAACCCTGACTAAAACATAAATGAAAACATTTAATTGGGTCTGGCTTACAGTTTCAGATGTTTAGTCCATTATCATCATTGATGGGAAGCATTGTAGTGCACATGCAGATATGGTACTGGAGAAGGAGCAGAGAGTTCTACATCTTGATCTGCAGGCAATAGGAAAGTGACACACTTCCTCCTCCAACAAAGCCATACCTAGTCCAGCAAGGCCACACCTACTAATAGTGACATTTCTCGTGAACATACGGACTGCATTTATTTTAAACTACTGCACGTATAATCTTAGTACACAGGAGGGGACATGGAAGCAATATGATCAATGGTTTAACGTTCCCTCAGGAAAATAAAAGCCAGACATGTGGCTTACATGGGCAACTTGACACAGTCTCAAACAAACAAACAAAATTATTTGCCAAGACTCAGTGAAGCTTCACTGTTTTGAGTTCCTGCAAAATTAACAAAATGTTACACATTTCCAAGAGCCGATGCATGAGTTGTATGAGAAACATAAGATATTAGAACTAAGGAGGCAGAAGCAGTGAAAAGTAAAACCAACACTGAACATGGAAAATAATAGATACTGCAACAGCAGGTCTAACTTCTATTGCAATACCTTTCTATGGATTAGTAAAAATATAGCCATGCCATCTTTAGCACACAGGAACGGGTGTCTCTCATGATCTGTGTACATGCACAGTCTTCAACTTTTTTCACTCTACATGATGCGTTGCTAGCATCTCCAAGGTTTTTTCTCCACCATCTTGTAGTTTTCACAATACAAGTGGACAAGCCATTCTCTCAAAGGATTCATGTAGGTATTAGGAACCTGTCTGTTTATTGAGACTCCCGGGTTTTTGTTTTAAACCAGGGTCTGAGTACCTTTGGTATTGTCTCACTTGCATTCTGCATGTTTGCAAAATTACCATCAAGTGAATGAAATAAAATTTTGCCCAGAATTACAGCTATGACTATGCTCAAGTAGATAATCTAAAATTTCTGAGAATCTGAATAGTTAAATATGATAAAAGACTCACTAATATCTATAATTTTCCAGGTGGATATGACTGAGCCATATGCCTAGAAGCACACTTTACCCAAAGGACATTAAGATAAGTTTATACTTCCTGTCCTTGAATTTTGATGGGTGACATATGGTCAATTCCCAAGACATATTATAAACATATTTCTTATTGTCTAATATAAATCACATGGCTTCTTTTTGCAACATCTAAGATTTGCTGGAGCCTGGATTTACAATTTTTCATAGGCTTTCACAACCAAACTGCAAATGTCCAATGTTTCCAACTTTGATATTATCTCTTGACTTTAATTGAAAACATGGCAAAAATGGGCATAATTTCCACATCAAGGATTCAATTCTGGACTCCCTCCATACTTTTAAAATATGATATAGATTATTTCTTGTGCATCCAGCTAGACACAAAATATCAGGACATATGCCACTGTCAAATGTGCTTTGAAGAATAGAGCAAGCATGGCTTTATTCCTCCTGCAGATACAGAGCTCACTATACTTTATAATCCCAGCCTTCACTATCCTTTTGATAAAATGGATTTCTGTACTGTCAAGTGATTTGTCCATTAATTAAGCTCACAGCATTCTGCAATTGCTATTGCTATGTTCTATAAAATCTTCCAGAATCTTCCTGATGAGGTTTAATCACCATAGAAGCACACTTATCAAATTAATGAGCACACCTCTCCAGAGTCAATTTTGGGGATTAAAATTTTCTTTTATGTAAATGAAAATGGAGGCATTACAACAGGCACTGAAAAATCCAAAGAATCATTAGGTTGTACTTCACAAACTATACTCCACAAACTTGAAAGATCTAAATGAAATGGACAATTTCCCAGACAGATCCCACTTAGCAAAGTTAAATCAAGATCAGGCAAACAATTTAAACATCCATATAACCCCTAAAGAAATAGAAGCAGTCATTAAAACTGTCCCAACCAAAAATCCCACATCTTTTCATGTGACAAGTCTAGGAGAGATCAGGAATTCATGGCACATACCTAAACATAATAAAAGCAATATACATAAACCTAATATCCAAGATCAAATTAAATGGAAAGAAACTTGAAGCAATACCACTAAACTCTGGGACAAGACAAGACTACCCACTCTCTCCCTATCTATTAAAAATAGTTCTTGAAGTTCTAGGTAGAGCAATAGACAACAATAGAAGATCAAGGGGATACAGTTTGGAAAGGAAGATATAAATGTATCACTATTTGGAGATGATATGATTGTATAAATAACTGAACATCTGCAATTCTACCAGAGAACTCCCTCAGCTGATAAGCAACTTCAGCAAAGTGGCTGGTTACACAATTAACTCAAACAAAACAGTAGCCTTCCTTTACACAAATGATTAACAAGGTAAGAAAGAAACTAGGGAAATAACACCCTTCTAAATAGCCACAAATAATATAAAACATCTTGGTTATAACTGAAACCATGCAAGTGAAAGACTTGTGTGACAAGAACTTCAAGTTCCTGAAGAGAGAAATCAAAGACCTCAGAAGAAAGAAAGATTGCCCATGATCATGGATTGGCACAATTAACATAGTGAAAATGGCCATCTTATCAAATTCAATTTGTTATCAAATTCCTCCATATTCAAAGGAGGAAACTTGAATCTCTCTCAGAAAGGCAAGTAATATAGTCATAGGAGGTAGATGGAAGGAGGGAACTGAGTGGGAGAGAGAATGGGGAGCACAACAGGGGACAGGGTATCAGATGTGTGGAAAGCAAAGGAGAAATAGCTTGGAGAGTGAATGGAAATTGGTAGCAGTAGGGGTTTGGGGTAGGTGGGGCAGATTTAGGACTTGCCAGGGACCTGGGAAATGAGAGGATCCAGGAAGTCTATGAGAGTGACTCTAGATGAGACTTCAAGCAGTAGAGGATATTGAGCATGGAGTAGCTATCTCCTGTAGCCAGGCAGGATTCCCAACCTACTTATAAAACCTTCAACACTAAGTTTGTCATCTCTAAAAGAAGTGAAGTGAAAAAGATGTAACAGAGACTCAGGTAATGACCAACCAGTAACTGGCCCAGCTTGAGGTCCATCCCTTGTGCCAGAACCAATCCCTGACACCGCAGACAGAAGCTTAGCATAACTGTCCTCTGAGAGGCTCCACACAGCAACTGACCAAAACAGATGTTGAGACTCACAGGCAAACATTCAGTGGAGTTCAGGGACTCTTGGAGAAGAATTGGAAGAAGGACTGAGGGACCCTGAGGAAATGGAAACTCCAGAAGACCAACAGTATCAACTAACATGAGCCCTTGAGGGCTCTCAGAGACTGAACCATACAGAAAGAACATATAAGGACTGGACCTAGGCTTCTCTGCACATATGTTGCAGATGTGCAGTTTGGAGTTCATGCAGGTCTCAGAACAACCAGCAGTGGGGCTGTCACTGACTCTGTTCCCTGCCTATGGATCCTGTTCCTCTAACTGGGCTGCCATGTTTGTCCTCAGTGGGAGAGAATACACCTAGGTTTGCAATTACTTCATGTGGCAGGGTGGGTTTATACCCACGGGGTCTTACCTTTCTCATAGAATTGGGGAGATGGTAGGGGGAGGGGCTGTGTGAGGAGCAGACTGGAAAGAGGAGGGGCCTGAGATCCAGATGGAAAGTGAATAAATAAATTAATTAATTAATCAATATTAAAATTTTCTTTTATGTAAAAAAAGAAAAAGAAAAAAAAACTCCTGGAAGAAGAAAAAATAAGAAGGCAGATTTATTTTGCCATGATGTCAGGGAATTCAGACCATTTCTGCTTGTGGAATTTGATGTCTTGGTTGTGGACCCACTGCTCATTTGAACCCTTTAACAAGTAATGGGTCAACCATTATTGTTTTCCAGATGACACAGTCCTTTCAGTTTCTACCTAGAGGAGAGGCAATCAAATGATGACCTGGACATGAGCATAGTAGCAATACAATGTGGTGGGCATTGCCTACCTTTGAGAAAATAAAAATAAATGAAGAGCAAAGGACTCTGGGTTTTAAAGTCATGCATCCAACTGGTCATTTTCTCCAATTATGCATACTCCACATATCCACCGATCCCCATAGTAATTCTGCCACCTGGGGATCCAGTGATTTTCCCCATGACCTTGCTCATGATATTTTATACTCAAACAAAAAAGATAATATTGAAATTGAGAACTCTAGAACTGGTATTAAGGATAAGAAAAAGGCTGAACAAATAAATGAACTCTCTCCAAGGAAAAAGGCATTTTAGTTCCCATGAGTTGCATTCAATAGCAACAGTAACTGAAAGTGGTGAGAGCAATGTCAAGAATTCTCTGAAACTCCAAAAAGATAAGGTTGTTTATTTTGTATGGGTATCCAAAAATGACAGCAACAAAGTCTAACTGGCTTCTGAAACCCATAATGGTAAATATAAAGATTTTCCATGACGAGCTACAAGGTGAGTTTCCAATATTGTGTTAGATCAGGCCATCTTCAGTGAAACACAAGGCATGCTAGAAAAGAAGTTTCCAAGGTGAGTAGAAATTGTAGGAAGAACCCACAGCCTCCAACAGCTGTGTCCCTTGTCTAGGTAGAAACAACCAACTATGTCACCTGAAAGTTGATAATGGTGGGCTCATTACTTTTTAAAGGGTTCAAATAAGCAGTGGCTCCACATCAAAGACATCAGATTCCATGGAGGAAATCAGTCTTTTAAACAATGCCAATTAGCAGATGCAGTGGCCAGTTATTTAGCCCCGTACACTTGGGGAGACAGAGGAGATAGGACTTTAATCAGGACAGAGAGGGAAGAGGAGGGGACAGTTATTACATTCACCAAGAAATTTGTCACCAAGTAACAAACCTACACTCAATTTCTGTGACAGAAACAAAATAATAGGCTTTGTCAACCTGTGGGTGGTGACTAAGTAAAGACATTGCTGAGGACATCACATTTTCTGGAATATGAACTAAAAATGCTTTGGTAATTAATAGTTTAACAATTCAGATGGAGGTCTGCTTTATCAAATAACTTAGATCAGGACAGAAAAAATGGAGCTTGCAAAATGTTATTTTAAGTGCCCTGGCAGATATGAAGACATTCTAAAGAAACACTCCAATCTACCAATATATTACTGAAATAGTAAGTCCCAAGCAAAGAGCCTTTTCCAGGAATTGCATACTGAGAGAAGGAAAAGTCCCTAGAGGACCTGTCTTCTTTTTCCCTTTGAAAGGCCTTTGTTTCTTAAGGGTAACTTGACCATGGAGGTCCCAGGGGCATCCTTTGGACCTTGGTTTTTCTCCTCTTTGTTGAGCTTGGCTCTCTTAATGGGATGCTTCCCTGAAGAATGTTATCACTGGAGGGAGCTATCAATAGTCCTCAAGAACGAAGACAGGTTGTCAGCTTCATCCCTTGGCCACTCTTATGAGTGCCAAATGGTTGCATACAGATCACTTCTCAGAGCCACCAGGCAGATGCCAGGCGCAGGACTGGGGTCTCACCAGGAGCCTAAATGATGTAATGGAGCATAGGAAATGGGAAATGTGACTCAGTATTTTGGCATTTTCTGTTAATTTTTGTCTTAAATGTATAAATAGCTCTAAGATGCTTGGGTGAGGCACCTCAGTGATCAGCAACTGCAAGTTCTTCCAGATCTCGCTGGAACTGAGAGGACAACCCAATGTTTTAGCTAAATTTAGGCTTTAGCTTTGAACCTTTCCAACAGACTTTAAAGTGTTACAGCATGAGGTTACTAGTCTATTTTCTCAGTTGTCCCTGAGAAGCCTTTAACATTCAAATCCCAGCTTCCTGCTGCCTGTTTCCAGTTTGTTCCTTTTACCTCCATGCCCCCTTTATCCTCTAGTTGGTGCTTTGACATCCAATCTTCTGCTGCTTAGTAATGTATATAGTCCTTGAGCCCTAGAAAGCACAGTAATAGGAGTCCCAAGATGGGCATTCGTCTTCTTTGACTGGAATCATCACTTCAGTGTAAGAAAAACACCAACACTGAAGTGATCTAAGCTCCTTTGCCTAGAATTTTGGAATAGGAGTGTGTGGGATTTCCCAGTCCTAGTTTATCATAGCTCTGGCATCCCAGGGGGAGTAAACATAATATGTTGATGAAGGTCAGACTGGGAGCTGCTAACAAACATCAGCTCTCAACTGTGGGCTCTGTTGAACTTAGGATGTGACTTTGGGGCCTGAACTTAGGATTTGTGACTGGGAGAACATGATCCTGGTAGGTTCAGGTTCTGGCATGGAAGAATGTTTCCTTTATTTCATATACTTTGTAGCTTACCCTAAGTGATAGATATAAACACTAACTTCTAATAAAGTTGTGTTCTACTGCAATGGTGCTGAGCCATGATTCTTGTGAGCAGAGCCAATCTTTCTCACAGCTATGGGCTCAGTTCTAACATTTCTGTTCCCTCCATGTTTTTATGTTCTAGGTCTGTCAAGAGACTTATTCCCCTATGGTCCTACAAATCCACACTCCCCCTAGTGGAAGATTAAGAACAACACTCATCATCATTAAACTGAGATTTAATAATGCATGAATGAAAAGACTTCTAACAGCACCTATAATGGTATAAAAGCCTAAGAACTGGGACAACATGCAGGCCAATTCTCTGACTCGTGTTGACTTGAAAGAAGCTCAAAAAGTATCTTGGCTTGATCATTGTCCATAATTTAAGCTGCTTCTTGGCTGAATTCCTGCACTCATGGTCTGGACGCCTGACAAGACTTTTGTTCAATGCTCAGAAGCCCATAGTTCCAGCAACTCTGACTAGCTTTGTCTCACTCTTCTCCAGGGCTAGTGAAGCCAGAGATGTTGATGGTTAATCAGTGTTTATAGTCAGGCCACTCCAACTTTAAATGATGGCCTCCTCTGCACTGCACAGCAGGTAGAGTAGCTAAGAACTGAGTCCAGTGCAGTCCACTGTTAGCCACTGCCCCCAGCCTAAGTATTGCCTCTGAGGAAGACACACCCCAACAGAGGTAGAAGCTCCCTAGAAGAAACTTTGCATGGAAAGCAACCAATAGTTCCCACAGGAGAAGCAAGGAGACCTGAGACCCTGGGAATAAAAATGACCCATGGTGGTCAAGTGAGCACTTGAATATTGACCACACCTCAGGTTCCAGAAAACCTGTGACAAATGAACACAGTTCCCTGACTGTGAATATTTGCTGGAATGAGATGTAGGCAGGGCTCTGAGAGGGGCCATGCTAGGAGGAAAGTCTTATGTTGGTCTTCCAAGAAAAGTGACAAGCCCCTTCTGAAAGAATAATAACAATAAGGAGAAGTTTAAAGTTCTACAGCAGTAATGGGTTAAGAGCTCTTGTGAGGGGCCCAACCTAAGCATTGAAGGACCTCAACTGGCCTACCAGTAAAGGTCTGAGGGGTGGTATCTTATCCTTATTGTTTTCCAAGAAGGTGGGAGGGATCCAGACATCAAAGTGGGAGCTATCAAGTCTCGTGTCCACTATCTCTCCTCCAAGGTCCTATGCGTTTACAGGTGTTCAGTGCCTTGTGCCTGGCTTGGTAAATACTGTGAGCATTGGTGGTAAGTGTCAATAAATATAAGTTCCAAAGAACAGAGCAGAGACAGAAAGAATTGCCAACCTGTGACTGGCCCAAGTTGAACACCAATTCCTGACATTTAAAGATTCTCTGTTATGCTTAAGTAACATAACTAACACAACTGTCCTCTAAGAGGATCCACCCAAATCATTTGACCAAAACAGGTTCAGAGACCCTGAGCCAAACAATAGATGGAGCTCGGGGAATTTTGTGGAAGAATTGGGAGAAAGATTGAGGGACCTGAAGGGGATGGGAACTTCACAGGAATACCAATGGTGTCAACTCACCTGGAGCCTTGAGGCTCTCACAGACAGGACCACCAACCAAAAAGCATACACCTTGGTTGAACCTAGGTCTCCCTACTCATATGTAGCAGATTATCACTTGGTTTTCATGTGGGTCCCGAATAACTGGATCAGGGGCTACCCCAAAAGTTGTTGCCTATATATGGGATATGTTCTTCTAGCTGGGCTGTCTTATCTCCCTCATGGGGAGAGGATGCATCTAGACTCTCAGAGACTTGGTGTGTCAGGATGTTGTGATAACAAGAGGGAAACCTTTACCTTCACAAACAGTAAGGGCAAAGGGAAGTAGGGGAGGAGTTGTGTGAAGAAGAACTGGCAGGAAGAAAGGTTGTGGCTGGGATGTAAAGTGAGTAAATAAATAAATTAATGAAAAAACCTTTAAATCCTAAATATCTCTCATCAAATGTAGCATAACTATCTGTCATATAGTACAATAAAAGAATACCATTCGATGCAGTAGTGAAAGCATTGTCCAAGGAGTTTGTATATGACTTAGATAAACCAGAAGTGATGTGGTAGACCAGTATAATTCTATGAACATGATATTACTTCATGTTACCTGGGCTCTTGTTTTGAGAGGACTGAGACTATCATTACTTGTCTTCATATACTTGGGGAAATCTTGGTGAGAGAAGGTAGTGCCAAAGGAGATTCTCCACTACTGCATGGTAACACTGAGAAAATAATGAGGAGGTATTAAAAGTAGATATAAAATACAAAATCAAGAGCCCATAAGCCACTATATCCATCACAGCTCTATCTTCCATAATAGTACTGTATATTGAGTATAAATGGTTCAAACATGAGACCATTGGGTACATTTCATAGTTGATCCACAACTTGCCAAAACTGACATGCAAAACCATCTCAAAATTCAAAATGTATTTTGTCCATTTCTAAGAAGCTACTAAATGTTATCAATGGAAACACCCATCTAAAGTACAAATGCACAGTCTCTGTAGATGAGAGTATGGTGCATAACTGTAATGTCTGTACTTAGGAGAAGAGATAGAGGAAGGAGAGTCAGCAATTCAAGCCTCAGAAACATTGACATCAGGCCTTCCTGGGCCACTGGGTATTCAGTCTCAAAGAAAGGAAGAACAATGTCTGCCAGGACTCATGAGTTCATACAAACTTAAGTCATGTTACATACTTCTAGCAACAAATGCACAAACCAGGATTACATAAGAAAAACGAATGGGACCAAAGCAAGGAGGAAGCCGAACAAAGTAAGACTGACCTGAGATTTCACCTCACACCAGTCAGAATGGCTAAGATTAAAAACTCAGGAGACAGCAGGTGCTGGTGAGGATGCAGAGAAAGAGGAACACTCCTCCACTACTGGTGGGATTGCAAGCTTGTACAACCACTCTGGAAATCAGGCTGGCAGTTCCTCAGAAAACTGGGCATGACACTTCTGGAGGACCCTTTTATACCACTCCTGGGCATATACCCAGAGGATTCCCCAGCATGCAATAAGAACAGATGCTGTACTATGTTCATAACAGCCTTATTTATAATAGTCAGAAGCTGAAAAGAACCCAGATGTCCCTCAAAAGAGGAATGGATACAGAAAATGTGGTATAATTACACAATGGAATACTACTCAGCAATTAAAACAATGAATTCATGAAATCTTTAGGCAAATGGTTGGAACTGGAAAATATCATCCTAACTGAGGTAACTCATTCACAAAAGAATACACATGGAATGCAGGCACTGATAAGTGGATATTAATTAGCCCAGAAGCCCTGAATACTCAAGACACAATTCGCATATCAAATTATTCCCAAGAGGAAGGAAGGAGAGGGTCCTGGTCCTGTAAAGGCTTGATTCAGCATTGTAGAGGAGTACCAGGACAGAGAAGTGGGAGGGGGTTATTGGGGAATGGATGTAGGGAACATGCCTTATGGGACTTATGGGGAGGAGGGAACTGGGAAAGGGGAAGGCATTTGGAATGTAGACAAAGAATATAGAATAAAGGAAAGAAAATAATAACTGTAGCACTTGCATGTCTAGTTTCTATGGCTTGTGCTGCATTAATATGAGTTAGTAGAGCTAGCCATCTTTACCTCACAAGAAAAGGTGTCTGTCCTGTTCTAGGTAAACACAGTCTTTAAATTTTCTCTCTATACATTCTCTGTTCCAGGAATCTCGGAGGTGTTGTTATTGTTTGATTTCCCCCATGTAGTAGGTTTTATTTTCACAGGTAGACAAGCAATTTTATCAAGGAATTCCTGCAGGTGTTACGAACCTGTATGCTTGTTGACCATCTCATGTTTTCCTTTGAAGTCTAGGTGTAAGCTCCCCATTACACTGTTTCACTTGCCTTCTGACTGTTTGCAAAGCCACCATTAAGTGGTTAACAACAAATTTTGCACCCACCTTCAGCCATGTCTAGGCCCAAATGGACGATGTCTCTAAGTTCTGAGATCTAGAAAATTGAATATAATAAAAGTCCATTGGTTGATATAATTTCTTAGGTGGCTGTGACTGAACCATATGTAGAGAAGCACTATTTACCCATGGGGCATTCAGGGAAGTTTACCACTTCCTGTCCTTGAACTTTTGATGGTTCACATATGGTTAATTCCCCAAACAAACTACAGACATACTTTTGTTGTCACATATAAATCATATAGCTTCCTTTTGTTAAATCTAACATTTGCTGGAAGCTTATCTTTCTATTTTTCTTTTTTATTAGATATACTCTTTATTTACATTTCAAATGTTGTCCCCTTTCCTTGTTTCCCTCTGAAAATCCCCTAACCCATCCTCCTTCCCCCTACTCACCAATCCACCCATGCCTGCTTCCCTGTCCTGGCATTCCCCTATACTGGCTTATCTTTAAAAACTCAAATTTTACAGTTGTTTTCCAACCAAACTTCAAATATCCAATATTATGCATTGAAATTATTTCTTGACTTCAATTGCAAATATGGTTAAAAATAGCCATAAAATTCAGGTCAATGTCTTAGTTCTGTATTACCTTTATATTTTGTATACTGTAGAACTGATTTTTATTATCATTAAGCTAGAAGCAAAGTGTCCAGACATGCACTATCATAGAAATGTGCTTTGAAGAATAGACACTGTAAAACATTTATTCCTTGTACAGATGTAGTCTTTACAGTTTATATATCCAGCCTTTACTGTCTTTATTCCTATTGACAAAATGGACCTCTGCGCTCTCACATGAATTGTCCATTAACCAAGTTTATACCATCCTGGAGTTTCTATTGTTATCATCTCCAAATTTTCCAGATTCTTCTTGTTAAAGTTCAATAGCCACAGGGGCTGGTTTATCATAATATTGAGTGGTCCCTCTCTGGAATCAGTTTTGAGGTTAAAATTTTCTTATGTGTGAATAAAAAATTTCCTGGAAGAGATCATTTAAAAAGGTAAGTTTTATTTTGGCATGCATGTCAGAGAATTTATTCCACACTTGCTTGAGTTGGTGCCCTGGACAAGAACATAGCTGTAATAGTGTCATGGTCATTGTCTACTTCATAGAAGGTAAGAATTAAGAAAGATCAAAGGACTCTTGTCTTTAAATGCATGTATCTAATCAACCAAAATCTCCTTTTATTCTTTTCCAAATATCCACATTTTCTCACAATAATTATAACACTTAGAGGCCAAGTTGTTTTAGACATGACTCAACCCACTATATTTTATACTTAAACAAAATAAAATTAACTGGAAATATTAGGAAGGAGAAGAGAGGCTAAACTAATAAAAGAACATTCTCCAAGGAAAGAAACATTTCAGGTCCTGTAGCTAGCATTCAATAACAACAATGCAGACATAACAGTGTTGGGAGCAATACTAAGACTCTCCAAAAGTCTAAAGTTGCATATCTCACATGGGTATCCAAAATAATCCAAACAAGGACTAAATGGCTTGTGAAACCCAAAATAGCAAATATAAATAGTTTTCATACTGAACCTTAAGATGACTTGCTTGTGAAAGGCCATGTCAGGCCATTTGAAATTAAACATGGCTTTCTTCAACCACTACAACATTTGTAGTCAATCAATACAAAATGCATGGAAGAAAAGAAATTCTCAAAGAACTGTATAGGAGGAAATCAGTCTTTCAAACAAGGCCCCTGAGCACATGCAGTGGCTAGCTATTCAGGCTTGTACACTTGGAAAGACAGGGGAGCATAGAATTTTAATCAGCAGGGAAAGCGGAGAATGATGGGATAGTTACTATATTACTGAGATATTTATCACTGAGGGCCATGCCTACGTTCAAATTTTGTTACAAAAACAAAGTATTAGGTTTATTCCTCCTATGATTGGTAACTAAGGAATGATACTTATAAGAACATCAGATTGTCTGGGTTCTGATCCAAAAACAAACCAATATTAGGGAACATTCTAGAAAAGTTTGGTACAAAATGATAACCTAGTCAGAGAACTGAACAATTGTACTAGGATCATTGTAAAGACTTTATCACTCATCTACCTTTCCTTCTTTACTGTGTGAGTTACTGAGCATACAATAGTGAATGCAAGTATAATGAGCACTGACATTTTGTATAATAATAATTAATGCTATATTAGCAAGTAGGATACATTTTGGTGAAGATATGTCTGCCATACACACATGCTCAGACTGACTTTGAGGTAGATTGTACACCCATAACTTATGGTAGGACACATGAAACTGCAGGTATTATCACTCAACAACATCTATAAGTGTTACCTTGTACAGTAGCAATTAAAGTAATTTAGCATGAGCAGTCCTGATTCCTGGTTTGTTTTGTTTTGTTTTGTTTGATTTTAGTAGTTAGATCATGGAATTTTCATAGGGATGAGTGACTGAAAACTCTTAGTGAAGGATATTTTACAAATTACTTTTGTTTTTAATTCCTAACATGTGCATTTCTGTATGGAGGCTTTGCATATGAGAAAGGTGTATGCAACAATTAGAGATCTTTAGTACACTTGTAGTGCAGCTACAGTGTGCCAAGAGTTCTCTGACATATGTGCTCTAAACCAAGTTCTGATCATTTAGAAGAGCATGTGATCTAAACATCTGAGGCATGACTATGGCCCTTGAGGAATTGTTTTGTATGCACAAATTTTACATTTGATTTTTTCCAGTGTTTTGGCTTCTGGGTCACTTCCCCTATCCAGTCCAATAATCAACATGGGATTGTATAAAAATCTGAGCTATATTTAAAGTATCTACATTGTGTAAGTTTTCAGAATATAGTTGTACTCTACTCATGTCATATTCTGCTGGCCACACAAAAGTCACTTGCCCTTTTCTCTGCCCAAACAGTGAGAGAAAACCATGATTTCCCAGTTGCTTTCCACCACACGCCATTTGCTCATAAATAAGCAAAGTAAACGTCTGTTATATAAGACCCTACAAATGCTTTCACATGTTGTCTGGAATGACCAGTGAATACTAAATTTATAATTTGTCTCGAGCACAGTGGAGTACATGGAAGAGTTTTAAAATTGAGAACTATCCTCAGAGATAAGGAAAGAAAGTATTATTGCAAGTGCCCATAGCTTTGCCTCAGTTGCATTCCACATTTTTGCAACAGCATTGAGTGAATGACATCAAATTTTGCCAACAACTTCAGATGTCTAGGCTCAAATGTAAGATGCCTATAACTTCTAAGAATCTGGTTGGTTACTTATTGTGAAAAGCCTACTGTTGCAGGTTGGCCTTTTGCTATGATTGTAAGGCTAAACACTGACCCCCAAGGACTGGCTACTCTGAGGAATGAGAGAATCCACACATAGACCTAAGTGGCACTACATAAACTTGCCTCCACTCACCCCGCCCAAATTATCGCTGATTGGTGAAAAAAGATGCATACAGGCTATAGCTGGGCAGAAGAAAGTTAGGGCAATTTGTGTTTGAGCTCAAAGGAGAGACCAAAAGTTGTAGTAGGTGGGAATAAGGGAAGATGGATTACATGGTGGTAGTAAATCAGGAAAACATGGCCACAAGGGCTAGCAAATTGAAGTTAAGAGCAGTCCAGATGGAACATAGCAAATTATATCTCGGGTTATTGGCAGGGAAGTAGATATAATAGCTTATGGTTAGATATCTGCCCAGCTGTAGTACTGATTAAGGCTTATTATAAATACAAAAGTTGTGAGCCTTTCATCTGCAAACTGAATGATAAAACACATAGTAGAAAACCTCAAATGAAATTAAATATTTACAACAACTGCCCACTGATGCATACAAATTCCTACTGGTCTGAGACTGAGCCATATGCCTAGAAGCATTCTTTACTCAAGGGATATTCAAATAAATTTACCAATTCCTGTCCTTGAACTTTTGCTGGGTAACATATGGTCAATTCCCAAGACATACTACTGACATATTTCCTTTTGTTCCATAAAAATCACTTGGCATCTTTTTGTTAAATCTAACATTTGCCAGAATCTGAACTGCAAATGTCTAATATATTTTGCTGTAAAAGTCTGTCTTAACATCTATTTGGCAAAAAGTGGGTATAACACTCATGCTATAGAATCAATGCTAGGCTCCCTTTCCAGTCTATCTATTAGATTATTTATTTTGCAAGCATTTATTGAGACAAAAAGTATCAGGATATATACCACATAGATATGTGGTTTTCCAGAATAGAGCAACTATGACTTTTATTCTGTCTACAGATGGAATCTAGTTATACTGTATAAGCTCAACCTTCATTTTCTTTATTCCTATTGACAAAATGGACTTCTGAGCTTCTATATGATTTGTGCATTAGCTGAACTCTTAACAGCCTGGGATTTCTATTGCTATCTTTTCTAAAATTTCCCTGTTCTTCTTGCTAAAGATTAATAACTACAGAGGCAAGTTTATCAAAATAATGACCACATCTCTCTGGAACAAATTATGGGGTTAAAATTTTATGTGAGGCAAAAAAGAAAAGAAAAACAATATCTAAAAGAAAGAGTTAAAATTAAAGAAATTGGGTTTGTTTTGTTTTGTTGGCATTAATGTCAGGGAATTCAGACCATCACTGCTTTTCCTAGAACCGTGGACAATATTATACTAGCAATAACATTTCCTTGTCATTTTCCACTTCGTAGAATATGGAAATAAAGAAACTAGACATCAACAATGAGAGAGGGGAGGCTGTGGTAGGGATATATAGTAAATAAATTAATTTTTTAAACAAGATCATATACCATTAAAAAAGGGAGAGTGGCTGAATAAATAATTGAACATTTTCAAGAAAACAAACAGCATACAACCTTAGTTCATAGACTTGCTTCAATATCAAATGTATCTAAAAGTGATTTTAAAAATGTTAAGAATAGTCTTAAACTACAGAAGACTATGGTTGCTTAACTCACAAGGATATCCCAAAGGACCCAAACAAAATTCAAATGGCTTTTGAAACCCAAATGGTAAAAATAAAGTTTTTCCATACTGGACAACAACGTGTATTTCCCTTGATGCTCTTGGTCATGACATCAGCAAGGAAAGACCATTTCTTCCAACCTCTACAATATTTGTGGGCAATCAAAACACTATGCATGTGAGCAAAGAAGTTTCCAAGATGGATAAAAATCACAGTATCATCCCAAAGATCCCTCAATTGATTGTCCTGCCCTGCACGTAGGTAGAAACAAGAAGGACTCTGTCACCTAAAGGGAAATAATGATTCACTCACTACTTGTTAATGGCTTCAAATAATCAGTGTGTCTACAACAAAAACATAAAATTTCATGAAGGGGTGTGAGTAGGATGAAATTTGTCTATTTCAAAGAACACACAGGATGCATAAAGAACACATAGATGCATTGCCAGCTATTCATCCCCCAGAGACTTGGGAAGAGAGACAAGCATAGGAATTTGTTAATGAGGGAAAGAGGGGCAGAGAGGAATAGTTAAACACTCACCAAATTTGTCACCAGGGTCATGGCTCCTTCAAATTCTGACAGGAACAAGATAATAGGCTGAGTCCCCTTGTGTGTGGTGACTAAGCACAGATATTTCAGAGAACATCAGACTCTCTGGAATCTGAAACAAAATATTCTGGCAATTAATATTTCAGCACTCCAGATGATGTTCTTCTTCATACAATAGTTTAGGTAAGGGAAGAGAAACAGAATGGTTATAAGACATTACTAGAAGTTTTCTGGCAAAATGAAGACATTCTAAAGAAACAACTTATCAGACTACTAAAACAATGGTCCCCAAATCAAAGAATATTTCTGATAAATCAGGAACTAGAAAAAAAGGTTTTATATTTGCTTGTTTTGTTTCATTTAATTTTTTGGTTTTTCCTTATGAAGCTAGCAATTGATCTTTCAAGGTTTCTAAAGAATTGTGTTAGAATTTTGAGGGGAATTGTATTAAATCTGTAGATTGCTTTTGGTAAAGTGGCCATTTTTGCTGTTTCATCCTCTCTATCCATGAGCATGAGAGATCTTTCAATCTTTTCATATCTTCTTCAATTTCTTTCTCCATAAACATGAAGATCCTGACATACAGGTCTTTCACTTCCTTGATTAGTGCTACACCAAGATATTTCATATTTTTGTGGCTATGATGAAGGGTATTGTTTCCTTAATTTCTTCCTCATCCCCATTATTAACTGTATAAAGAGAAGCAACTGAATATTTTTAGTCAATTTTATACTCAACCACATTGCTAAAGGTGTTTATCAAGTGTAGGAGATCTCTGATAGAATTTTGGGGTCGCGTTTGTATACTATCATATCATCTGCAAATAGTGATATATTTTCAATTTGTATCCTTTTGATCTCCATCAGTTGTCTTATTGTTATAGCTAGAACTTCAATTACTATTTGTTCTGTCTCTGATTATTGTGGAATCACTTTAAGATTCTAAGGTTATATTTGATATTTTCTATAGGCTTATTGTATATTGCCTTTATTTTGTTTAGGTATGTGCCTTGTATCCTTAATCAATCTCTCCAAAAATGAATTGGTGTTGGATATTATCAGAGGCTTTCTTGTCATTTAATAAGATGATAATCACGTGATTTTTTCAGTTTGCATATAAATACACACACAAACACACAGACACACACAGACACACACACACACACACACACACACACACACACACACACACATACACACACACACCGTGAATTACATTTGGATTTTTGAACTTTGAATCATCCCTGCATCCTTCCTATGAGGCCTACTTGATAAAAGTGGTTGATCTTTTTTTGATGTGTTCTTGGAGTTTGTTTTCAAGTATTTAATTGAGTATATTTGCGTCAATGTTCATGAAGGAAATTGGTCTGAAATTTTCTTTCCTTGTTGAGTCTGTGTGACTTAGGTATCAGGAATACGGTGACCTCATAGAATGAGCTTGGCAGTATTTCTTGGGTTTCTGCTTTGTGAAATAGTTTGATGGTTATTGGTGTTAACTAGTTTTTGAAAGCTGGTAGATTCTGCACTAAAACTTTCGGGTCCTGGGACTTTTGTGGATGAGAGAATTTTGATGACTGCTTCTATTTCTATGGGGCTTACAGAACTATTTATATTGTTACCTGATCTTGATTTAATTTTGGTAACTGGAGCCTGTGAAAAGACTCCTCCATTTTATTTACATTTTCCAATATAGTGGAGTAGAGGCTTTTGAAGTAAGACCTAAGGATTCTTTGGATTTCCTCACCTTCTGTTGCTACATGCATCATTCATTTCTGAGTTTGTTAATGTGGATATGGTCCCTCTTTCTTTCACTTTGTTTGGCTAATGATTTGTCTATTTTATTGATTTTCTCAAAGAACCAGATCTTGGTTTTGTTGATTCGTTTCATCAGTCTCTTTGTTTCTAATTGATTGATTTCAACCATGAGTGAATATTTCCTGCCATCTACTCCTCTATGCCTTTGTTTGCTTCTTTTTGTTCTAGAGCTTTCAGGCATGCTGTTAAGTTGCTAGTACAGGATCTCTCCAATTTCCTTATGAAAGCACATAGTGCTATGAACTTCTACCACAGCACTGCTTTATTGTGTCCCTTAAGATTGTTTATGTTGTGTCTTCATTGTCATTGAATGCTAGATATCTTTTATTTCTTTACTTCTTCCCTGAATCAGTGGTCATTGAGTACAGAATTTTCAGTATCCATGAATTGTAGTCTTTCTGTCATTTCTGTTGTTGATGTTATCTTTAATCTAAAGTGATCTGATAATATAGAAGAAGTTATTTCAATCTATTTGCATCTGTGGAAGCTTGCTTTGTGACTGATTATATGGTAAATTTTGGAGAAGTTTCTTTTACCCGCTAAGAAGATGTTGTATTTTTTTGTGTTTGAATGAACAGTTCTATAGGTATGTGTTAGGTCCATTTGTTAATTCCTGTCATTTTCATGTTAGCAGCAGCAGCAGCAGCAGCAGCAGCAGTTGTGTGTGTGTGTGTGTGTGTGTGTGTGTGTGTGTGTTTCTCTTCTTTTGATTTTACTGGTGTGAAATTGCATGTTTCTTGGGGATGCTCAAATGTATCTTGTGTTGGAGTTTTCATTCTAGTATGTTCTTAGGGGTGGATTAGTGGAAAGACTTTGTATAAATTTTCTCTTCTCATAGAATATCTTGTATTCTCCAGCTATGATGATTGAATGTTTTGTTAGCTATACTAGTATGGGCTGATATCTCTGGCCTCTTCAAGTCTAAAAGACATGCCCAAGCATTTGTGGCTTTTAAAGACTATTTAGAGAAGTCAGATGTAATTCTGAAAGGTCTGAATTTGTATGTTACTTGGCCTTTTTCCATTGAAGCTTTTAATATTCTTTCATTGTTCCATACATTTAGTGTTTTGATTATTATGTGGTAGGAGTATTTTCTTAGCTGGTGTTTTCTAAGCTTCTTACACTTTTATAGGCATCTCTTCAGGCTAGGTAAGTTTCTTTTACAATTTTGTTGATATTTTCTGAGTCTTTGTGTTTGGAGTATTTTCCTTTTTCTATTCCAATTATTCTTAGATTTGGTCTATTCATATGTCCCAAATTTCCTTGATGTTTGTGCTAGCAACTTTTTTTGCTTCATCATTTTTTTGACCATTGTATCAATTTCTTCTATCATATTCTCAATACCTGAGATTTGTCTCTTCCATCTCTTGTGTCTGTAACTCATGTTCTGTTTCCTAGGTTTTTCATTTCCAGGATTGTCTCAGTTGTGGTTTTTGCATTTTCTTCATTGCTTCTATTTCCATTTTCAGGTCTTTAAGAGTTTTGTTCATTTTTTTTAACCTGCTTGGTTGCATTTATCTATATTCCTTTATATTTATTCACTTATTCTTTAAGAGATTCTATTTGCCAACACCTGATGTCTTCTGAGTTTTTAATCTTAGCCATTCTGACTGGTGTGAGGTGAAATCTCAGGGTTGTTTTAATTTGCATTTCCCTAATGACTAGTGATGTTGAACATTTTTTAAGGTGTTTCTCAGCCATCCGAATTTCTTCAGGTGAAAAGTCTCTGTTTAGCTCTGTACCTCATTTTTGGATAGGGTTATTTGGTTTTCTGGGGTCTAACCTCTTGAGTTCTTTGTATACATTGGAGATTAGCCCTCTGTCGGATGTGGGGTTGGTGAAGATTTTTTCCCAATTTGTTGGTTGCCGATTTATCCTTTTGACAGTGTCTTTTGCCTTACAGAAACTTTGTAGTTTTATGAGGTCCCATTTGTCTATTCTTGTTCTTAGAGTATAAGCAATTGGTGTTCTGTTCAGGAATTTTTCCCCTGAGCCGATGTCTTCAAGGGTCTTCCCCAGTATCTTTTCTATTAGTTTTAGTGTGTCTGGTTTTATGTGGAGATCCTTGATCCACTTGGAGTTGAGTTTAGTGCAAGGAGATAAGAGTGGATCAATTCTCATTCTTCTGCATGTTGACCTCCAGTTGAGCCAGCACCATCTGTTGAAAAGGCTATCTTTTTTTCCACTGGATGTTTTCAGCTCCTTTGTCGAAGATCAATTGGCCATAGATGTGTGGGTTCAATTCTGGGTCTTCGATCCTATTCCATTGATCCGCTTCCCTGTCACTGAACCAATACCATGCAGTTTTTAATACCACTGCTCTGTAATATTGCTTGAGGTCCGGTATATTGATTCCCTCAGAAGTTCTTTTGCTGTTGATGATAGTTTTAGCTATCCTGGGTTTTTTGTTATTCCAGATGAATTTGAGAATTGCTCTTTCTAGCTCTATGAAGAACTGAGTTGGGATTTTGATGGGGATTGCATTGAATCTGTATATTGCTTTGGGCAAGATTGCCATTTTGACTATATTAGTCCTGCCAACCCACGAGCATGGAAGATTTTCCCATTTTCTGATGTCTTCTTCAATTTCCCTCTTCAGAGACCTGAAGTTTTTGTCGTATAAATCTTTCACATGTTTGGTTAGCGTCACTCCAAGATACTTTATATCATTTGTGGCTATTGTGAAGGGTGTCATTTCCCTAATTTCTTTCTCGGCCTGCTTATCCTTCGCGTATAGGAAGGCTACTGATTTACTTGAGTTGATTTTATAGCCAGCCACTTTGCTGAAGTTGTTTATCAGTTGCAGGAGTTCTCTGGTGGAGGTTTTTGGGTCACTTAAGTAAACTATCATATCATCTGCAAATAGTGATAGTTTGACTTCTTCCTTTTCGATTTGTATCCCTTTGACTTCCCTCTGTTGTCGAATTTGTTTTCCTGTACTTAAGGGAATTATTCATTTCCACTTTAAAGGCCTCTATCATCTTTGTAAGATTAGATTTAAGGCCATTTTCTTGCAATTCAGGTGGATTAAGAATTCCAGGACTTGCTATAGTAGGATAGCTGGATTCTGATGATACCATGTTGATCTGGCTTTTGTTAATTGTGTTCTTTCACTAGTCTTTACACATATGGTCTTTCCTGATGTTGTCAGATCTATTAGTCCCTGATGAGGAGAGGCCTCTGGTGTTGCAGATACTTGTTAGTCTCTGATGTCAACAGGCTTCTGGAATTGCAGAAGAAGCTCATTATCCCTGGGGACAACAGGTTTCTAAGGACACAGGCAGAGGTGGCAGTCCCAGATGACTTCAGCTCTCCATGAATACAGGTGTAATTGTGACCCAAGAAATGGAGGCAAAGGGGGCAGGACAGGACACATACCTGCTGGGTTTGCCCAATTCCAATGCAGGGCATTGGGGTCGGAATCTCACATGGTTGTCCCTGGTGGCTGGAAGCCTCTGAGATTGCAAGTAGAGGTTTTGAACAGAAGATTGGGTGTTTCTGAAGAAGCCCCTGTAACTATCAGTCTACTAGACTACTCAAATAGTAGACCCAAAGTGATAAGAATTTTCCCAGGAATATCATCCTGGGTAAAGAAAAAGGTGTTAGCCTTAGGAGGCAAATTTTCTTCCTAAAAGAAATAGCACACAGTTTTTACACCTTGTCATACTACCTTGGATGTCATACTACTTAGACAATGGTGTGTCGATGGTAAACAAAGCTATTCACTGGAGCTGCTTTGATGTGTACTATGTTGGCCCTCTAAATGAATTCCATTCTTAACTCAGGTATCTGAGATGAATTAAGCTTTCTGTGGTTCTCACTGTCCAACTTCCCAATGTTGATGCATTGACAAATCTCCATTTCATTCTCTCTACTTTTACCACGATTCTTTTATTGGCTTATTGAGCATGGGTGCTATACCAGACATAGAGCACCTATTTTGATCAACATATTCAATAACACTGGAGACAACATCAGAAGAGCCATTTCTGTTGAAAAAATTGATTTATAACAACTGTGTTCTATTTAAAGCTACATTTAAATATGGTTAAAAAAATCACACCTCTTTTAGTTATATACTTATAAATAACTATGAACTGTGACCTTCATGTTTATATTCCTTATAACAAAATCTGGTTCACTAATATCGACATTTAACTATTCTTATATAAACACATATTTTATCATAAAATAATGAGATAATTAGCAATTTCACAACTATTATGTGCTTGTACACAGTGTAGCAGTTAATTGATTGATTAAAATTAAAGTATGTTAACCCATGCTTAAGATAAACTCAAATCAATGAACTTACCTAAACAGAACAAACACAAGATTCCTTTTTGTCCCTTTCATTGAATATTTTTAATTTACATTTCAAATCTTATCCCCTTTCCAGGTCTCCACTCCAGAAACCCACTATTCCATCCTCCTTCCCTCTGCCTCTATGAGGCTCTCCCAGCAACCCACCCACTCCAGCCTTCCCTCCCTGGAATTTTCCTGCATTGAGGCATCGAGCCTCTACAACACCAATGGCCACTCTTCCCACTAATGTCCAAAATGTCCACAAGATTCTTTGTTCTTAGAAACCTGACTTACTCCATTATATTGAACTCAAGCAGTTGTTATTACTTGGGATAACAAACATTTTAAAGATTAAAAATGTTTAATGACAATTGGTATATTACTTTCAATTTATGATGGTATGTATTGTATGCTGACTTGACAGGACCTATGATTAACTTGGAAATAAATCTTGTGCATCTCTATAAAATATTTTCTAATTCTTGTTAATTGCAGTGGAAAGATTCACTTTAATTCTAAGCAACACCATTTTATTGGTTGAGGTCTAAAATGTATAAGAACTGAGCTACTGCATTTGTTTTCCTCTCTGTGTATTTCTTGACTCTGGATATAATGTGCCCATCAACCTCATGATTCAGATAGGATGCCTTCCTTACCACAATGGAGAATATTTTCAAACTACAAACCAAAACAATTCTGTCTTTATAAAGTTTCTTTGGTAAGTTATTGTGTCAAAGCAAAGAAATAAAAGTTATTGATAGACACTTTTGGAAAGTAAAATTGATAATGCCACGCATTTTTGATAGTTTACTGGTAGAAAATATAATCTGCATTCTTTTATCTCAACCTGTAGAATGAGGCACAACCACATTTCCTCTCCCAATTTTCACCATTTGAGCAGGGTTAAGCACATTAAATATTTGCCATAGAAAATACTGCATATATTTCCTATGATAAACTAAAATGATCAAATGAAATTAAGAACATGAAGGGCTTAGGAAAAAGCACACTGGAATAAATAAAAGTTTTGAAAAGGAAAAGGTAAATTCTCTGGGAAAGAGTCATATTGCCTTAGGTAGTTCAGATTGCCATGATTTAAAAAAAAAATAAATCACAGCTTCAAAACAAATATACTTCCCATTAGTCTTCACTATCATACCAACTCCATTGTATCAAAACCACAAATCCAAAAAGGCCCCTCTGAGACACAAAGCAGTGTCCTTTGATCTTTCTTCACTGTTCTTTCCTGCTATGGAAACATATTGCCACCAGCTGGTGCTGTTCCTTCAATTCCCATAACCTTTAAAGAATACTGGGGAGAGAGTGATGTGGTAGCATGTACTGAGTCATCTTCCACCTATCGCAGAACAAAATTCTAAATTTGGTTTTGTGTGTGTCCAGTGAAACCACTCACCCATCATATAAGCCAAAACTCAAGGTATAAATAGCTGTAAAGGAAAAGCTTTTATTCTAGTGCCCAGTGCAGACATACTGAAAAACCATGAAGATCATCATCTTCTTCACTTTTCTGGGAGCTGCTGGTGAGTCTTTCAAAGAACATGTCATCAGATGTGTATTGTACATGCAAATTTGTGTTTTGTAAGAGGGAAAACAGTAACAAAATTAACTAAATAATCCATGTGAAAGGAACTTAAAACAATCAACACCATTTCCTTCATTTATGTATTCTATAGCTTAGTAGAGGAAAAGAAAAAATAGTACAAATTACCCAAGTGGGTATCCTTACATTTCTGTGAAGAAGTGATAAATAATTGGAATTATTTTCTGCTCCAAGGGGAAGGTATAAACATTAAACTCTAATTGTGTGGAAGATCAAACTCTTGCTTATTTACATGAAGTTATCATAATTAGAAGAGATTGGGCATTATCCATGGGTAAAAACATTTGGTTCTATTTCACAATATCTATACTAATAAAATCAGTCCTATATCAGTGTTGGTCAATACTGAACAACAGAAAAGAATGACATTTTCAAGGTTTACACAATTAAATTTAAAATTAAATTTTCACAATTAAAATGGGTTTTGACTTGTAAAATCTCTTATGTTTGGAAACTACAACCATTATTTTTAAATATTGGTCTTCTCAGCTAATAGAGATTTATTATGGTCTTTAGAATTATATTAAATATTGGGGTAGTTGATCAATATAAATTATATACATATATTGAACTTAGTAATAATAAAAATATTAGGGCACACACTTGATGAATCAGTGTATGAGAAAATGCTAAATACATTAATATATGTCAAGTAGATAACTGAAATACCAGGAAACTTTTGGAAAGAAAAATAGAATTGTGATGAAATGATATAAACAAATTGTATTCAATAAATTAGCTCAATCACTCATTTGTATGTGTTAGGGATAAAACACTCAAAGATAAATTAAGAAGTCCATTAAATGTGATAGAAAATGTTCCTATGAATAACAGCTTGCCTCCAAGCCTTGGGACCCAGGAAAGATACTGGGACCCTGTAGTGAACAAATAAAATCAACATTGAAAGTAGTTTTGACCCTCCACAGGAGTACTATGCTACACATAATCACACACACACACACACACACACACACACACACACAGAGAGAGAGAGAGAGAGAGAGAGAGAGAGAGAGAGAGAGAGAAAGAGAGAGAGAGAGAGAATAAATAATTTTTAATTTTAGATTTAATTTACGGTGATATTAAGAGAGTATATGCTGAAATTAGAATTGGATAGCTTTCAAAACACTACAAGCATATTTTACCCAACGGGAGGATATGTGGCTTTTGTGGTTGGTCTTACAAACGTCCTTTGGAAAACTAATTTTGAGACAAGTCTTCTTATGCTAAATATACAAAACTTTTCCCCCAGTTGCTCTCCCTGCTAATGGTGATGATGACAAGATTGTTGGAGGCTATACATGTCCAGAGCATTCGGTTCCTTAGCAGGTGTCTTTGCATGATGGCAAGGGCCATCAGTGTGGTGGCTCCCTAATCAGTGATCAGTGGGTACTGTCTGCTGCTCACTGCTACAAAAGGTAATGAAGCAGTACTCAAATTCCTGTGCTCTAAGGCCATTCTGTCCTCTGGTACCACCATAAAGGGCATGGTCTTTTGTGAATCTCTACTGGCAGGACACTGGAATCCTATATCCTGAAAATTGGTTGTAGGGCCCAATGCAGCTTAACTGCATAGCCCTGATAGTACTGGATACTTTTAGAAGATGATATGTTTTTTATGTTCAGAACTTTTAGCTTGGTAGAGAAAATCCTCTACAGGGATACTTAGAAATATTTTCTTTTGATGCAGGAGACTCCAGGTTCGCCTTGGTGAACACAATATTCAAGTCCTTGAGGGTGGTGAGCAATTCATTGATGCAGAAAAGATCATTCTACATCCCTTGTATGACAAGGCCACTACGGACAATGATATCATGCTGATTAAATTGAAGTCCCCTGCCATCCTTAATTCCCAAGTGTCCACAGTTTCTCTGCCCAGATCCTGTGCATCTATAGGTGATCAGTGCCTTGTGTCTGGCTGGGGAAATACTGTGGGCATTGGTGGTAAGTGTCAATGGAACTTAAGTTCAATGTGGACAAATAGGAGAGTCATAATGTCCCAGTATAGGGGAATACTGGGACAGGGAAGTGAGAGTGGGTGGCTTGGTAAGCAGGAGGAGGGAGGATGGGATAGGGTGTTTTCAGAGGAAAACCAGAAGGGGGGATAACATTTGAAATGTAAATAAAGAAAATATCCAAGAGAAAAAGAGAAAAAACAAATATGAGAGACAAAAGATATATAGGTTGTCAACATGACAAAATTGTCACTGTGAGAGATAATTCTTAAAATTTTTAACATAGGCAGTGAAGGAATGTATAATTTGTAGGCCAGAACATTGCTTCACTGAGACCATGGGGGAAAAACAATAAGAATGAGCTATTAGCAAGATGCTTAAGTATTTACCTGGTGGGATCAGTTACATGAGGGAATGAAAACTCAAATGATAAACAAAAGAGATGCTCAGGATTTGTTGTTCTCTGAGGACTCTATATCATGGAAAAAATACTGTCTCCATATTTGAAATCGAAAAGCCAACAATGTTATTGCCATAAAAGGTCAGCTTGTTAAAACTATTGGAAAAATATTCTAAAAGAAACATACTTTTAAGTTATAGTGTTTGGCAAATAGAATTACATATTTCAAGGGAGATAATGCATGTCCTTACTTTCATTTTCTCTCAGTAGGCAAATATCCAGCACTCCTTCAATGTCTCCAAGCCCCTGTCCTCTCTGACAGTTCTTGCAAAAATTCCTACCCAGGCAAGATCACCAGCAACATGTTCTGCCTAGGATTCCTGGAGGGTGGAAAGGACTCCTGTGATGTGAGTGTTCTTTGACTCTTTCTATAAATCTCTCCTTGTGTCTGTCTGTCTGTCTGTCTCTCCTTCACTCCTTCAGTTCCATTCCTCTCTGTTGAGAAACATGTACTTCTGTCTATAAGAATTTCCATGGTATGAAAGAAGGCCTATAAGTAAAAACAGGTTTTCTCATTGTAATATTTATGGATAGGATCAAGGTTCAATTATGTACAGAAGATGATATGTAAACAGTACATAAATGTAAAGAACAGTAAGAAATACTGTTGGCCTTCACCTTTTCCTTACTTTTGTCAACTACGAAAACATGGGTTTATAGAGACAGTATTAAAAATAATGGAAAATTACAATTAACTGTTCATGGAGTCTGAATTACTTCAGTGTTAGTACCTGCCATTTGGGCTCCATGAAAACAGGAAAACATCTTAGAGTCCATTCTCTCACCTCAACTTAAGCATATTGTAATCATATTTTCTTTCTGACCAGGGTGATTCTGGTGGCCCTGTTGTCTGCAATGGAGAGGTCCAGGGCATTGTCTCCTGGGGTTCAATCTGTGCAATGAGAGGGAAGCCTGGTGTTTACACCAAAGTCTGCAACTACCTAAGCTGGATTCAGGAGACCATGGAGAACAACTGATTTCTCTTGCCTTCCATAAACCACGTGTTCCTTATGTAATCCTCTTTCTTTCTGTGCCTAAAATGAAGTTAAATTAAATACAATTCTTCTGCTCTGTATATGAAAACATTTGTTCTTGTATTTTATTATTTAATATTCTTTTAAAATTTTTTGATAAATGAGAAAATAATCAGAGTTTAAAATTCTAAATAATTAGGCCTGGGCAGTGGTGGCGCACTCCTTTAATCCCAGCACTTGGGAGGCAGAGGCAGGCGGATTTCTGAGTTTGAGGCCAGCCTGGTCTACAGAGTGAGTTCCAGGACAGCCAGGACTACACAGAGAAACCCTGTCTCGAAAAACCAAAAAAAAAATTTATAAATAATTCAACATTCATCTAACAAGAAGAATTTTCTCATATTTTCTATGGTCTGTGACTTATGGTAGAAAAAATATTAAAGTACTTACATTAACATTATATCTTTCCAGAATAATTACAATCTTTTATTCATAGGTAGGATACACTTTAAGATATAACTACCTTACATACAGGTTTTAATTTTCTTCATAGTACATTGTATATTTATAACTTAAAATTCATAGCTTGAAACTGCTATCTATTTTACCAATGAACAAGTTATCCAAGCACTCCGTGAAAAGCTGGAATTCAGTGTGAATAATCCTGATGCCAGTATCTTGCATGTCCTAAAACACAGACCTATGCCTACCTTAGAGTAAAAGGCTCAATGACAATTTTGCAAGCAAATGGTCACAGGAAGCAAGCTGGAATAGCCATTCTAAAACCAGTTAAAATTGACTTTCAAGCCAAAGTCATCAAAAGAGACACAGAATGTCACTTCTTGCTAGTCAAAGGAAGAATCCACCAAGAAGAACTCACAATTCTAAACATCTATGCTCCAAATGCAAGGGCATGCTCATTTGTAAAAGAAACTTTACTAAAGCTTAAAGTACACATTGCCCCTAACACAGTAATTGTGGGGGACCTCAACACTCCACTAACCTCTATGGACCGATCAGGAAAACAGAAACTAAACAGGGACACAGGGAAACTCATTGAAATGTTGGAACAATTAGATCTAACAGATATATATAGAACATATATAGAACATTTCATCCTAAAGCAAAAGACTACACCTTTTTGTCAGCACCTCATGGTACCTTCTCCAAAATGGACCATATAATTGGTTACAAGACAGACCTCAACAAATATAAAAAGATCGAACTAATCCCATGCCTTCTATCGGATCACCATGGAGTAAGAGTACTCTTCAATAGCAACAAAAACAACTGAAAATCCCCATACACATGGAGGCTGAACAATATTCTACTTAATGATACCTTAGTCAAGGAAGAAATAAAGAATGAAATCAAGGACTTTCTAGAATTTATTGAAAATAAAGGCACAACATTCCCAAATCTATGGGACACAATAAAGCAGTGCTAAGAGGAAAACTCATAGCCCTGAGTGTCTCCTAAAAGAAACAGGAGAGAGCATATACTAGCAACTTAATGACACACATGAAAGCTCTAGAACAAAAAGAAGCTATTTCACCCAGGAGGAATTGAAGTCAGGAAATCATCAAACTGAGGGCTAAAATCAATCAAGTTGAAACAAAGAGAACCATATAAAGAATCAACAAAACCAGGAGCTGGTTCTTTGAGAAAATCAACAAGATAGATAAACCCCTAGCCAGACTTACCAAAGGGCACAGAGACAGTATTCAAATTAACAAAATTAGAAATGTAAAGGGAGATATAACAACAGAAACTGAGGAAATTCAAAAAATCATCAGATCCTACTATAAAAGCCTATACTCAACACAACTGGAGAATCTGGAGGAAATGGACAATTTCCTAGACAGATACCAAATACCAAAATTAAATCAGGATCAAATAGATGTTCTAAACAGACCCATAAACACCAAAGAAATAGTAGGGGTCATAGAAAATCTTTCAACCAAAAAACCCACAGGATCAGATGGTTTTACTGCAGAATTCTATCAGACCTTCAAAGAAGACCTAATACCAATACTCTTCAAACCACTCCACAAAATAGAAACAGAAGGAACACTACCCAACTCATTCTATGAAGCCACAATTACCCTGATACCAAAACCACACGAAGATCCAACTAAGAAAGAGAACTTCAGACCAATCTCCCTTATGAACATTGCTGCAAAAATACTCAATAAAATACTTTCCAACCGAATCCAAGAACTCACCAATACGATAATTCACCATGATCAAGTTGGCTTCATCCTAGTGATGAAGGGATGGTTCAATATACAGAAATCCGTCAACATAAAATTTTATTGATAATATTTTAAAATTTGGGAATCTTTATGGAGCTTAGTGACTGAAAACTTCAAATGAAGTATTTTTTTTAATTTTTATTTTCTATATTCTGTGTTTACATTCCAAAGGCTTTCCCCTTTCCCAGTTCCCTCCCACCATATGTCCCATAATTCCTCTCCCCCCAACTATTCCCCAATCATTCCCCCTCCCCCCACGGTTTCTCTACAAAACTGGATCCAATCTTTACAGGCCCAGGGTCCTCTCCTTTCTTCTTCTTGGGAATCATTTGACTTGCTAATTGTGCCTTGAGTATTTAGGGCTGATGCGCTCATTAATATCCACTTATCAGTGATTGCATTTCATGTGTATTCTTTTGTGATTGGGTTAACTCACTCAGGATGATATTTCCTAGGTCTAACCATTTACCTACAAATTGCATGAATTCATTATTTTTAATTGCTGAGTAGTATTCCATTGTATAAATATACCACATTTTCTGTATCCATTCCTCCTTTGAGGGATATTTGGGCTCCTTCCAATTTCTGGCTATTATAAACAAGGCTGCTATAAACATGGTGGAGCATGTGTCTTTATTGTATGCATGGGAATCCTCTGGATATATGCCCAGGAGTGGTATGCCAGGGTCCTCTGGAAGTGACATGCCCAATTTTCTGAGGAACCGCCAAACTGATTTCCAGAGTGGTTTTACCATTTTACAATCCCACCAACAGTGGAGGAGTGTTCCTCTTTCTCCACATCCTCGCCAGCACTTGTTGTCTCTTGAGTTTTTAATCTTAGCCATTCTGACTGGTATGAGGTGGAATCTCAGGGTTGTTTTGATTTGCATTTCCCTGATGACTAATGATGTTGAACATCTTTTAAGGTGTTTCTCGGCCATCAGATTTTCTTCTGGTGAAAATTCTTTGTTTAGCTCTGTATCCCATTTTTTGATAGGGTTATTTGGTTCTTTGGGGTCTAACTTCTTGAGTTCTTTGTATATATTGGATATTAGCCCTCTGTCGGATGTGGGGTTGGTGAAGATCTTTTCCCACTTTGTTGGTTGTCGTTTTGTCCTTCTGACAGTGCCCTTTGCCTTGCAGAAACTTTGTAATTTTATGATGTCCCATTTGTCAATTCTTGATCTTAGTGTATAAGCTATTGGTGTTCTGTTCAGTAACATTCCCCCTGTACCTATGTCCTCCAGGGTCTTACCCAGTTTCTTTTCTAATAGAATCAGTGTGTCTGGTTTTATGTGGAGGTCCTTGATCCACTTGGAGTTGATCTTAGTGCAAAGAGATAAGAGTGGGTCAATTCGCATTCTTCTGCATGTTGACCTCCAGTTGAACCAGCACCATTTGTTGAAAAGGCTATCTTTATTCCACCGGATGGTTGTGGCTCCTTTATCAAAGATCAAGTGACCATAAGTCTGTGGGTTAATTTCTGGGTCTTCAATCCTATTCTATTGATCCACTTGCCTGTTGCTGTACCAATACCATGCAGTTTTTCACACAATTGCTCTGTAGTACTGTTTAAGGACAGGGATATTGATTCCCCCAGAAGTCCTTTTATTCTTGAGAATAGTTTTAGCTACCCTGGGTTTTTTGTTGCTCCAGATGAATTTGAGAATTGCTCTTTCTAGATCTATGAAGAATTGAGTTGGGATTTTGATGTGGTTCGCATTGAATCTGTATATTTCTTTTGGTAAGATGGCCATTTTTACTATATTGATCCTGCCAATCCAGGAGCAAGAAATATTTTTCCATCTTCTGAGGTCTTCTTCGATTTCTTTCTTCAAGGACTTGAAGTTCCTGTCATACAGATCTTTCGCTTGTTTGGTTAGAGTTACACCAAGGTACTTTATGTTGTTTGTGGCTATTGTGAAGGGTGTTATTTCCTTAACTTCTTTCTCAGCCTGCTTCTCCTTTGAGTACAAGAAGGCTACTGATTTGCCTGAGTTAATTTTATAACCAGCCACTTTGCTGAAGTTGTTTATCAGCTGTACAAGTTCTCTGGTGTAGTTTTTTGGGACGCTTAAGTAAACTATCATATGATCTGCAAATAATGATAGTTTGACTTCTTCCTTTCCAATTTGTATTTCTTTGACTTCCTTATGTTGTCTAATTGCTCTCGCTAGAACTTCAAGTACTATATTGAAAAGATATGGAGAGAGAGGGCAGCCTTGTCTAGTTCCTGATTTTAGTGGGATTGCTTCAAGTTTCTCTCCATTTATTTTGATGTTGGCTACTGGTTTGCTGTAGATTGCTTTTACTATGTTTAGGTATGGGCCTTGAATTCCTGCTCTTTCCAAGACTTTTAGCATGAAAGGATGATGAATTTTGTTGAATGCTTTTTCAGCATCTAATGAGATGACCATGTGGTTTTTTATTTTAGTTTGTTTATGTAGTGGATTACATTGATGGATTTCCGTATATTGAACCATCCCTGCATCCCTGGGATGAAGGCTACTTGATCATGGTGAATGATCGTTTTGATGTGCTCTTGGATATGGTTGGCAAGAATTTTACTTAGTATTTTTGCATCGATATTCATAAGAGAAATTGGCCTGTAGTTCTCTTTCTTTGTTGGATTTTTTTGTGGTTTAGGTATTAGCATAATTGTGGCTTAAAAGAATGAGTTGGGCAGTATCCCTTCTGTCTCTATTCTGTGGAATAGTTTGAAAAGTATTGGTGTTAAGTCATCTTTGAAGGTCTGGTAGAATTCTGCACTAAAACCATCTGGTCCCGTACTTTTTTTGGTTGGGAGGCTTTCTATAACCCCTTCTATTTCTTTAGGGGTTATGGGACTATTTAGCTGATCTATTTGATGCTGATTTAATTTTGGTATTTGGTATCTGTCTAGGAAATTGTCCATTTCCTCCAGATTCTCCAGTTGTTTTGAGTATAGACCTTTGTAGTAGGATCTGATGATCTTTTGAATTTCCTCCGTTTCTGTTGTTATGTCTCCCTTTTCATTTCTAATTTTGTTAATTTGGATGCTGTCTCTGTGTCCTTTGGTTAGTCTGGCTAAGGGTTTATCTATCTTGTTGATTTTCTCAAAGAACCAGCTCCTGGTCTTGGTGATTCTTTGTATGGTTTTCTTTGTTTCTACTTGATTGATTTCAGCCCTGAGTTTGATGATTTCTTGTCTTCTACTCCTCCTGGGTGAATTAACTTTTTTTTCTTCCAGGGATTAAGGTGTGCCATTAAGCTGCTAGTGTATGCTCTCTCCAGTTTCTTTTTGGATGCGCTTAGAGCTATGAGTTTTCCTCTTAGCACTGCTTTCATTGTGTCCCATAGATTTGGGTAGGTTGTACCTTCATTTTCATTGAATTCTAAAAAGTCTTTGATTTCTTTTTTTATTTCTTCCTTGACCAAGGTGTCTTTGAGTAGAGTATTGTTCAGTTTCCATGTGTATGTAGGCTTTCTGTTGTTTTTGTTGCTATTGAAGACCACTCTTACTCCATGATGATCTGATAGGAGGCTTTCCTGATCGGTCAATTGAGGAGAGTGGAGTGTTGAAGTCACCCACAATTATTGTGTTAGGTGTAATGTGTGCTTTAAGCTTTAAGTAAGGTTTCTTTTATGAATGAGGGCGCCCTTGCATTTGGAGCATAGATGTTCAGTATTGAGAGCTCTTCTTGGTGGATTTTCCCTTTGGCCAGCAAGAAGTGACCTTCTGAGTCTCTTTTGATGATTTTAGGTTGGAAGTCAATTTTATCTGATATTAGAATGGCTACTCCAGCTTGTTTCCTGAGACCATTTGCTTGTAAAATTGTCTTCCAGCCTTTTACTCTAAGGCAGTGTTTGTCTTTAACACTGATTTGTGTTTCCTGTATGCAGCAAAATGTAGGGTCCTATTTCCGTATCCAGTCTGTTAATCTATGTCTTTTTATTGGGGAATTGAGTCCATTGATGTTAAGAGATATTAAGGAATAGTAATTATTACCTCCAGACATTTTCAAAATTATATTTATTTATTTTATTAATTTATTTTTTATATTCGAGAGGTTATCTTCTTTTGGGTTTGATGAGAGGAGGTTTCTATCTTGCTTCTTCCCGGGTTTAGTTTCCGTCTTTGTCTTGGTGTTTTCCCCCTATTATCCTTTGTAGGGCTGGATTTGTGGAAAGGTATCATGCAAATTTGGTTTTGTCATGGAATACCTTGATGTCTCCATCTATGGCGATTGAGAGTTTTGCTGGGTAAAGTAGTTTTGGCTGAAGTTTGTGTTCTCTTAGAGTTTGCATTATATCTGCCCAGGATCTTCTAGCTTTCATGGTCTCAGGTGAGAAGTCTGGTGTTATTCTGATAGGTCTTCCTTTATATGTTACTTGGCCTTTTTCTCTTGCTGCCTTTAATATTCTTTCTTTGTTTAGTACAGTTGGAGTTTTGATTATTATGTGACAGGATATATTTCTGTTCTGGTCCAGTCTGTTTGGGGTTCTATAGGCTTCTTGTATATTCATGGGCATCTCTCTCTTTAGGTTGGGGAAGTTTTCTTCCATAATTTTGTAGAAGATATTTGCTGGCCCTTTAACTTGTAAATCTTCACTCTCGTCTATACCTATAATCCTTAGGTTTGGTCTTCTCATTGTGTCCTGGATTTCCTGGATGTTTTGGGTTACAACCTTTTTGCATTTAGTATTTTCTTTGACTGTTGAATCAATGGTTCCTATGGTATCTTCGGCTTCTGATATTCTGTCTTCTATCTCTTGTATTCTATTGTTGATATTTGCATCTATGGCCACTGATTTCTTCCCAAGGTTTTGTATCTCCAATGTTGTCTCCCTCTGCGATTTCTTAGTTGTTTCTACTTCTGTTTTTAGTACCTGGATGGATATGCTCAGATCTTTTGCTTGCTTGATTGTGTTTTCGTGTATTTCTTTAAGAGATTTTTGTGTTTCTTCTTTCATAGCTTCTACTTGTTGGCCCACATTCTTCTGTATTTCTTTAAATGATTTTGTCTTTCTTCCTTATTGTCTTCTTCTTTTTGATCCATCTTCTCCTGAATTTCTTGAAGTGAGTTTTGTATTTGCCTTGAAAAGGCTTCTAACTTTTGATCCATTTTCTCCTCTATTTCTTTACGAGATTTTTCTATGTGTTCAGCTCCCAGCATCCTGACCAGTGATTTTATTTCCAAGTCTTGTTTTTCTGGTCTTTTGGGGTATCCAGGACTTCTTGTTGTTGGCGAACTGGGTTCAGATGCTGTTGTGTTGCCTTGATTTCTGTTAGTAACGTTCCTTCATTTTCCTTTTGTCATCTGGTTATTTCTGGTGTTAGTTGGCCTTGTTGTCACTGGCTGGTGTTTGAATCTCCCTTGAGGCTGGGCACACCTGTTGTTTCTCTACTGGTGGTTATGCATGACTGCTGCTCAAAGGGATCACAATCTGGCTGCCACAGGCTGCCTCGGTGCACGGCCTAAGGTTGCGGCAAAGTCCAGCAGAGCCTCTGCGGGCAGAGATGGGCCTGCCTGGCAGGGAGAGCCTTGCAGATCCCCCAGTGAGGTAGTCCCGATTGGAATCTGTCTACCTGGGCCTTTCCAGCTGTGTCCTGGTTGCAATATGGAGGCCTGCCGCTACTGCTGGTCAATGAAGTATTTTTAATGTGTATCTTTTCAATTACATATATGTGTGTACCTATGTGGAGGTATATACATTAAGCAAGGTGCCTGCAGAGGGAAGAGGTGTTAGAGACCCTTCTTCTGAAGTTACAAGGATTTCAGGCTATCTGACATGACTTCTGGGAACCAAACTCCACTCCTCTACAAGAATAGTAAATGTTCTTTACTTCTGAGCCATCTTTAAAGCTCTTGAGGAATTATTTTTAAATACATATTTTCCCTAAGTTTTGGCCACTGAGTTAACTCTCCTCACTCAAACCCCAAATCAAAGCCAGACTACATGCAAAGAAATATGAATCATTTAAGTTTTCACAGTGTAGGTCCACCCCTCCACTGTCATCTTTCCCTGGGTACAGAGCTGTCATCTGTATTTTAGCACAGCCTGAAGAGTAGGAAGCAAGCATATTTCCTCACCTGCTTTCCACCAATCATCATTTGATCACCAAACCAAAATCCGTTGTAGAAGGTCCTACTAAATGCTCCCTTTGATTAACCAGAGTGATCAAGGAAAATTAAGGACACAATGGGCTTGAGTCAATGCAGAGTGAAATAAGTAGAAGAGTGAAAAGGTTTGGGAACAAAAAATAATATACTCAGAGTTAAGAAAAAGAAGCATATTATATCAGGCAGCACTGGCTGCTATGATCAAAATGAAATTCAGACCCCCAACTTCAAAACACAGGTAAACTTCTCATTAGTCTTCACTACCAAAAAAAAAAATTAAATGAGGGGAGGTAAAATTCCAATAGAAAAAAAGCACAAGTCCAAAAATCAGAGCAAATTCAGCTGCTAGGAAGCTACTGAAAGAACTCACAAAGACTCATGTACTTCCAAAATGCTAGTCCAAGAAAGATGGGTCCATAAAAAAGGGAGGAATGAAATACAGAGAAAAGAATGGACCAAAGCAAAAACATTTATTCTTTGAAGAATAAATCATGAGGCTTTTTGTGAAGTAACTACACCACATGATGGCATCATCTGAGCTCCAAGAATTAGACAAACCCACCCAGTGGCCTTTCCACACACAGTCCATATTCTCTCTCCCAGAAAGATGCAATTCAAAGCTACCAGCTTTTCTTGACAGATGAGCCGTGTCTCTGGCACCTCTGAGACTGTAGATTTTCACTGCAACATGGGTTTCAACCATAGCATCATGAAGAGCCCACTCACAAGTTCCCGTAATGGAGGCCGCTATTTCTACACCTTGGCTGAAAATCCAGGCTTTTCACAATGATTTAGATGTCATGTCTATAACTCTTTAGCACTTAGATCCTCCATCCTTGCAATGCCAGTGCCTCATAGACAAACAGTTCTTCTTCCACTGTAAGAAGAAACATTATCCTTTGGTCTATGACTGCAGTTGCTTCTGGGCAATTGAAATCAGAGAAATGCATGTCTAACACTATTCTACTCTCTTTTTTGCTCCCAATGCTAACTATAAACATTGTATAAGCTGTTAGTAATCACCATGGAACACAAACTTTCCTACCTAAATTTCCTCTCCAGTGTCTCCCCACAATTCTCATATTATCGGGGAAAATATTATTCTTTCTTCTTTGAGACATTAGACTAATTATCCTTCAGTTAGAAATTAATTATGGCTATTATAAATGAGGCTGCTATGAACATAGAAGAGCATGTGTCTTTATTTCATGCAGGGGAATCCTCTGGGTATATGCCCAGGAGTGGTATGACAGGGTACTTTGGAAGCGTCATGCACAATTTTCTGAGGAACTGCCAGACTGATTTCCAGAGCGGTTGTACCATCTTGCAATACCACCAACAGTGAAGGAGTGTTCCTCTTTCTCCGCATCCTCTCCAGCAGCCTTATTTATAATAGCTAGAAGCTGGAAGGAGCCCCGATGTCCCTCAAAGGAGGAATGGATACAGAAAATGTAGTATATTTATACAATGGAATACTACACAGCAATTAAAAAATAATGAATTCATGCAATTTGTAGGCAAATGATTGGATCTGGAAAATATCATCCTAAGTGAGTTAACCGAATCACAAAAGAATACACATGAAATGCAATCACTGATAAGTGGATATTAAGGAGCACAGAAGCCCTTAATACTCAAGGCACAATTAGGAAATCAAAAGATTCCCAAGAAGAAGGAATGAGAGGACACTGGTCCAGAAAAGACTGGTTCCAGACTTGCAGGAGAGTCCCAAAATAGAGAAAGGGTTGGGGGGGGTGATTGGGGAATGTGTGGGGTTTGGGGGGTGGACTTATGGGACACATGGTGAGGGGGGAACTGGGAAAGGGGACAGCCTTTGGAATGTAAACAAAGAATATAGAAAATAAAATTTTTAAAAAATTAATTATGGACATAGTGAAGCATGTGTCTTTATTGTATGCAGGGGAATCCTCTGGGTATATGCCCAGGAGTGGTATGCCAGGGTCCTCTGGAAGTGACATGCCCAATTTTCTGAGGATCCACCAAACTGATTTCCAGAGTGGTTTTACCGTTTTGCAATCCCACCAACAGTGGAGGAGTGTTCCTCTTTCTCCACATCCTCGCCAGCACTTGTTGTCTCTTGAGTTTTTAATCTTAGCCATTCTGACTGGTGTGAGGTGGAATCTCAGGGTTGTTTTGATTTGCATTTCCCTGATGACTAATGAGGTTGAACATCTCTTAAGGTGTTACTCGGCCATCCGAATTTCTTCTGGTGAAAATTCTTTGTTTAGCTCTGTACCCCATTTTTTGATAGGGTTATTTGGTTCTTTGCGATCTAACTTCTTGAGTTCTTTGTATATATTGGATATTAGCCCTCTGTCGGATGTGGGGTTGGTGAAGATCTTTTCCCACTTTGTTGGTTGCCGTTTTGTCCTTCTGACAGTGTGCTTTGCCTTGCAGAAACTTTGTAATTTTATGAGGTCCCATTTCTCAATTCTTGATCTTAGTGCGTAAGCTATTGGTGTTCTGTTCAGCAACTTTTCCCCTGTGCCCAAGACACATGTTCCACTATGTTTATAGCAGCCTTGTTTATAATAGCCAGAAATTGGAAGGAGCCCAAATATCCCTCAAAGGAGGAATGGATACAGAAAATGTGGTATATTTATACAATGGAATACTACTCAGCAATTAAAAATAATGAATTCATGCAATTTGTAGGTAAATGGTTAGACCTGGAAAATATCATCCTGAGTGAGTTAACCCAATCACAAAAGAATACACATGAAATGCAATCACTGATAAGTGGATATTAATGAGCGCAGCAGCCCTAAATACTCAAGGCACAATTAGCAAGTCAAATGATTCCCAAGAAGAAGAAAGGAGAAGACCCTGGGCCTGTAAATATTGGATCCAGTTTTGTAAAGAAACCATGGAGGGAGGGGGAATGATTGGAGAATAGGTGGTGGGAGAGGAACTATGGAACATATGGTGGAGGGGAACTGGGAAAGGGGAAAGCCTTTGGAATGTAAACATAGAATATAGAAAATAAAAATTAAAAAAAGAAATGCAAATAAAGAACATATCTAATAAAAAAATTCAAAAAAAAGAAAAAATACTTTTGTTCTATGTAATCTGCATTGTACAGCTTTTTTGGATAAATGCATATGAAAATCAGATGTAAGATTAAAATAGTGTTCCTGAGTAAAGAAAATCACGTACTAGAAAAAAATTAATTATGAAAAGAATTAAAAATTCATATACAAAGTTTTATTCATAGTTAACTAATCTTGCACTATGAACTTCTAATCCTAAGTAACTGCAAAGTCATAATCTGTAATTGAATGTAGCACTAGAATTAGCCACATGGTTCAGAAGAATAATAACACTTTTGTGAGTCATTTCATGTTAGCCTAAGCTTGTTTCAAAGAGTTTTTGTCAGAATCACAAAAAATGTGATGGTGAAATTTTGTAATTCTATGAAGATTACTTGACATAACCACTTAAGAGAAGAAAGAATAACCTGGGCCAATGGTTTGTGAGTCTAACATTACTTGACTTTATTTAACTGTGCAGTAAACCATTGAGGCAAAAACTAGTGGCAAAGAATCAGTACTTCATAACAGTCAGAATACAAAGAATAACAAGATATTAGGGCTAAGTATAACATACAAAGACACTAGCCTGTTACCAACTTTCTTCTACTCAACCCTACCTACCAAAATAGGATCACTAACTGAGGACCCAGTTCAACATTTGAAACCATGGACTATATTTTATAGTTTAGTCCATGTGAACAGGATGGTTCTGTTGATCAGGGTACACTCAAGGCTTCAAATTTACTCTCCATACACTTCTGTGTTGCTGGTATTTCCATTTTTTTTAATCTCTATCTTGTTATAGGCTTCACCATCACAGTTAGATGAGTTACAAAGTTAAGGGATTGCTACAAGTATTATGAATTTGTATGCTTGTCTAACCTTCAAGGTTTTCCTTTGAAATCTGTGTGGAAACCCCACCCTACACATTTCACCACTTGCATTTCCATGAAGGCAAAACTATCATCTAATGAATGATATCAAATTTTGCCAATAACTCCAGCTATGTCTAGGTTCATATAGATTGAGTCTCCCAATTCTGAGAATCTGGGTAGTTAAATATTACAACATCATACTTAAGGAAACAATATCCTAGGTGGCCGAGACTGTACTATATGTCAAGACATACTATTTATCCAGGGACATTCAAGTAACTTTACCACTTCCAAGCCTTGAACTTGTAGTGTCATATGGTCAAGTTCCAACATATACTAATGACATTTTTCCTATTGTCTTGGTGTAATGCACATGGAGGGTTTTGGTATATTTAACATTTTCTGGAAAAAAACAAACAGAACTTCCTGAGCTCAAATGTTAAATAAACATTTCTAATCAAACTACAAACATCTTATACTTTCTGTTCTGATTTTCTTTTCTAACTATACAATTATAAACTTGGCAAAAAAAACAGGTATAATTTCCATATCATGAACTCAATGCTAGATTCCCATCAAAGTTTCTATTAGATTAATTTTTTTCATAAACTTTCAACACAATCAGTCACCAAGTGTAAGGATATTCATCATGTTCTTTGGAGAATAGAGCATGCACTTGCTTTATCTCATCTATATGAAGCATGCATATTATACTTTATATTCCCAGCCTTCAATTTCAGTATTCCTGTTACCAATATGGTGTTCGAATATACTCCCATAAGATTTGTCTATTTCTTGAGCTTATAACATCCTATAGTTTGCATTATTTTCTTCTCTAAAACTTCCAAAATCTTCCTGCAAATGTTTAAAAGCTGCAGATGAAGGTTTATCACAATAATCAACACAACTCTCTAGAACCATTTTTCAGTGTTAAAATTTTATTATGTGTGAAAAAAATCATGTAGAAGGAAGTTTATAAGAAGGAAGATTAATTTTTGACTTTCATGCCAGTAAATTCAGCCCATCATTGTTTGCCATGATGATCTTCATAGAATTCTGGTGTCAACAGAGTGTTCCGGACAATCTCCACTCATAACACACAGAACAGGTGAAATGGGAAAAGTACTTGGGACTTTTAAGTTAAGTCTCTAATCAGTCATTTTCTCCAATCACGCATTTTACAAATATCCTCCTCTTTCCACAGCAATTCTACCACTGGGGGACCAATTAGTTTTTCACATGAACTTCCCCTTGATATTTCATACTCTAACAAAACAAATGCTATTGAAATTGAGAATTCTAGAAACAAAGTTTCTAGACTAGGGATACAAAAACTAAACAAATAATAAACACTTTTCAAGAAAAAAAACTGATGCAGGTTTGGATCGTGTGACTTAAATTCAATATCATGACCTGATGAATAATATGATGACAGAAATGTCTGAAAATCCAAATGGATGCAACACTGTTTATCTTATAGTGTTTTAAATGTGGCACATAAGGAAATACAGTGGCCAACTATTTAGCCTCATGTACATGGGGAGACAGGGAAACATCTGACTTTGATCTGAAGAATAATGCTGTGAGATAGTAATTATATCACCAAGAAATTTGACATCAAGTCTCATGATCATCTTCAATTTCTATGACAAAACAAAAGTAATAAGTTTAGTCCCCTTGTGGGTGGTGAATAAGGACAGATACTGAGAAGATATCAGACTCTAGATTCTGAACCAAAATAAAAAAAAAAGAAAGAAAGAAATGTTTTGGCAATTAATATGGAAGTAGTGTAGATAGATGGTGATCATTTCGTCCAAAGGCATAGGGAAGAACAGAACAGAGGGACCACATAATTATATTGTAGGAGTTCAGGCAGAAGTTAAGACATTCTAAGGAAATACCTGTGTCTATCAATGTACCAGACTCCTGAAACAATGGACCAAAAAGCAATGAGAATTCCCAAAGGGATCTCATAAAGGCAAAGGGAAAAGTATACCAGCTAAAGTAGGGAACTGTCTTCCTAAAAGAAATAGCACCCAGCTCTTACAACTTGTCAGACTACCATAGAGGAGGAAACTGGAGCACAGAAAATGATGGGTCAGTGGTGAACAGGAACTATACAGTGACAGGAACTGCTTTGATGTACACAGTTTTGCCCTCTCTTTAAACCTGAATATCAATTCAGAAACTTGATGAAGTTAATGTTTTCAATGGATCTCATTGTTCCTCTTCCCAATGTGGTCATATCGATCAATCTCCTTTTCTCCTTCCACTAGTAACATTTTTGTTAATTGGCATATTGAGCATAGGTATCTAGACATGGCTTTGGGTTCAACTGTGATGTCCAAGTTTAATAACAGTAGGGACACCTTCATACGAGCTACTTCTCTAGAAAAATAATGTCTGATTTACCATAACTGTACTCTGGCTAATTTTATCAAGCAACATTGAATATGATAAAAGCATACTCCTTGTAGCTAGAAATTTGAACTGTGAAGTTCATGCTATGTTCATCTATAAGAGAACCTAATAAATTAATACGTAAAATCTTGGCTAATTACAAAAACACATGCATTGTCACAAAAATACATGATATATGGAATAGTGATTTAACATCAATTGTGTGTTTTTCTTCCACTTACAAAATTTAATTCTCCCATTAAGAAGAAATATACACCTATATGTGCTTAAGATCAATTTATCTCAGTAAAGTTGCCTAAATAGAATGAACACAAGATACTTTTAATCCTGAAAACATTACTTAATCCTTTGTTTCAAACTTAAGAAATTATCTCTTTCTAAGACAAATAATCATTTTAATGACTCTGATGGTTTGTATATGATTGGCCCAGGGAGTGACTTTATTTGGAGGTATGGCCTTGTTGGAGTATGTGTGTCACTGTGGGTGTGGGCTTAAAACCCTCACCCTGGCTGCCTGGAAGTCAGTCTTCTACTAGCATCCTTCAGAGGAAGATGTAGAACTCTCAGCTCCTCCAGTTCCATGCTTCAAGATCTCTATGCTAAGTCCAGGTCAAAAACTTATATCTCTGAGCCTCCAGATTAGGATCATAGGTGAGCCTTCCAATTCTAGATTGTAGTTCATTCCAGATATAGTCAAGTTGACAACCAGGAATAGCCACTACAATGTTTAGGAGACACTGGAACAAGAAGCTGTGAAGCTGAAATTAACTTGGGGTACCCAAGAGGTTAAAGATGCCAGAGCCACAGGATGCCTGCCAAGGAAAGCTGCTAACAGAGAGTGGAACAAGCCCAGGAGAAAGAACCTAGTTGCAGTCAACAAGGATAAAAAAAGGAGTTGGATATCTGAAGACTGCTTTGCCATCAGACATGGAGATGCAGAGTTTGGACTTTGCCCAGCTGGTTTCCTGTCTTGCTTGGAGGATTACAGTTAAGTGATTGAGTGAATCTCAGAAGAGACCTTGAACTTTGGACTTTTAACACTGTTGAGACTGCTATAGATTGCAGGGACCTTTGAAGTTGGACCAAATGTATTTTGCATTATGCTATGTTTAAGTATGGCCCCCATAGACTCATGTTTGAACAAGCCTATGGGTGCCAGGGAGTGGAATGTGATGGTTTGTATATGATTGGCCCAGGGAGTGACTCTATTTGGAGGTGTGGCCTTGTTGGAGTAGCTGTGTCACTGTGGGTGTGGGCTTAAAACCCTTACCCTGGCTGCCTGGAAGTCAGCCTTCTACTAGCATCCTTCAGATGAAGATGTAGAACTCTCAGCTCCTCCAGTACCATGCCTGCCTGGATGCTGCCTTCTTTCTGCCTTGATGGCAATGGACTGAACCTCTGAGCCTGTAAGCCAACCCCAATTTTAAGTTGTCTTTTATAAAACTTGCATTGGTCATGTTATCTGTTCACAGCAGTAAAACCCTAACTAAGACAAAGACTAAAAGCATTTAGTGACAGCTATTTTACTCCCAATATATGAGATTTTATTGACATTCAACTTGGCAGGACTTCTGATCAACTCAGAAATAAATCTCTGTGTATTTCTACTTTAGTTAAGAGAAGAGGGGAAGCAAAATCTAAGCAAAACCACTTAATTTGAGCAAAATCATTTAATTGGACTTTTGGCCTAGAATGTTTGCAAAGGACACAGCTAGCTGTGTTACTTTTCATCTCTCTATGATGCCAGACTCTAGGTGTAATCTGACCACCAACCTCATGATTTGACACCATGCCTTCCCTACCCCAGTTGACTATTTTCTCAAAATACATGCCAAATACATTCCTTCTATAATTTGTGTTGTTTAGGTATTTTGTCAAAACAATGATAAAAGTAATCGATGAACACTCTTGAAAAATAAAATTGAGGACATCAGTCTTTTGCCATATTCCCTTAGAAAACTGCTACCATCTTCACTGGCATATTTCAGTATGCAGAGTAAGAGAAAATCTCATTTATTCACCTGATTTCCTTTTGTCATGCATCACCAAATTAAATATTTGTTGTAGAACATCCTACAAAGAATCCATGGGATTATCTAGAATAATCAAGGGAAATTAAAGATGTAATGGGGTTCAGGCAGAGCAAATTGAAATAAATGGATGTTTTTGAAATTATATATATATATATATATATATATATATATATATATATATATATACACCATAAACTTAGGGACAAGGAAGAAGTCTACTTTCTTATTTAAAGCTGCTGTGACAAAAATTCTGTACAGCATGACTTGAAAATACAGGCTGATTTCTCATAGTTCAGTAGTTGTCCCTAATTTAACAGTTCCAAACATTTTCAAAATCCATATTTCTATTTCTAAATTCTTCTGAGATTCAAGACAAGCATAGCTCTAAGTGCCTACAAGTTCATAAAATGTAACATGTTTCCAATATACACTGGCTCAAAGTAGACATTTCCATTACTAAAGCAAACAAGGTGCCAGAATAATAACATAGCTCTGAAGAATAAATATTAAGTCACAAGGCTTTTTTTTGAAGTGTCTGGAGCACATGCTAATATCATCTGAGCTCAAAGAGATTTAGATTGCCCCACATTGAGGCCTTACCACACAGTATGTATTCTCCCTCAAGTAGATGCAACTCAAACCTACTAGTTTTTCACAGCAGAAAATCTATTCCTTATTCTTCTAAGGTCTTTATTGTAACTTGGATTTTCTACATCATCTTCATGCACAGCCCATTTACAAGACTCTTGAATGGAATCTGATCTCACTCCACATTGCCTGAAATGCTAGCCTGTTCCTAAAGTGCAATCTCAGTGCAATCTCTACTGTCTCCATTTCTGCCAACATTCTGGATTTTTAGACTGACACTAGGATCTCCTGCAGGGTTCTGTTTCCAATGCTCAGAATGTGCTCTACTCTTCATCTCTAAACTTACCTATGTTTGTCCTACAAGCCAGTTCTAAAGGCCTGAGAACAGTATGGTTATTTTTTAATACTGAAATCACTCAAATATTTAAGTATTTAAAATGTCATCATTTTGACCAATCACTTAACTAAAATGTCCTTATTGAGAAAGTTTAAACTTAGAGTTTCAGAAAGGTTTTCTTCTGTCAAGGTAGGAACAACATGATGGAATTCATGTTGACAGGCCTGTAAAATTATATATATGTATATGTATATACATACATACATACATACATACATACATATGGGCAGCATCATTCCATAGACTAGAAGCAATAGGTAGAGGATATCAATGGTCTTACCTAGTACAGTACCTTGCATGATACAATACCAATCTACCAGGCAAAATGTAACAACTAGTATAATAGTGGCACATCTGTTATGGGTAACCACTTCATCCTCATTGGATTTTAGGCCTGCTCCAAAGTGGGGGATTTTATTACTGATATGGTAATTCTTGTCAAATGTTCATGGATGTTTAAGAGTAGATGCTAGGATAACAGCCTTCTCTTACAATTTTCTAAATTGTCATTTTGTTAGATTGGTTCTTGAACATTTGTTTATATCCATAGATATCAGTCATTCTCAGAATTTGTCAGAGAAGTTTCTTTTTTTTTTAAACAGGAAGCAGTCAGTAAAGAGATTCATAACTGTTCAGAGTATTGAGACTAAGGGGTATCTTTCATACCAGTACCACTACCACCACCACCACCACCACCATCACCACTACCACCACCACCGCACAACCCTCACTATCATGACCACTACCACCACCCCAGCTCAGGAGGAAAACCAGAAAGAATGTAAGAGCTGGAAGATGGGGAAAAGTGCTATGAAAAGCTGTATTATGGACATAACCTGGCTATCACACTCATAAACTCATAATATCTTGCATTACCTGCACAAAACCTTCACAAGATCAAGCAAGCTAAATTCAAGATAAAAATAGACAAGATATTCTCCAGGCCCTATCCCTTACAAAGATTGTTGTTCATAGTTAGAGAGAAGAATTATTTTGAATTGTTTTTTTTTTTTTGCTCTGTGCTCACTACTAGGTTTCTCAAGCTCCAGTGGATGTTCTCATACACATATTGGGATCACTTATTGGACTTAGTGGTCTAAGAAAGAATGGGGGACCTAGAAAGATGGTTCAGTGGATAAGCATGCATATTAATACTCTTTCCAAAGACCTAGGTTCAGCTTCAGGCTCTCTTATAGAGTAACTCACAACCACCTGTTAACTCTATCTCCAGGGGATCAAATGCCCTCTCTGCCTCTCAAAGTGTGAGCCTGCATGCGGTACTTGTGTGTGTGTGTGTGTGTGTGTGTGTGTGTGTGAAATGAAGAAGATATCAAGTCAAGTATCAAGTCAAGTAGACAGAGCTGAAGGAGAGAAATCAGGAATGTATATAATCATGTTTCATTACATATGTATGAAATTCTCAGAAAGAAAGAACAGCTGCATTAAAACACCAAAACAACAGTAGAGTTATCAGTTGGGACAAAATGTGTTTGTGCACTGAATTTCATCCATGGCAGAGATGGAAAATTCTATATCAGTTTGACAAGAGCACAGACTGACTCTACCAGTGATTACTGTGCACTGTTAGTACACCACCTACAACTTTGGTCTCTTAAATGCCTGTCTTTAATTTAACAAGCTCAATAGGCATCTCATATACTTGTAATGACAATAAACTTATATAGGTAACATATAATGCACTCATAGCCTTACTCATGACGGATATATTGCACGACTTCCACTAAATGCATGACAAGGAAAATACAAAAATAAACAAAACAACAGTAACAGACAAAACAAAAAAATAAAATAAAAAAACTCACATAGAATTTAATTTTCTATATAAAATGAAAGTTTGATTTATAGCTTATTAAGAAAAAAACAAAAGTATTAACTTTCAATAAAATAAGAATAATACTGAATTTATTGTAGCCATGTTTTTGATTACTTATTTGTTTATAATTTTATTTTTTTTCAGTGCATTCCCCCACCCCCGATCCCCTTCCACCCTCCTACAATTTCTCATCCCATTCCTCCTCCCCCTGCCTCCAAAAGGATGTCCCCACTCAAAACTACTTCAGGTGTCACCACACCATGGGTCCTCAAAGCTCTTGAGGGTTACTCTAGTCTTCTCTCACTAAGGTCAGACCAGGCAGTCCTCTGTGTTGGGGATTGGAGGTGGGGCTCAGATCAGCTACTGTATGCTGCCTGGCTGATAGCTCAGTGTCTGAGAGATCTCAGGGGTCCTGGTCAGTTAAGATGCCGGTCTTCCTATGGGGTTGCCCTCTTCCTCAGTTTCTTTCAGCCTTTCCCTAATTCAACCACAAGAGTCTCCAACTTCAGCCCATTCATTGGGTATAAGAATCTGTGTCTGTCTCAATCAGCTGCTTGTTTTGCCTCTCAGAGGACAGTCATGCTAGGCTCCTGTCTGTAAGCACACTGTAGCATCAGTGATAGTGTCAGGCCTTGGAGCCTCCCCTTGAGATGGATCCCAAGTTGGTCCAATCATTGGACTTCCTTTCCCTCAGTCTCTTCTCCGTTTTTTTCCCTGAAGTTCTTTTAGACGGAACAATTCTGGGTCAGAGTTTTTGACTGTGGGATGGCAACCTCATTCCTCCACTTTATGCCTACTGAAGACAGACTCTACAAGTTCCCTCTCCCCACTGTTAGAAACTTCATCTAAGGTCCCTCCAATTGAGTCCTGAGAGTCTCTGGTATTTTCTGGAGGGTACCTCCACCTTATTATATTGTTTTGAAAGGTCATGCTACAAAGTTCAAGTTGGCATTGAACTTGTGATGACTCAAATTCTTTATCTCCTCCTCTCTACCTCATGCTCAAGGACTAATGACATATGCAACTATGCATGACAACCATTATTTCAAACTTAAGTATTATTCACTTCTAGAATTTTCCATTTACTAATTTTTCTTCTTGTCCACTTGTCTTGAAAGCAGTGGATCACTGCTTTCAGAATTAGTAAAACTCCATGTAAGTGGGATTTCTACATCTCTTACATATGGTAAGGTTTAGATCATTGGAACTTAGTATCATTACTTTGCTTTTCTTCTTAGCCTACTATATTTTAAATAATATAGCTATGACTTGCAGTAGTAGAACAGTTTGTCCTATTAATGGCAATTGTCATGTATGTCTACTACTCTAAGACAAAATACCCAATATACCAAGAGTTGGGTCTTTTTGAAAGCCCGTTGGAAAACTGTTCATGTCAGAGAAAACCGCTATCAAGATACTTGGCTGAGAATCTGGAAACTTGCAGCTATAATCTGGGACTTCATACCAACATATTTTCCTTTTAGGAAGAACAATTCCCAACAGGTGAGTTTGAAACTTCCATTCTCATAACTTCCTGGGAAAATGTGATGTCTTGAGTTATACTTTACCTATCACAGAACAGAACTCTAAATTTAGACTTGTTACTTTCCAGTGAAATCACTTTTTGGCACCTGAGAACATGGGCGTCATGGATAGTGTAGAAGTATAACTACCCATGAGAAAATGCCTTTTTTCTTATTGCCTGGTTTAGACCAAACAAGGAACCATGAAGATCTGCATTCTCTTTATACTTCTGGGAACTGTTGGTGAGTCTTTCAAATTAATGAATTTGGAAGTTTCTGTAAGTTTGCATTTTTGCTGGGAAAATCATCAAGGTTCATTGCTTATGAAAGCCAAAAGCAAGCAGCTTAAATGTGAATAAATTTTATCCATGTTTGTTAATGATTATTAAATCTCACTTGTTTGAGGAAAATCATACTGTCAAGAACTGACTCAGATGTCTCATAAAAAAGCAACTTTCTTGTAAATTCCAGTTTGGAACAGAAGGATAGATAGCACACACAGATACACACAAATGCTTGTACTGACTTGGAAGAATTCATAGCCAGTAACTGAAACTTCTATAATCTGTACTCCTTGAAAGGTCAGTTAAAGCCAAAGCCTGAGTGTACTGTGTACTGGAGTTGTAGTTATTTACCCAAGAAAGCACAACAAATGAAATATTTTATTTCTGATTGATAAAAACTGTCCTAAAACAAGACCCAAGATTTCAAGCGAAACCTCTCTATTATAAATTCATAATTTATGCAGCTGTGATAAAAAGAAATGATTACTTGACACTACTAATTACTTTTTAATATTACTAAAATAATTTAAAGTATTGGAATAATAATATAAATATTTTTAATATAATTCATGTGTGGCTATGAGAAATCTCAATAGATATATGCAAGTATGGAAATATGAATGAATAATGTGATGATAGCATAGTCAGATAATAATGAAAAGGATTCAAATAGATTTGTATCTGTAATTTGTGTCTGTGTACATGAGGGTGTTCTTTTGTTGAGATGAAAATCTTTCCATATAGTTCACACTGTCCTGAAACTCATATACCAGTTAGTCTAGAACTCATATTTAGGTAAATTATATGAAATGTTCATTTTAGACTCCCAAAAGAGAAGTTGATTGGATAAAAAATTTAAAGGTGTCATTTCTTTATGGGACAGAATATTCTCCTATGGCTTTAATTTTTCCCTTTCTATTAACTTATGGAGATAGCTTTCTTATTCTAACATTTCTTCAACCACCTCACAATACACCAGGAAAACTACTCCTAAGTTTCCCTTTGTATGGTGTGTGTGTATGTGCACCCCTGTGCCTGTGTGTGTGTGTGTGTGTGTGTGTGTGTGTGTGTGTGTTTGCGTCTCAGTAGACTCACCTGTGAATGTGAAGATGAGATGTTGGCTTTGTATATCTTTCTCTATCATTCTCTACCTTATATTTTTGACACGGGATCACTCAATGAACTTAAATTTTTCTATTTTCAGCTTAAATGACTGACCAGTCAGTTCTAGTTAACCCTGTTAGCTCCAGTTGCTCTCTTCCCAGCCAGCAGTGGGACTAAAGAACATGTTACCATGTCTGACTTTTATGAGGATGCTAAAGGAACTGAACTCATATCTTCGTGCTCACACAGCAAACTGTGCTCAAGGAGCACCTCTCTGTCCCATACTGAAAGGCACTCTATGCTTTTAAGTGATTAGATCTTAAATAGGACATTTATTTTCCAGAGAGCCTCTGATCTGTATCAATCTGTGGTTATATATATATATATATATATATATATATATATATATGAGTTACATGTATGTGCACATGAATGTATATATGAATATACATGAATATGCTATTCATAAATCTATATGAACAGAAATATTACTCAAAGAATGCATATCTCAGAAGTCCATGGTTATTCATCATTATACAAGAAGGATCTGTGTTCAAGGTGCAGAATAATGAATAATCAAAAAGATTATCTAAAGCTACTTATATTAGCTACCCTTCTCAGTATTTTGTATTTCAGTATTTAAGAGGCAAAAGCCTCTTAAAGACAGAAAGATTATTTCATCTCAGTTTGAAGAGGATATAGTCAACCTTGTAAGGGGAGCTGTTCTGAGGATAGTTCATAATGGTAGTGGTGGGAGGGCTGGGCACACTATGAAACTGGAAGTCAGGAAACAGAGAGACACAGAGCTGGCCACAGAGGAGTGTCCTCCAGGGGATTCTAAAACCAGTCGAGTTGTCAATAAAACGTACCCATCACACTGACATGCCTTCATTGTGCGGTATAGAATATTGTCATCTCTTTTATCCTTAGTTTGAAGTAAAACTTCATAGTACATGAAATAGCATGATAGAGCCATATAATGGAGTGTTCCTAACTTTTTTCTCACAGCTGCTTTCCCGACTGAGGATAATGATGACAAAATTGTTGGGGGCTACACTTGTCAGGAGCATTCTGTCCCATACCAGGTGTCACTGAATACTGGCTCTCACATATGTGGGGGATCTCTTATCACTGACCAGTGGGTACTGTCTGCAGCTCATTGCTATCACCCGTAAGTAACCAATACTCATTTTGTGCTCTAAACTCACTTTATCCTCTAGGCTTATTAAGTTCAATTTTGAAGAAAAAAAAAATGATGCTTGATAGATTGATGCTTGAAAGTATTCTGGTCCTATGGGACTCATCAGTCATCCCACAGTGTTATTCTGTGTGGGGTTAATTTATTATGAAAGATTTATTATCAGGGTAGCTGACCTGCTGCAGAGTCCATGCCAGCAGCCAGAGGGACTGGCTTCGGAGACCACGCCTCTCCCTACAGCTCAGCATTAAGAGGAGGGGCTCTGTAGCACCAGGCTCAGCACTGGAGGAAGATTGAGATGACCTTTCACAACTTACTGACACGTCAACTTGATTATGAACGTGATAGAAATCTGGAGCTTACGGGGGAGAATGCTCCTGTGGTCAGGGTCTCACAGGTTGCACCTTGTGACTGCTATCTGCCATAGGCTGTATAATCCCAGTTTTCCCAGGCTGGTAGTTCTCTTGCTTTTCTGTGCCTTTCACTGACAAGGCGGTGTGCTCATGGGTTCCTGCCTGGTCACCGTGGCTGCTGTTGACAACTCTTACCTCTTGCAAGGTCTTGCAATTGCAACATGGAAGCACTGGCCTTCGTGGGAGCCTGGTACACAGCCTGAAAGAGCATCACAGTCATCTGTGACTTCTACAGTCTGGTCAGGCTGCTCTTCACCCCTCGCCTGGGGAGCAGGCCTGACCTGATCAAGCAGTATGGAAGATGTGTGGTCATCAGTGGGGCCACAGATGGCATCGGGAAAGCCTATGCTGAGGAGTTAGTGAACCATGGACTCAACAGCATCCTGATCAGCCAGGAAGAGGAGAAGATGCAGGCTGTGGCCAAGCACATAGCTGACACCTACAGGGTGGAGACACTTGTCCTGATGGCAGAGATTTAGGCTACTATCTGAGAAGCCCTGAGAGACAGAGACATTGGCATCCTGGTGAATGACGTGGGTGCGTTCTACCCCTATCCGCAGTATTTCAGACAGGTTCCCGAGGACAAGCTCTGGGACATGTGAACATGAACATTGCAGCTCCAAGCCTGATGGTGCACATAGTGCTTCAGGGGATGGTGGAGAGAAAGAAAGGTGCCATTGTCACAATGTTGTCCAGGTCCTGCTGCAAGCCCACCACACAGCTGGTTGCCTTTTCTGAATTCGAGGCCTATCTGGACTGAGAGTGTATGCACAGCATGCCAAGTCGACCCTGGGCATTTCCAAAAAGACCACAGGCTACTGGTCCCACTCTATTCAGAACAGAGAAGAGGCTCCAGAGTCAGGTGGTCCTTTTACAGATGCAGGGAGGACAACAGATGGTGAGACACTTATTCTACACTTAGACCTTAGCATCTTAGCCACTGCGCATATGTCCGAATGGATGAGCTCACCAGACTGTGGTTTTCACCTAGACACTGAGGTGCTGGTTGTTCCTCTTCACACAGTATGCGCCTGAGTAGCTCTGGGTGTGGGGTACAAACTTCCTCAACCATTCCTTATAGAAAGATGTCTGATCCTGCGAAGTCTAAACCTGGAACCTTGGGAGAAGCTTGGCCAAGCCACAGTCATCTACCGTATTCTGGGCATCCTGACATTTAGAAGAACACATTTACTTCATCAACTCGTACTGAAAACCTAATGCATTGCCCTCCTTCATGAGGCCGACTTTTAAGTCTGTGAGAAAACCTCAGGGACCACATGGGTGGCCTAGGGCACATACCCACGAAGCCTGAGAACAGAACAGGATGTTTCCCCAACACTTAGAATGTGACTGGATCATTCATTTCCTTTTATAATTGATTGATTATAGTATTGGCTTTCAAAAGGTTCATCAAGCTGGGCATGGTGACTCATGCACTTGGGAGACTGAGATAGGTGGATCTCTATGAGTCTGCCTGGGCTACACAGTGAGTTCCAGGCCAGCTAGGGATATGTAATTAACCCTATTTTTTTTTAAAAACAAATTAACATTCATCAGATAGACAATAGAAAAGTGTTATTTTTAAGCTGAGAATTTTGAGAGCAAGTGCTGTTAACAGTAGACATGTGTCACACCTCATAGCTCCATGGGGACAGGGTAGGGTCTGTGTGTACACACTGCCTTCCCCTCAGGTCTCCCTAGAACCATGTGAGTGCTGTGTATCTGAGCAGTTATTGAGAAGACTTTACTGTAGACTTTGTCAGGACAAGGTAATGGGGAGCCTTCCCAGAGTAAATGCCTGGATTACTCCTTTCCATGTGGTGGAAGCCTTTCTGTCTCTACATGGTGTCCTGCCATGACTGACACTGCGTTCGTTGAGTGGTTTGGTCTTTACAACTCTGTAGGTGAGTATCATTCCTAGACCGGGACATATAACAGGTTGTCTTTTGATCTCAAAGGTAATTGTTGTAGCTAAGTGGTGATTTCTCAGTATATCTGTGTTGACAGAACCCCTCCAGAATTTGATAGAGCTGGTTTTCATATACTTGTCTATACAATCCAATTTCACGCCAGGAGCATTGTTAATAAAATCATGATATGTTTGTGGAATAGTAGTTAAAATATGGGCAACTTCTGTGTGTGGTACAAGGTAGTTGTTGAAGTGATGTTAGAAACTCATTTTTAGCATGTGTAATGAATGTGTATGTTATCGGGAATGCTTTTATTAGTGTAAGGTCCTTTACATAAATCCCACAGTATGGGTGCACACTGAAACTTAGTGTCTTTAATTGGGTCTTATAAAACCAACTTCTTGAAAGGGTCTCCTTCCTGGCACCTGGGAACCATGGAAGCTTGTGGAGAATGGAGGATGTGGTACTCACTCTCTTGGTGTGCTTACTGTGCCAGGGAAGTGAAAACTGGCTGCATGCTTGTATTTGTGTGGGCTTGCTTTAGTGACAGCCTGTCACCTGTAGGCCCGAGTGCACTTTGTCCAGAACATCAGATGTGGCATTTTCAGCTGTGACTGGGACCTAGAAGATCAGTGTCGTCATGTCCTCAATTATGTCTTCAAAGCATGTACAGAGGGCCATGCTTGGAGACAATGGAGGAGCAGCATCAGTGGAGATGGCTGTCTTATTGCTGAGAACCTGGGCGGATGTGTGACAGGAAGTAGTACCTCCACATGAAGCCTCATTACGCATGGCCCCATTGGTGGGGAGGAAGGCAGGAGACTCAGGGGTTCAAGGTCAGCATGGGATATATAGTAAATCTCTGGTTCAGGAAACAAATAGCTGACACATTGTTCTGTGTAAGGTCCTGTGGTCCAGCATTCAGACTTGTCAGTCAAGCACAGAGTCCTAGCTCCATGATGAGAAGGGTTAATGCTATCAGTGATGTTCTTTCACCAGACTCAGCTAGAACTTGATCATATGCTGACTCAGAGCACAGTGATCTGTGGCTGTAGCAGAAGACTTGAACTAGGCACCATTAGGCTTCTCTGCTGAGTTAGTCCACCCACTGTAGACATGGTTTATACCAAGGAAGAAAGAACTCTGAACTTTTGTTACTCACCTTGTGAATAGGAATGTAACAATAAAAGCATCACTGTTTCCTTCCAAAAAGAGAAAGAGTATAAAAGATGTTTACACGGGTTGATAACCTTAAAGTTCACCTCTGTCTTAATTATGATGCTAAAGATATAGGAGTATGGTTAATGATAGATCCCTAAAAGAGCCTTTGAATGTGAATTGATCCAAACCCTAATAATTATAGCTCAATCACAACAAAACAGTGTGCTGGGTTAACAAAGAACAGACTTCTAGTGTAACAGTACAAATAAATAATTTGATCTGTTCCCAATATTTATTTCTATCCCCCTGTCTCTTGCCTTGGTGATCCCAACAACTGGAGAAGAAGAAACTGCCAGTCAATAATCATCAAATTTTTCACCTGAAAATGTTATAGACAGTATATTTGGCTTCTATTCCTACACCTCCCAATTACAAGATGGTGGTGGTATGAGTCCTGACTAGAAGAGACACTTATGAAAGAATTCTGTAACCCATGCCAGGAATAGTAATTTATACTTACTTCAGCGATCCAGTGCTTGAATAGAATGTATTGTTTATGCTCATGAGTGAAGTGTCTGGAGAAAGTAAAGGATATTCATGTTGAATACTTAAGATATATAAATTGTTTCTTGTAGTTTTTATAATTACACAATTTCTCCATTTCCTTTCCTCCCTTGAAGCCCTCCACCAATATATTAGTTTTAAATTCATGGCCTCTTTATTGTTATTGTTTTGTGTATGTGGTATGGTGTGTGTGTGTGTGTGTGTGTGTGTGTGTGTGTCTATGTGTGTATATGTTACTTGTATGTTTTCTGTGTCTGTGTTATGTGTATATGAATAGTATGTTACTATAATATTTTCAGAGCTGATCACTTGGTTATTGGTTAACCAATTGATAGGCTCAGCCCTTAATTGCTTCTAGTTCCTTGTGTAGGGTTGAGGCTTTGGGGCCTTTCTCCAGTAAACCTTAGTGTATCTAAGTGTCTTAGTGTATCTATTAGTGTCATCCCTGCTCTGAGCTAGACCCATTAAGTCTCTCCAATATGACTGCCTAAACACAAACTAAACTTTTAACTCTTGAACCCAGCCAATTGCAGGTGCGTCTTGGAGAACATAACATTCATGAAATTGAAGGTGCTGAGCAGTTCATTGATCCAGCCAAGGTGATTCCCCATCCTGATTTTAATAGGAGGACTGTTGATAATGACATCATGCTGATTAAGTTGAAGTCACCAGCTACCCTGAACTCTAAAGTATCTACCATCCCTCTGCCACAGTCCTGTCCCTCAGCTGGTGCTGAGTGCCTTGTGTCTGGCTGGGGCTTGATGAAAGATGGCTGTAAGTATCTCTATGATATATAAGTAGTAAATATGAGTCCCAGGAGTGAATGACACCTTAATGACAGTGCAAATTCTCATTCAAAGTATGCTTTTCAGAGGATAGCTTTGAACTGATCATTTGAGAAATGCTAGTTGAAGTTAAGAAACTTTCAATTAGCCTGTGGAGACAGAAAATAAAATGAACTTAGAAAGATGTCTAGGAGTTTGACTATAGCCTGTTTAGTGGTGAGCTAAAATTATAGAAAGGGGAACTATCTAGAAGTGAAGCCATGGGACACAGTCCAGCTTAAGCATCTGGACGTAAAAAAGGTGGTAACTGATAGGAATGCTAGAGGAAGAGTAACTGAGGAGGAAAACTATCACAAACCATGGGAAAACCTACCTTAAAAATCTTCTAAGCCAGGCGTGGTGGCCCACACAATTAGTTCCAGCACACGGGAGACAGAGACAGGGGGGTCTCTATGTGTTCCAGGGCAGCCTGCTCTACAAAGCAAGACCGGGACAGCCAGAACTGGTTACACAAAGAAACCTTTTCTTACCAAAAATATAAATATCTTTCTAAATTATAAATTTTTAAATTATATTATTTTTATGAATGCATGCTTAGTGTGTGTATCTCTCTCTCTCTCTCTCTCTCTCTCTCTCTCTCTCTCTCTCTCTGTGTGTGTGTGTGTGTGTGTGTGTGTGTGTGTGTGTGTGTGTGTGTGTGTGTGTGTGCCCTTCATGCCTGGTGCTCTGGTGCTCTCAGAACCAGTTGAAGGTTTGATAACAAATTAGAGACATGCTTATAAAAATTAATAGGTTAAAGAGGAAATATTCAGAGTCAGTACGAATAATTAGATTTTCATGGTTATATTCTACAGCTGAGAGTGCTTCTGTTCTTCAGTGTCTGGATGCTCCAGTCCTGTCTGATTCTGTTTGTCACAAGGCCTACACACGTAGGATTACTAACAATATGTTCTGTCTCGGCTTCTTGGAAGGTGGAAAAGACTCTTGCCAGGTGAGTTCTTGTTGTCTACCTTTATCTATCACTATGTCTGTCATGAGATGGTCTACCTCTCTTACCCACCATTTTTCTCATAGAAAACAGAAAATGGTAAATCTCTACCTGTGTTTTGTTCTGGGAGGGGAAGAAGGGCTTTGAGAAAATGTGTTTTCTTTTTTTGATATGATGATAAATATTAAGTATAATAATAAACAGGCCAAAGATTTGATACTGTGTGAACTGCAAACCCAGGCACCCTTGAATTGTGGGGTGGAGTCTGAAGGAAAGAGACAAAGCTTGTGAGTCATATTAGACCTCTGCAGTCTCACTATTTTTTGCACACTACCCCCAAAATGACTGTAGGAAAAAGTGGCACGGCCATAAAAAGAGTAAAGTAATAGAGATAGAGAAACTGGATATTAAAAGATAAGTGTTTTGTGGAGGATCAGTGGCCTGCAAAAAATTAGCCCTGGAATCCCATTATTTCTCTGGACATAACCAAATTTATTTTACATTTGTTACTTAGCTTGACTCTGGTGGCCCTGTGGTCTGCAATGGACAAGTCCAGGGTATTGTTTCCTGGGGCGATGGCTGTGCTTTGGAAGGGAAGCCTGGTGTCTACACCAAAGTCTGCAACTACCTGAACTGGATTAATCAGACCATTGCTGAAAACTAAGTCCCTCTGTCTCTACAGGAGTCAGATGCTGGTGACCTTTCTTATGTGTCTAAAATCTATACAGAAATAAAACACTTTTTTGTGCTCTAAATGTTTTGAATCTTGATGTTAAGTAAAAAATTGAACAACATAGAGTGATTAAAGTAGGTTAGATGTTACTCAGCAATTCATGTGACCAAATCAGACAATTTCACTGATCATCTGCTGTATTCCAGACTCTACATGAAAGATCATGATTGAAATAAGGTTTCCTTTAAGTAAAATTACTCTTTTTTTTTCCCAGCAGCCTTATTTTTTTTTAGTTATTTTTATTTTCTATATTCTATGTTTACATTTCAAAGGTTTTCCCCTTTCCCAGTTCCCACCCACCATAGTTCCCATAGTTCTTCTCCCCCCCAACTATTCCCCAATCATTCCCCCTCCCCCCTCGGTTTCTTTACTAAACAGGATGCAATCTTTACATGCCCAGGGTCCTCTCCTTTCTTCTTCTTGGTAATCATTTGACTTGCTATTTGTGTCTTGAGTATTTAGTGCTTCTGGGCTCATTAGTATCCACTTATCAGTGATTGCATTTCATGTGCATTCTTTTGTGATTGGGTTAGCTCACTCAGGATGATATTTTCCAGGTCTAACCATTTACCTACAAATTGCATGAATTCATTATTTTTAATTGCTGAGTAGTATTCCATTGTATAAATATACCACATTTTCTGTATCCATTCCTCCTTTGAGGGATATTTGGGCTCCTTCCAATTTCTGGCTATTATAAACAAGGCTGCTATAAACATAGTGGAGCATGTGTCTTTATTGCATGTAGGGGAATCCTCTGGGTATATGCCCAGGAGTGGTATGCCAGGGTCCTCTGGAAGTGCCATGCCCAATTTTCTGAGGAACCGCCAAACTGATTTCCAGAGTGGTTTTACCATTTTGCAATCCCACCAACAGTGGAGGAGTGTTCCTCTTTCTCTACATCCTCGCCAGCACTTGTTGTCTCTTGAGTTTTTAATCTTAGCCATTCTGACTGGTGTGAGGTGGAATCTCAGGGTTGTTTTGATTTGCATTTCCCTGATGACTAATGATGTTGAACATCTCTTAAGGTGTTTCTCGGCCATCAGAATTTCTTCTGGTGAAAATTCTTTGTTTAGCTCTGTGCCCCATTTTTTGATAGGGTTATTTGGTTCTTTGCGGTCTAACTTCTTGAGTTCTTTGTATATATTGGATATTAGCCCTCTGTCGGATGTGGGGTTGGTAAAGATCTTTTCCCACTTTGTTGGTTGCCGTTTTGTCCTTCGGACAGTGTCCTTTGCTTTGCAGAAACTTTGCAATTTTATGAGGTCCCATTTGTCGATTCTTGATCTTAGTGCGTACGCTATTGGTGTTCTGTTCAGGAACTTTTCCCCTGTGCCCAAGTCCTCCAGGGTCTTCCCAAGTTTCTTTTCTAATAGTTTCAGTGTGTCTGGTTTTATGTGGAGGTCCTTGATCCACTTGGAGTTGATCTTAGAGCAAAGAGATAAGAGTGGGTCAATTCGCATTCTTCTGCATGTTGACCTCCAGTTGAACCAGCACCATTTGTTGAAAAGGCTATCTTTATTCCATCGGATGGTTGTGGCTCCTTTATCAAAGATCAAGTGACCATAAGTCTGTGGGTTAATTTCAGGGTCTTCAATCCTGTTCCATTGATCTGTTTGCCTGTTGCTATACCAATACCATGCAGTTTTTAACACAATTGCTCTGTAGTACTGCTTGAAGTCAGGGATATTGATTCCCCCAGAAGTCCTTTTATTGTTGAGAATAGTTTTAGCTATCCTGGGATTTTTGTTGCTCCAGATGAATTTGAGAATTGCTCTTTCGAGATCTATGAAGAATTGAGTTGGGATTTTGATGGGGATTGCATTGAATCTGTATATTGCTTTTGGCAAGATGGCCATTTTTACTATATTGATCCTGCCAATCCAGGAGCAAGAAATATTTTTCCATCTTCTGAGGTCTTCTTCAATTTCTTTCTTCAAGGACTTGAAGTTCCTGTTGTACAGATCTTTCGCTTGTTTGGTTAGAGTTACGCCAAGATACTTTATGTTGTTTGTGGCTATTGTGAAGGGTGTTATTTCCCTAATTTCTTTCTCAGCCTGCTTGTCCTTTGAGTACAAGAAGGCCACTGACTTGCTTGAGTTAATTTTATAACCTGCCACTTTGCTCTTAATATTTCAGATTATCCATGGTGTAAAGTGTTCTTACAATTCACATTGAGTCATGTGTAGTATATCATGTGCACATGACATCCCACAAAGTATAGAGACTAAAAATTAGTTGCTAGACCTCAAATTGTTATTAGAAAAAGTATGATAGCAATAAGCTATTCATATCCCTGATGCCTGTCTCCTTGTGTAGCATGATGCTCATGTTATCTTTCATTTTCAAACCTCACAATGTTTCATGGAGATAGTAGAAGAGAAACTAATTATTTGAAAATGTTTGGATTCACCAGGTTCTTATGTTTTCTAGTTTCACCTATTCTCCTATTTCAGTTTGCCAGGATAGCGCTATTACTGTGCCCTCTGGAGAGATTTTTTAAACCAATTTACAGAGTTATCAATACAGCTCTAACCCAGAACAAAAATATAAGCCACAATAGGGAGTGTATCACATTAGATAAATCTACAAAATGCAGAAGTAATAATTTTAGGACAAAAGTTCTTGCATTATAGAGTGGTTGACTGGAATTTTTATACCTTGCTAAGATATGCCACTCCTTACCTTGGATCCTTGGAAACTCTCCTCCACTTCCTCCATTTTGCCCATGGATCACCATGAAAAGATTGGGGTTTTTGGTTATTTTGTCTTGTTTTCTGGTGAATAAAGCTTACTTTTACTTTTAACATCAACAACAATATTTTTATATTGGAGTATGATATGATCAAGAGGATATAAAAATTAAAATTTTAAGTCAATATTGACTTTAAATATGAACTAACTACATTAAATAGAAAATTCAGTAGCATATTTGCATTGACTTTTAGTATTTTCTACATATTTTTACCTAATTTGGTGACTTTATTATTAGATACAGAGATCATTTTTATTTAATTTTCTACCAGCTCCAAGAGGCAATACTTGTGTAGGTTTTATAAAAAAATCACACATAAATACACATTTGTCATGTTATATGTTCACTTTAATAGTATAGTATGAAAAGGACATTAGCAATAGATAAGATAAACACATTTAATTAAGAAAAAATCTTGGTGAGCAGGGGGGGAAGGGGAATGGGTTAGGGGGTTTTCAGAGGGGAAACCAGGAAAGGGAATAACACTTGAAATGTAAATAAAGAAAATATCTAGTAAGAAAGAAAAGAAAAACAGTGTTATTTGAATACTTTATTCTCACTCGTTTTCTGCTTTTCTGACATATTTTTATTATTTTTAATTAATTATTTTATTTATTTATATTCTAAATGTTACTTCCCTCCAGATCTCCCCTCTCAGAGTTCTTCACCATATCCCCCTTACTCTTTTTTTTTCGTTTGTTCATTTGTTTGTTCATTTGTTTTTTTTTTTTGATTTTTTTTATTGTATATATTCTATATTTACAATTTATTTCCCTTTTTCTGGTTCCCCACCCCCAAAGGTCCCACATGTCCTTTTCCCTCCCCCTGCTCCTGCATCCACCCCCTCCCACTTTACTGTTCTTGTACTCTCCCACAATGATATTTTGGTCCATTCTAGCACCAGTGTCCACTCCTTTCTTCTTGTGAGACATCACTTGATATGCGATTTGTGTCTTTGGTGTTCCAAGCTTCTAGGCTAATATCCACTTATCAGTGACTGTATACCATGGGTATTCTTTTGAGACTGGGTCACCTCACTTAGTATGACATTCTCCAGCTCCATCCATTTCTCTAAGAATTTCATGAATTCATTGTTTCTAATGGCTGAATAGTACTCCATTGTGTATATATACCACATTTTTTGTATCCATTCCTCTGTTGAGGGACATCTGGGTTCTTTCCAGCTTCTGGCTATTATATATAAGGCTGCTATGAACATAGTGGCGCATGTATCCTTATTGCATGCTGGTGAATCTTCTGGGTATATTCCCAGGAGTGGTATGGCTGGGTCCTCCGGAAGTATCACGCCCAGTTTTCTGAGGAACCACCATACTGATTTCCAGAGTGGTTGTACCAGCTTGCATTCCCTCCAGCAGTGGAGGAGTGTTCCTCTTTCTCCACATCCTCGCCAACACCTGATGTCTTCTGAGTTTTTAATCTTAGCCATTCTGACTGGTGTGAGGTGAAATCTCAGGGTTGTTTTAATTTGCATTTCCCTAATGACTAGTGATGTTGAACATTTTTTAAGGTGTTTCTCAGCCATCCGACTTTCTTCAGGTGAAAAGTCTCTGTTTAGCTCTTTACCCCATTATTGGATAGGGTTATTTGGTTTTCTGGGGTCTAACCTCTTGAGTTCTTTGTCTACATTGGAGATTAGCCCTCTGTCCAATGTGGGGTTGGTGAAGATTTTTTCCCAATTTGTTGGTTGCCGATTTATCCTTTTGACAGTGTCTTTTGCCTTACAGAAACTTTGTAGTTTTATGAGGTCCCATTTGTCTATTCTTGTTCTTAGAGTATAAGCAATTGGTGTTCTGTTCAGGAATTTTTCCCCTGAGCCGATGTCTTCAAGGGTCTTCCCCAGTATCTTTTCTATTAGTTTTAGTGTGTCTGGTTTTATGTGGAGATCCTTGATCCACTTGGAGTTGAGTTTAGTGCAAGGAGATAAGAGTGGATCAATTCTCATTCTTCTGCATGTTGACTTCCAGTTGAGCCAGCACCATCTGTTGAAAAGGCTATCTTTTTTCCACTGGATGTTTTCAGCTCCTTTGTCGAAGATCAATTGGCCAAAGATGTGTGGGTCCAATTCTGGGTCTTCGATCCTATTCCATTGATCCGCTTCCCTGTCACTGAACCAATACCATGCAGTTTTTAATACCACTGCTCTGTAATATTGCTTGAGGTCCGGGATATTGATTCCCCCAGAAGTTCTTTTGCTGTTGATGATAGTTTTAGCTATCCTGGGTTTTTTGTTATTCCAGATGAATTTGAGAATTGCTCTTTCTAGCTCTATGAAGAACTGAGTTGGGATTTTGATGGGGATTGCATTGAATCTGTATATTGCTTTGGGCAAGATTGCCATTTTGACTATATTAGCCCTGCCAACCCACGAGCATGGAAGATTTTCCCACTTTCTGATGTCTTCTTCAATTTCCCTCTTCAGAGACCTGAAGTTTTTGTCGTATAAATCTTTCACATGTTTGGTTAGCGTCACTCCAAGATACTTTATATCATTTGTGGCTATTGTGAAGGGTGTCATTTCCCTAATTTCTTTCTCGGCCTGCTTATCCTTCGCGTATAGGAAGGCTACTGATTTACTTGAGTTGATTTTATAGCCAGCCACTTTGCTGAAGTTGTTTATCAGTTGCAGGAGTTCTCTGGTGGAGGTTTTTGGGTCACTTAAGTAAACTATCATATCATCTGCAAATAGTGATAATTTGACTTCTTCCTTTCCGATTTGTATCCCTTTGACTTCCCTCTGTTGTCGAATTGCTCTAGCTAGTACCTCAAGTACTATATTGAAGAGATATGGCGAGAGGGGACAGCCTTGTCTAGTCCCTGATTTTAGAGGGATTGCTTCGAGTTTTTCTCCGTTTACCTTGATGTTGGCTACTGGTCTGCTGTATATTGCTTTTACTATGTTTAGATATGGGCCTTGAATTCCTGTTCTTTCTAGGACCTTTAGCATGAAAGGATGCTGAATTTTGTCAAATGCTTTTTCAGCATCCAATGAGATGACCATGTGGTTTTTTTCTTTGAGTTTGTTTATGTACTGGATTACGTTGATGGATTTCCGTATATTGAACCATCCCTGCATCCCTGGGATGAAGCCACCTTGATCATGGTGAATGATCGTTTTGATGTGTTCTTGGATTCGGTTGGCAAGTATTTTGTTTAGTATTTTTGCATCGATATTCATAAGAGAAATTGGCCTGTAGTTCTCTTTCTTAGTTGGATCTTTGTGTGGTTTTGGTATCAGGGTAATTGTGGCTTCATAGAATGAGTTGGGTAGTGTTCCTTCTGTTTCTATTTTGTGGAATAATTTGAAGAGTATCGGTATCAGGACTTCTTTGAAGGTCTGATAGAATTCTGCACTAAAACCGTCTGGTCCTGTGCTCTTTTTTGGTTGGAAGACTGTCTATGACCCCTTCTATTTCTTTGGGAGTTATGGGTCTGTTTAGACGATCTATTTGATCCTGGTTTAATTTTGGTATTTGGTAACTGTCGAGGAAATTGTCCATTTCCTCCAGATTCTCCAGTTGTGTTGAGTATAGGTTTTTGTAGTAGGATCTGATGATTTTTTGAATTTCCTCAGTTTCTGTTGTTATATCTCCCTTTTCATTTCTAATTTTGTTAATTTGAATACTGTCTCTGTGCCCTTTATTAAGTCTGGCTAGGGGTTTATCTATCTTGTTGATCTTCTCAAAGAACCAGCTCCTGGTTTTGTTGATTCTTTGTATGGTTCTCTTTGTTTCAACTTGATTGATTTCAGCCCTGAGTTTGATGATTTCCTGTCTTCTACTCCTCCTGGGTGAAATTGCTTCTTTTTGTTCCAGAGCTTTCAAGTGCGCCATTAAGTTGCTAGTATATGCTCTCTCCTGTTTCTTTTTGGAGACACTCAGGGCTATGAGTTTTCCTCTAAGCACTGCTTTCATTGTGTCCCATAGATTTGAGTATGTTGTGCCTTCATTTTCATTAAGTTCTAAGAATTCTTTGATTTCTTTCTTTATTTCTTCCTGGACTAAGGTATCATTGAGTAGAATATTGTTCAGCCTCCAAGCGTATGGGGATTTTCTGTTGTTTTTGTTGCTATTGAAGAACACTCTTACTCCATGGTGATCTGATAAGAGGCATGGGATTAGTTCGATCTTTGTATATTTGTTGAGATCTGTCTTGTGTCCAATTATATGGTCAATTTTGGAGAAGGTACCATGAGGGGCTGAGAAAAAGGTATAGTCTTTTGCTTTAGGGTGAAATGTTCTATATATATATCTGTTAAATCTAATTGCTCCAAAGTTTCAATGAGTTTCTCCGTGTCTCTGTTTAGTTTCTGTTTTCCTGGTCGGTCCACTGTAGATATTGGAGTATTGAGGTCCCCCACAATCATTGTGTTAGGTGCAATGTGTGCTTTGAGCTTTAGTAAGGTTTCTTTTACAAAGAGGGTGCCCTTACATTTGGAGCGTAGATGTTTAGAATTGTGAGTTCCTCTTGGTGGATTCTTCCTTTGACTAGCAGGAAGTGACCTTCTGTGTCTCTTTTGATGACTTTGGGTTGAAAGTCAATTTTATCTGATATTAAAATGGCTACTCCAGCTTGCTTCCTGTGACCATTTGCTTGCAAAATTGTCTTCCCTCCTTTTACTCTAAGGTAGTGTTTGTCTTTGACTCTGAGGTGTGTTTCCTGTAAGCAGCAAAATGTAGGGTCCTGTTTCCGTATCCAGTCTGTTAGTCTATGTCTTTTTATTGGGGAGTTGAGTCCATTGATGTTAAGAGATATTAAGGAATAGAGATTATTACTTCCTGACATTTTTGATGTTATTTTTGTTTTTGAGTAGTTATCTTCCTTTGAGTTTGATGGAAGAAGTTTACTGTCTTGCTTTTTCTTGGGTGCCATTTCCTTCCTTGTATTGGAGTTTTCCTCCTATTATCCTTTGTAGAGCTGGTTTAGTGGAAAGATATTGTGTAAATTTGGTCCTGTCATGGAATATTTTGATTTCTCCATCTGTGTTGATTGAGAGTTTTGCTGGGTATAGTAGTCTTGGCTGACATTTGTTTTCTCTTAGGGTCTGCATGAGGTCTGCCCAGGATCTTCTAGCTTTCATGGTTTCTGGAGAGAAGTCTGGTGTGATTCTGATAGGTCTTCCTTTATATGTTACTTGGCCCTTTTCTCTTACTGCCTTTAATATTCTTTCTTTGTTTAGTACATTTGGGGTTTTGATTATTATGTGACGGGAGGTGTTTCTGTTCTGGTCCAGTCTGTTTGGAGTTCTGTAGGCTTCTTGTATATTCATGGGCATCTCTCTCTTTAAGTTAGGAAAGTTTTCTTCCATAATTTTGTTAAAGATATTTGCTGGCCCTTTAAGTTGTAGATCTTCACGCTCATCTATCCCTATAGTCCTTAGGTTTGGTCTTCTCATTGTGTCCTGGATTTCCTGGATGTTTTGGGTTACAAGCCTTTTGGATTTTGTGTTTTCTTTGACTGTGGAGTCAATGGTTACTATGTTATCTTCAGCATCAGAGATTCTTATTTCTATCTCTTGTATTCTGTTGTTTATGTTTGCATCTACGACCCCTGATTTCTTCCCAAGGTTTTCTATCTCCAAGGTTGCCTCCTTTTGTGATTTCTTAGTTGTTTCTACCTCTGTGTTCAGATCTTGGATGGTTTTGCTCAGTTCCATCATTTGTTTGTTTGTGTTTTCATGTAATTCTTTAATATATTTTTGTGCTCCCTCTTTCATGACTTCTGCCTGTTGTTTCAAGTTCTCCTGCATTTCTTTAACTGATTTTCTCATTTCCTCTTTATTGGTTTCTGTCTGATGGCCCATATTCTCCTGGAGTTCTTTAAGTGTTTTTTGTGTTTGGATTGTAAGAGCTTCTACCCTATTGATGTTCCCCTGCATTTCTTTAAGAGATTTGTTTATGTCTTTTTTGTGTTCCTCTAAGAGCATCATGACCTGTGCTTTTATATCTAACTCTTGTTTTTCTGGTGTGCTGGGGTATCCTGGACTTGCTGTGGTTGGCGAATTGGGTTCAGATGGTGCCATATTGCCTTGATTTCTGTTAATAACGTTCCTACGTTTGCCTTTTGCCATCTCTTTATCTCTGGCATTAGTTGGTCTTATTGTAGATGGTGCCCTGCTGAAAGCACAGCACGCCTGTCCCCAGGAGACACATCCCTTCTGGCAGCTTGTCTGTTCTGGACTATGCTCGCTCTGAGTCCAGGCCCCTGACTCCAGCTGCTAGAGTCCCGAGCTGTGCCCGGAGGCGGCCTGGTGGCCCCTTGCTGCTAGTCCGCTCAGAGAGCTGGTCCCGGCCTGTAGTCTGCACCCGCAGCTGAGCTTTCTGTGCCTGGATCTCCTGCAGAGCTAAGCTAAGCTATAACTCTGGCCACGCACCTGATTCCAGCCGCTCACTGCGTCCAGTGTGCCTGCTGTTTGTGTGCGGGGGTCTGGGGCAAGATGACTGCCCCAGCTGAAGGCACCGCGTGACCTTGGCTGAGCTCTCCCCCTTACTCTTAATAGAAACTGAATGAGACCCAGATGTCCCTCAACCAAAGAATGGTTCATTTACACAATGGCATCTGAGCAAAAATGCTTCGAATAAATGGGTCAGATTTAAAGTGGAAAAATAAGCCTCTACAGTAAGGCGAGACAAGCACACTAATTTAATCAGCTCAGACTATTGTGACAAGATTCCAATGGATTGGAGGTCTTCTCAACAAAGTTAAATTTCATATTTATGGGTGCAATTAAGTCTTAGATCAAGGTGTTCATATTTATGGTTTCTAAGAAAGACTGGTTTTCTGTTTTTTTACTATGTCCATGATCTTTCTGTATAGGGGAGAAAAGTGAATACAATTTGATGGTGACAGTTTTCCAACTTTGTTTCTGGGTGATTTACCTGAAGACATCACTGTACTGTACAACCATCCTGAAGTTTAGGTTTTTGTTGTTGTTGTTGTTGTTGATGATGTTATGTTGATGATGATGACGATGATGAGGATGATGATGAGAGATGTTCTTGACTAGATAGCTAGACCTGTCATTGCTGATCCCGCCTCACTTGGGATGTTATAGAAGACTAAGTGTCAATACCATAATTCCTAACATGATTGAACAACCAAGAGATTTAAAAATTGTTATATTCATACATTTTGTATTTCACTGTTGTGGCAAGCATCCAACAACCAGTTACTCTCAAACGAGTTACACATTTACACTATTTAAACATAAGACCTGTTACATGAAAAATAAAAGCAAAACATAGAAAATTTAAAAAGCATTCAGTTTTCATAGCTTTGAATAAAAAAACATTTTTTGTAAAACATTATCACAAAAATATCCAGATACCCCAATATACCCATAATTGTTCATAAAATTATTTAGTTCTATCAGAATCCTGTAAAGGAGAATTTGGGTCTAGATACCAAGAAACATGCTGAACACACACATAACTATGTCAGATTCCTATGGATATCAAGCAATCCATGAAAATACATTAGGAATCGAATCTATAAACACAGATCTGTACATTTTTACATTCCTGACTCCCTGAGGAATCCTAAAGTTACTTCTAGCCTAAAACATATAATTTCAAATTTTATCAATTGTATAAATGGTTCGAGATAAAAATATAGACAGGATAATTGTAAAATAAAATCAATCATAAGACAGACTTATTCCTCTAAGACAGACACATCTATATAACATAATTCTGTTAATCAAGTTAATGAAGCAGAGAAAAGGTAATATTTCTTTTTTTCTTTATTTTCTATATTTTTTGTTTACATTCCAAAGCTTTCCCCTTTCCCAGTTCCCCTCTCACCATATTTCCCCTAAGTTCTCTTCCCTCCACACATTTAACAATAACTCCCCCATTTCTCTGTTCTGACACTCTCCTACAAATCTGTATCCAGTTTTTCCCTACTTTCTCTTCTATTAAATTCAGTGTATCTGATTTAATGTGGAGGTACTTCATCCATTTGGACTTGACTTTTGTACAGGGAGATAAGAATGGGGCAATTTGCATACTTCTACATGCTGACTGCCAGTTGAACCAGTACCATTTGTTGAAAATGCTGTCTCAAGAAGTTAGAGTCCAGAGAACCAAATAACCCTATCAAAAATGGGGTACAGCCAATATATAATAAGAATTCAAGAAGTTAGACCTCAAAGAACCAAATTAAAAAATGGAGTACAGAGCTAAACAAGGAATTTTCACCTGAAGAAATTCGGATGGCTGAGAAGCACCTTAAGAGATGTTCAACATCATTAGTCATAAGGGAAATGCAAATCAAAACAACCCTGAGATTCCACCTCACACCAGTCAGAATGGCTAAGATTAAAAGCTCAAGAGACACCAGGTGCTGGCTACATGTGGAGAAAGAGGATCACTCCTCCATTTTTGGTTGGATTGCAAGATGGTACAACCGTTCTGGAAATCAGTATGGCGATTCCTCAGAAAACTGGGTATGACACTTCCAGAGGACCCTGTCATACCACTCCTGGGCATATACCCAGAGGATTCCCCTGCATGCAATAAAGACACATGCTCCACTATGTTCATAGCAGCCTTATTTATAATAGCCAGAAGCTGGAAAGAACCCAGATGTCCCTCAACAGAGGAATGGATACAGAAAATGAGGTATATTTGTACAATGGAATACTACTCAGCAATTAAAAACAATGAATTCATGCAATTTGTAGCAAATGGTTGGATCTGGAAAATATCATCCATAGTGAGTCAACCCAATCACAAAAAATACACGTGAATTGCAATCACTGATAAGTGGATATTAATGAGCCCAGAAGTTCTGGATACTCAAGACACAATTAGCTAAGCAAAAGATTCCCAAGAAAAGGGATGGAGAGGACTCTGGTCTGGAAAAGACTAAATCTGGTTTTGTAGGAGAGGACCAGAAGAGAGAAATGGTGGGGAAGGGGGTGATTGGGGAGTGGGGAGGGAAGAGGACTTATGGGACATATGGTGAGGAGGAGAACTGGAAAAGGAAAAGCCTTTGAAATGTAAACAAAGAATATAGAAAATAATAAAAAAAAGAAAAAAGAAAAGAAAAAAAAGAAAAAAATTGTCAATTTTAATTTAAAAAAAATGGGGTACAGATCTAAACAAAAAATTTTCACCAGAAGAATGTCAGATGACTGAGAAGCACCTAAAGAGATGTTCAACATCATTACTCATCAGGGGAATGTAAATCAAAACAACCCTGAGATTCCACCTCACACCAGTCAGAATGGCTAAGATTAAAAACTCAAGGGACAACAGGTGCTGGCAAGGATGTGGAAAAAGGAACACTCCTACACTGTTGGTGGGATTGCAAGATGGTACAACCACTCTGAAAATCAGTCTGGCCATTCCTCAGAAAATTGGGCATGACACATCCAGAGGACCCTGTCATACCACTCCTGGGCATATACCCAGCGGATTCCCCTGCATACAATAAAGACACATGCTCCACTATGTTCATAGCAGCCTTTTTAATAATAGCCAGAAGCTGGAAAGAACTCAGATGTCCCTCAAAGGAGGAATGGATACAGAAAATGTGGTATAGTTATACAATGGAATACTACACTGCAATTAAAAATAATGAACTCATGCAATTTGTAGGCAAATGGTTGGATCTGGAAAAGATCATCCTAAGTGAGTAAACTCAATCACAAAAGAATACACAAGAAATGCAATCACTGATAAGTGGATATTAATGAGCTCAAAAGCTCTGAATACTCAAGGCACAATTAGGAAAGCAAAATATCCCCAAGAAGAAGGAAGGAGAGGACCCTGGTCCTGAAAAGACTGGGTCCAGTTTTGTAAGAGAGTATCAGAACAGAGAAATGGTGGGGGTGGTGATTGGGGAATGGGAAGAGGGAAGACGGCATATGGGACATATGGTGAGGGGGAACTGGGAAAGGGGAAAGCCTTTAGAATGTAAACAAAAAATATAGAAAAAAAATATATATGGTAGTTGTGAGCCACCATGTAATTGCTGGGATTTGAACTCAGCACCTCTGGAAGAGCAGTCAGTGCTTTTAAGCACCGAGCCATCTCTCTAGCCCATATGATCACTATTTTCTTTTTAAATTTCATATTGAATCATGCTAAATTGTCCAGGCTACCACTGAGCACATTCGAGAGCTCATACAGACCTTAAGCTTTCCATCATTCTGCCTCACCACCAAGCAGTGGGAACTACAGGTCTGGTACAAAATTCAAGGATGCAACTAAAATTGTAGTTGCGAAATATAATACAAAGGTTTCCAGAACTCAGCAACTATACATTTGAGGTATCTCTCAATACTTCCAGAAATATCTTAGCTAATAAAATATCTTAGCTCATAGAAATGATGTAAGACCTCGGTACTCTAAGAAATCTTGGTAATAATGGACACTACTACACAATGCAGGAGCACATGTTGCAAAAGTTGTTAGCTTAAATAAAAAAGGTTATTAAGGGAAGTCTTGTAATGACTGAAATGATATTGTTTATAAAAACATCAGTTACAAGCAATAAGAGAAATGAACAGAATGAAAACATTAAATACAATTTTTTCTCTCTAAAGTAAGAATGCTTTCAGCTTACTCCTTAAGTTTTCCTTCTTTCCTTATGGAGATAAACATGTCATGCCAACAAATTTCCACCTGTTAAGATTAATGCAAAGCTATCCATTTGCATGACTTCTCAGCAGGTTCTGCTCTAAACTGTCCCCTATGCCCTCAAATAGTCACAATTAGGCATCTCTGGTTGACTTTTTGCTCAGTTGCTCTCCCCCTGGATGATGATGATGACAAGATCATCGGAGGCTACACCTGCCAGAAGAATTCTCTCCCCTACCAGGTGTCCCTGAACTCTGGCTACCATTTCTGTGGAGGCTCCCTCATCAATTCCCAGTGGGTTGTTTCAGCTGCTCACTGCTACAAATCGTAAGTTACCAATATTTACATTTCCATGCTCTAAATCCATTGTCCTTTAGCCTTATCAAAATTAGGAAATGTGAACAGCTATAAAGAATGTTTAAAACATTCAGATTCTGAATTGTAGAGGTGGATCTGCTGCTGAGAGCATTTGCTCCTCTTTGAGAGGACCTGGGTTTTATTCTCAGCAACTACATCTAACCATCCACATTTACCTAGAACACTAGTGTCATGGGATCGAAAACCTTCTTCTGGACTCCATGGGCACCTGCATTCATACATGAACATACCCACAACAGACATGTATATGTACATATAAATAATAAATCTTTACAAAAACAGATATCAAGAACTTAATTCTCTCTCAACAATTATATGATCTACTGAGGAATGTTTATGTGGACTGTTGTTCCAGAATTCATTACTACCCTTTTGAGGTGATGATACTAAAGACCTAGAGGGGAACCATCATTGTTTAAGGATATCTTAGAATAGGTTCAGATTGTAAATTGCTTTAACAAAAGAAAATGGACATGTAAAGATGAAACACTGTATTTTAACTACATTATGGAAAACAAGCATTCATAATTCAGTCCTGTTACATTGCAGTGCTTTTTAGCTCAGCATGGTGGTACACACCTTTAATCCCAGCATTTCTATTTCTGAAATTTTGCTTCACCCCACTGTTTATTTATCTTAATATTTCAAAGTCTTGCATATGTTATATATCTAAATTCTTGAAGAATTATAATCAGAAAAAAATAACAAATGCCAACCAATTTCTACCAATCTGCTCTTCATCTCAAACTATGTAGTAAGTGTGTTTCTTCCTATCTTATATCTTCTGTTTTAATGTACAATGAACTGTGAGTCTGTACTAACTAGTAGGGAAACTATTTCAAGCAATTTTCTTACCTACAAGCAGGAAGGGAGTGCATAGAGCTATTTAGGATATAAAGTCCCCTATGTGAATATTTGGAAAATTGGGGGGAAAGGGAAAGATTGAAATTGGATATGTTAAAAACTGCTCATTAATATCCACTTATCAGTGATTGCATTTCATGTGTATTCTTTTGTGATTGGGTTAGCTCACTTAGGATGATAGTTTCCAGATCTAACCATTTACCTACAAATTGCATGAATCATTATTTTTAATTGCTGAGTAGTATTCCATTGTATAAATATACCACATTTTCTGTACCCATTCCTCCTTTGAGGGATACCTGGGCTCCTTCCAATTTCTGGCTATTATAAACAAGGCTGCTATAAATATAATGGAGCATGTGTCTTTATTGTATGCAGGGGAATCCTCTGGGTATATGCCCAGGAGTGGTATGCCAGGGTCCTCTGGAAGTGACATGCCCAATTTTCTGAGGAACCGCCAAACTGATATCCAGAGCAGTTTTACCATTTTGCAATCCCACCATCAGTGGAGGAGTTTTCCTCTTTCTCCACATCCTCGCCAGCACTTGTTGTCTCTTGAGTTTTTAATCTTAGCCATTCTGACTGGTGTGAGGTGGAATCTCAGGGTTGTTTTGATTTGCATTTCCCTGATGACTAATGATGTTGAACATCTCTTAACGTGTTTCCAGGCCATCCGAATTTCTTCTGGTGAAAATTCTTTGTTTAGCTCTGCACCCCATTTTTTGATACGGTTATTTGGTTCTTTGGGGTCTAACTTCTTGAGTTCTTTATATATGTTGGATATTAGCCCTCTATCCAATGTTGGGTTGGTGAAGATCTTTTTCCACTTTGTTGGTTGCTGTTTTGTCCTTCTGACAGTGTCCTTTGCCTTAAAGAAATGATTCCCAAGAAAAAAAATGAATCCAGTTTTGTAGATCCAGAACAGAAAAATGGTGGGGGGGATGATTGGGGAATAGTTGGGGGGAAAGGACTTATGGGACGTATGGTGTGGGGGAACAGGGAAAGGAGTAAGCCTTTGGAATGTAAACAAAGAATATAAAAAATAAATAAAAATAATTGAATTGAAATAATACTGCTAATCCTTATATCCAGCATGAAGTCCTGAGTGTGTGATACACTCCTTGTTCCAGGCAGCTTCTCTTGGGGAAGTTGAGTTAGCATCAAAATACAAACAATACCAGGGCTATCCACAACAGTATTACACCTACCTTTCCAAGGATTCACACACCCATATTCCCTCTGTTTTTTAATGGAATAGTGTTTTAATAACAAATACAGTGTTTGGAGATAACTTAGCCAATCTTTTTCTCAGCCACACCTCAAACACCAACTTAATGATGCACTAATTAAAATGTAATTCACAAATAAATGAAATCAGTTTGCCTAAAATAAACATGTTAAACCAGAGGTCATAAATCTCAGGTTCTTCAGTTCTGCCAGAGAAGACACTATACTCTGGTTTTTCATGAACTCTCCCTCAACAAACAACAATGAAAATCTCTGATACAAGTGTGTGAAGGAGAAGATCCTACAGTAATTCTTATGATATATGATATGGCCAGGAGAGAAAACTTAGCAGCATCTGAGCATAGACATGTTGTATACCCAGAAAAACTTCGAAAAGGGAAAGTTTATCTTCAGTGTTAAGATGGCACATGCATTCTGTCTCATTTACCAACGGTTGTTGTATTGAAAAGGTTAGAAACAGAAAAGACTCTACAGCACACTAGAGGTCATAGTTACTAGAAGTTCTGGGGAGGTATATTTTTCTTGGTTTTCTGATGTATTCTCATATTATACATCATGTTCTTCTTGTGGTCCTGGGAGCTTGCTCTGATGTCTTCTTTTTTATAAATAAGTTGATCACCAACATATGAGCAGAAGCTCTCAAATTCATTTAAAACTGGATTTTCTCCCAAGGCTCCAATTTATAGTATCATGTAGCCTGGCGTTAAGATTTCAGTATATAAACCTCAAGGGAACATAGCTACATTGTCTGTAAGAAATATATCAGGAAAGGGAAGAAGATCTGTATTATCATCACTCACATCTCACTATATGTATCTCACAATTAATGTTAGTTGAAGAGAGCTTCTTTGAGTTCTTAATAATGCATTTCACTGTGATTTGGGTGAACTCAAATGTCCTTAGCTTTGCACTCAAGACTTAAGTATTTAATCACAGCAAACTTTTTCCCTCTTGTTTCTGAAGTTCTTCCTGAAAAACTTTGTTTGATTTTTTTAAATTAGCATTCAAAGTACCAAGTTTCCTTATGGCTTCTCCCCACCCCAACCTTCCCACGAAACACTTCTACCCTCAATCTTTTCTTTCTAATTCATACATAGAAAGATGTTTTCATTTGATTTATTGGTTCTTTCATTTCAAAGAGATTTTTTGTTCTTTTTTCAGGATCTCCAGTTCTTTGCAGAATGTTTTTACATCATAGTTTTAAAGTTTTCCTCCAAGTGCTTAATTTATGTTCACCTTGGTAACTTTCTTGTCTAGGTCTTGAACTGATGGTGTTTTTTTTTTAAATTTTTATTTTCTATATTCTATGTTTACATTCCAAAGGCTTTCCCCTTTCCCAGTTACTCCCCACCATATGTCCCATAATTCTTCTCCCCCCCTGCTATTCCCCACTCATTCCCCCCCCCCACGATTTCTCTGTTCTGGGTCTACAATACTGGATCCAATCTTTACAGGCCCAGGGTCCTCTCCTTTCTTCTTCTTGGGAGTCATTTGACTTGCTAATTGTGCCTTGAGTATTTAGGGCTTCTGGGCTCATTAATATCCACTTATCAGTGATTGCACTTCATGTGTATTCTTTTGTGATTGGGTTAGCTCACTTAGGATAATAGTTTCCAGATCTAACCATTTACCTACAAATTGCATGAGTTCATTATTTTTAATTGCTGAGTAGTACTCCATTGTATAAATATACCACATTTTCTGTATCCATTCCTCTTTTGAGGGATCTCTGGGCTCCTTCCAATTTCTGGCTATTATAAACAAGGCTGCTATAAACATAGTGGAGCATGTGTCTTTATTGTATGCAGAGGAATCCCCTGGGTATATGCCCAGGAGTAGTATGCCAGGGTCCTCTGGAGGTGACATGCCCAATTTTCTGAGGAACAACAACACTGATTTCCAGAGCAGTTTTACCATTTTGCAATCCCACCAACAGTGGAGGAGCGTTCCTCTTTCTCCACATCCTCGCCAGCACCTGTTGTCTCTAGAGTTTTTAATCTTAGCCATTGTGACTGGTGTGACGTGGAATCTCAGGGTTGTTTTGATTTGCATTTCCCTGATAACTAATGATGTTGAACATCTCTTAAGGTGTTTCTCGGCCATCCGAATTTCTTCTGGTGAAAATTCTTTGTTTAGCTCTGTACCCCATTTTTTGATAGGGTTATTTGGTTCTTTGGGGTCTAACTTCTTGAGTTCTTGTATATATTGGCTATTATCCCTCTGTCAGATGTGGGGTTGGTGAAGATCATTTCCCACTTTGTTGGTTGCCGTTTTGTCCTTCTGACGGTGTCCTTTGCCTTACAGCAACTTTGTAATTTTATGAGGTCCCATTTGTCAATTCTTGATCTTAGAGTATAAGCTATTGGTATTCTGTTCAGGAACTTTCCCCCTGTGCCCATGTCCTCCAGGGTCTTCCCGAGTTTCTTTTCTAATAGTTTCAGTGTGTCTGGTTTTATATGGAGGTCCTTGATCCACTTGGAGTTGATCTTAGTACAAGGAGATAAGAGTGGGTCAATTCGCATTCTTCTGCATGTTGACCTCCAGTTGAACCAGCACCATTTGTTGAAAAGACTATCTTTTTTCCACTGGATGGTTGTGGCTTGTTTATCAAAGATCAAGTGACCATAAGTCTGTGGGTTAATTTCTGGGTCTTCAATCCTATTCCATTGATCTACCTGCCTGTTGCTCTACCAATACCATGCAGTTTTTAACACAATTGCTCTGTAGTACTGCTTGAGGTCAGGGATACTGATTCCCCAGAAGTCCTTTTATTGTTGAGAATAGTTTTAGCTATCCTGGGTTTTTTGTTGCTCCAGATGAATTTGAGAATTGCTCTTTCTAGATCTATGAAGAATTGATTTGGGATTTTGATGGGGATTGCATTGAATCTGTATATTTCTTTTGGCAAGATGGCCATTTTTACTATATTGATCCTGCCAATCCAGGAGCAAGAAATATTTTTCCATCTTCTGAGGTCTTCTTCGATTTCTTTCTTCAAGGACTTGAAGTTCCTGTCATACATATCTTTCACTTGTTTGGTTAGAGTTACACCAAGGTACTTTATGTTGTTTGTGGCTATTGTGAAGGGTGTTATTTCCCTAACTTCTTTCTCAGCCTGCTTGTCCTTTGAGTACAAGAAGGCTACTGATTTGCTTGAGTTAATTTTATAACCAGCCACTTTGCTGAAGTTGTTTATCAGCTGTAGATGTTCTCTGGTGGAGTTTTTTGGATCGCTTAAGTAGACTATCATATCGTTGGCAAATAATGCAACTTTGACTTCTTCCTTTCCAATTTGTATACCTGTGACTTCCTTATGTTGTCTAATTGCTCTCGCTAGAACTTCAAGTACTATATTGAAAAGATATGGAGAGAGAGGGCAGCCTTGTCTAGTCCCTGATTTTAGTGGGATTGCTTCAAGTTTCTCTCCATTTATTTTGATGTTGGCTACTGGTTTGATGTAGATTGCTTTTACTATGTTTAGGTATGAGCCTTGAATTCCTGCTCTTTCCAAGACTTTTAGCATGAAAGGATGCTGAATTTAGTCGAATGCTTTTTCAGCATCTAATGAGATGACCATGTGGTTTTTTCATTTTTAGTTTGTTTATGTAGTGGATTACATTAATGGATTTCCATATATTGAACCATCCCTGCATCCCTGGGATGAAGCCTACTTGATCATGGTGAATGATCATTTTGATGTGCTCTTGGATTCGGTTGGCAAGAATTTTATTTAGTATTTTTGCATCGATATTCATAAGAGAAATTGGCCTGTAGTTCTCTTTCTTTGTTGGATCTTTTTGTGGTTTAGGTATCAGTGTAATTGTGGTTTTGAAGAACGAGTTGGGCAGTGTCCCTTCTGTCTCTATATTGTGGAATAGTTTGAAGAGTATTGGTGTTAAGTCTTCTTTGAAGGTCTGGTAGAATTCTGCACTAAAACCATCTGGTCCCGTACTTTTTTTGGTTGGGAGGCTTTCTATAACCCCTTCTATTTCTTTAGGGGTTATGGGACTGTTTAGCTGATCTACTTGATGCTGATTTAATTTTGGTATTTGGTATCTGTCTAGGAAATTGTCCATTTCCTCCAGATTCTCCAGTTGTTTTGAGTATAGGCCTTTGTAGTAGGATCTGATGATCTTTTGAATTTCCTCCGTTTCTGTTGTTATATCCCCCTTTTCATTTCTAATTTTGTTAATTTGAATACTGTCTCTGTGCCCTTTGGTTAGTCTAGCTAAGGGTTTATCTATCTTGTTGATTTTCTCGAAGAACCAGCTCTTGGTTTTGTTGATTCTTTGTATGGTTCTCTTTGTTTCTACTTGATTGATTTCAGCCCTTAGTTTGATGATTTCCTCTCTTCTATAGTCCTGGGTGAGTTAGCTTCTTTTTGTTCCAGGGCCTTCAGGTGTGCTGTTAAGTTGCTAGAGTATGCTCTCTCCAGTTTCTTTTTGGAGGCACTCAGGGCTATGAGTTTTCCTCTTAGCACTGCTTTCATTGTGTCCCAAAGATTTGGGTAGGTCGTACCTTCATTTTCATTGAAGTCTAAAAAGTCTTTGATTTCTTTCTTTATTTCTTCCTTGACCAAGGTGTCATTGAGTAGAGTATTGTTCAGTTTCCATGTGTATGTGGGCTTTCTGTTGTTCTTCTTGCTATTGAGGACCACTTTTCTCCATAGTGATCCAATAGGAGACATGGGATTAGTTCGGTCTTCTTGTATTTGTTGAGGTCTGTCTTGTGCCCAATTATATGATCAATTTTTGAGAAGGTACCGTGTAGTGCTCAGAAAAAGGTATACTCTTTTGCTTTAGGATGGAATGTTCTATATATATCTGTTAAATCCAATTGGTCCAAAGCTTCAATTAGTTTCACTGTGTCCCTGTTTAATTTCTGCTTTCCTGATCAGTCCATTGAGGAGAGTGGAGTGTTGAAGTCACCTACAATTATTGTGGTAGGTGCGATGTGTGCTTTAAGCTTTAGTAAAGTTTCTTTTACGAATGAAGGTGCCCTTACATTTGGTGCATAGATGTTCAGTATTGAGAATTCTTCTTGGTGGATTTTCTCTTTGACAAGCAGGAAGTGACCTTCTGTGTCTCTTTTGATGACTTTAGGTTGAAAGTCAATTTTATCTGATATTAGAATGGCTACTCCGGCTTGTTTCCTGGGACCATTTGCTTGTAAAACTGTCTTCCAGCCTTTTACTCTAAGGTGGTGTTTGTCTTTGACACTGAGATGTGTTTCCTTTATGCAGCAAAATGTAGGGTCCTGTTTCCATATCCAGTCTATTAGTCTGTGTCTTTTTATTGGGGAATTGAGTCCATTGATATTAAGAGATATTAAGGAATAGTAATTATTACTTCCTGAAATTTTGGGCATTGTTATTATTTTATTATTTTATTTATTTATTTATTTATTTATTTATTTATTTGTATTTGAGTGGTTCTTTTCTTCTGGGTTGGATGAGATGGGGTTTCTATCTTGTTTCTTCTGGGGTATAGTTTCTCCCCCCCTTGTGTTGGTATTTTTCCCCTATTATCCTTTGTAGGGCTGGGTTTGTAGATAAGTATCGTGCAAATTTGGTTTTGTCCTGGAATACCTTGTTTTCCCCATCTATGGCAATTAGTTTTGCTGGGTATAGTAGTTTTGGCTGAAGTTTGTGTTCTCTTAGGGTCTGCATGAGGTCTGCCCAGGATCTTCTAGCTCTCATGGTCTCAGGTGAGAAGTCTGGTGTAATTCTGATAGGTCTTCCTTTATATGTTACTTGTCCTTTTTCTCTTACTGCCTTTAATATTCTTTCTTTGTTTAGTACATTTGGGGTTTTGATTATTATGTGACGGGAAGTATTTCTGTTCTGGTCCAGTCTATTTGGGGTTCTATAGGCTTCTTGTATATTCATGGGCATCTCTCTCTTTAGGTTGGGGAAGTTTTCTTCCATAATTTTGTAGAAGATATTTGCTGGCCCTTTAAGTTATAGATCTTCATTCTCATCTATCCCTATAATCCTTAGGTTTGGTCTTCTCATTGTGTCCTGGATTTCCTGAATGTTTTGGGTTACCATCTTTTTGCATTTTGCATTTTCTTTAATTGTTGAATCCATGGTTCCTATGGTATCTTCAGCATCTGAGATTCTGTCTTCTATCTCTTGTATTCTATTGTTGATATTTGCATCTATGACTCCTGATTTCTTCCCAAGGTTTTCTATCTCCAACGTTGTCTCCCTTTGCGATTGCTTAGTTGTTTCTACTTCTGTTTTTAGATTCTGTATGGTTTTGCTCAGATCTTTCAGTTGCTTGTTTGTGTTTTCCTGTAATTCTTTAAGGTATTTTTGTGTTTCCTCTTTTGTGACTTCTACTTGTTGACCCATGTTCTCTTGTATTTCTTTAAGTGATTTTTGTTTCTCCCCCTTATTGGGATTCATTTTTTTCCTCTATATTCTCCTGGATTTCTTTAAGTGATTTTTGTGTGCCTTGTATGGGCTTCTAGCTTTTGATCTATTTTCTCCTCTATTACTTTAAGAAATTTATCTAAGTGATCCTCAATCTGCATCTTTACCAGTGATTTTAGATCTGAGTCTTGTTTTTCTGGTGTATTGAGATATCCGAGATTTAATTGTGTTTGCCTTGTAAGGGCTTCTAGGTTTTGATCTATTTTCTCATGTATTACTTTAAGAGATTTATCTAAGTGTTCCTCTATCAGCATCCTGACCAGTGATTTTAGATCTGAGTCTTGTTTTTCTGGTGTTTCGGGGTATCCAAGATTTATTGCTGTTGGGGAACTGGGTTCGGATGCAGCCATACTGCCTTGATTTCTGTTAGTAACTATCTTACGTTTGCCTTTTGCCATCTGGTTAACTCTGGTGTTAGTTGGTCCTGTAGTTACTAGCTGGTGCTTGACCTTCCTGTGGGCTTGTAAGGCTATTTCCCAGCGACTGGGACACCTGAACCACTGCCCTGCAGGGCTCCTGCTCACAGATTGCTGACAGGTGGCCTGAGTCCCCCGAGGTCTTAAACTCAGGATATCCCAGGTACTTTGTTCTGCCTGTTGGGCAGCGGCTCTGCACTGCTCCTGCTCAGGATTTGCTGTCTGGTATCCTGTTTCCCCCAGGGTCTTAAAGTTGGGATATCTCAGTTATCTGGTTCTGCCTGCTGGTCCAAAGCTTCTGGGAAGCTGGCTGAGGCTGGCTCCCCTGCCGCCAGCTGGATGGGAAGCAGCTGGCAAGATGGCGCTCTCTACAGGGAGTTCAGGGTCCGCACTGCAAGCACAGAGCACAGGCCCAGCCGCTGTGCCCCAAACCGCTACTCTGTGCGCAGCTCCTGCTCCAGGCCTGAGTCCCCGAAGGTCTTAAACTCGGGCTATCTCAGGTACCTGGTTCTGCCGGCTGGGTCTGAGCACCTGGGAAGCTGGCTGGGGCTGGCTTCCCCTCTACCAGCTGGATCCTTGAACTGATTGTTACTTGTACAGTTACTAAAGTAAATTTCTTATCTGTTTATTTTAATATCCTTTAGAAGTAAAACTCTGATTCTTCTATCATTTAAACAACCTCATCAACTTTATTTTCTAATATTGAGGGTTTGATGGTTTGTGATACTGTTAGAATGTATGTGCCCTCCAGTTTACATTTCTCCTCCTTATCTCTTTATTTGTTCCTTGTCTTACTCCATGTGAGTTGTCTGCACTTGGTCTTATGTACAGGAAAAGCTGACTATAGAAATTATGGTAGTTAAAAAACAGTCCCAGTATCACCCATGTTTCCTAAAGATTTGGAGACTGGGACACTAAGTACAGTTTGGAAAAAATATTTATAGATTTTTGTTTTATTCTGATTATTGGTTTTGATTTTTGCCATAGTTAGAGTAATGTTCAAAGGTACTAATATTCAAATAGGGTGTTAAATGGGAAATGGAACAAGAAGAGATTGTGAGAAGGAAATTATTCATGTTATAAATTTGAAAAGAAGTAGATAAAATATTTTATATTAGGTTTGCAAAAAACGTCATATTTAAAAGCCTTTTCAATAAGACTTAAGTTAGAGCATATCAAGTGATTAAGCATATAAAGTACAAATACACGGAGCTACAGAGATGACTCACTAGCTAAAGCACTGGCTGCTATTCCAGAGGTTCTGAGTTCAATTCCCAGCAACCGCATGGTAACTCACAACCATCTGTAATGGAATGTTTACCTCTGCTGTGAGTGAAGACAGATGACTCATATACATATAACTAAATAAATGTTTTCAAAATACAAATATGCATCCATTATAAATAAACAAATAAATAAAATATGATATATAATAACTTATGTGTATATCAATGAGCAAAGTTAACATTAAAAAAGTAGAAATATAAATGGATGATAAGTTAAAGCCAGGTTATTGTGTTAGCAGTTAATGTTTCTTCCTATTTGGGGAGGTCTAGCCCCTGTGATTACCTTACTTCTATGTGCCAAATTATTACATCAAGTTTGATGACAAACTTCCTGGTTGATTCAAGTCCTTCATGTAGAATCGGATACTATTTACAATCCCTTAAGTACAACTTCTGAGTAAACTGCATGTCACTTCTAGATATTTTGATAGCAAGTGAGTTAGTCTATAGAATTTTTATGTTTTTCTTCATGTAGGGTTTCATGTTACTTATTTTACTCAATACCCTAAAAGTCTAATGGGCATTACTTCTCATATTTCAGGATTATGTCAATGAATTATCAAAAACACAAATGATTACTCTATTGAATATTATTCCTATATTTAAAAAAATATCTTTCCTCTTACTCTATCTGATGTTAATTCATTTAACTAAATATAAGTCACTGTCCACTTATATCTTATCGAATAAACCAAGGGTGCTGAAAGACTGTGGGGGATTGGGTCTATTTTACAAGCATGCAGACTTACATCTCTTAACATTAGTCTTAAATAGTACATTTATTCACTTACTCATAAAGTGCTTATCAAGAGCTGATGGTATTCTTTTTATCTGCTAAGCGCGCACACACACACACACACACACACACACACACTCAGAGTGAAAAGAAAACAGAAAAAGCCCTGTGCTCAGGTATACACATTTACATAGTGTAAGAACAAACTATGATGATGAAGACATGGATGGCTCTGAAAACTACATTTGTTTTTTATGTAATCAGAGAAAATATCCACGCAAAGACACTGCAGTTTAACACAAAAATGCAAGGGAAAATGTTGGAGAAGATACCATGAAATATGTTTGCTATACATAAACCTCTTGTTCATGAGACAGTAAGATCTAGACAACCATGAGAGCTATGTGGAAAATTTGAGAAAAATACAAAGATGGAATAGTGTAACAGTATAGGTGAAGATTCTTAGGGAATCCTGCAGTGGGAGAAAGAATAGCCAGAAGCCTGATGTCTCTTCCAAGGAAAGAGTGAGTTTGTACCTCTAAGTCATCTGAGCTAAATCTATTCATGCTTACTCAGTGGCTTCTGTTACTTACATCTTTTCTGTAGTTGTAGCACAATAGAAGTGAAGACAATCTGGAAAATTCCCTCTGCCTAGTACTGAAAAAATGTGGAAATGAATGCATTTATTCCCAGTAATTCTTACCTCCTTGCTGTTCCATGAACTGGCATTTCTGGCTATAGAAAAGTAATCAGAACATTGCCTGTTCCAGTATTTGATCTGCCCTATGTCAAGAGTATAGAAAGTGTGGAGAAGTCTCATAATAAGGAATTATGTCTATTTACTGATGATTCTGAAAATATAGAGGAAGCCAACAAGGTTTACCTGGAAAGGCCCAATAAGTGAAGGATCTTTGGGAATATTTTAAAATATTTGATAAGATTGAGATAGTCTGCACAGGTTTAAACCAGACACGGTCCTCACACTGAGAGGGCATATAGACAAAACTAACATTCCTAATCAAGAAGCTGTATCAAGATGGCATTTGCTTGTAAAGAAAAAACCAAACAACAACAACAATAACAACAACACCCTAGAATCTCCAATGGAGTCTTGTTGGGTATATAAACCAGAGAAGAATAGATCCCATGCCCAGCGACAACACAAACTGAACTAGAGTTATTTTTATAGACCCCTTTTCCTTCATTTCTTTGGTTTGTTTTTGTTTTTTGTTTGCATATTTTGATTTTCCTTAATGATCTTATGCTTGTATATTTTCATTTGCAATTTAAGGTTTTTATGGGTTTTGTTTGTTTGTGCATGTGTGTTTATTGTGTTCTTTCTTTTTAAAATTATTCTTTGTTTGCTTGTCTATTTTGTTTTGTTTCATTCTGTTCTGTTTGTTTTTTGTTTGTTTTTTGTTTTCCAAAGACAAATAAAGGGCAAAGAATTGGGTGTGTGGAGAGTTGGAGAGGTTGTGAGAGAAGTTAGGGGAGGAAAACCTGTGATCAGAATATATTGTCTGAAATTTTATTCAAAGAAAAATCTGAGATACATTAACAAAAAGTAATTTAATTCATGACTAATCTGTGAGAATATTAAAAATCTTAGAATTCAATGACTTATCTACTAGTAAGATCTTTTAGGCTAATTGAAATTTTAATGATATGTTTCTTTAGGGAGTATGAAAATATATATTAAGACCATCTAATGTCAGAAGACATAGGTTGCAATAATTTCAGGAAGAGCTTGCTTTTGTACAGAAAACATGTTTTCCAAAGAATTTAAGAAAAACTCTTAGTTATGTCAAAATTTAGATGTAGGATGTCATACAAACTCACACATATTCATATATACGTAAATACTTATATATTTAATGTATATATTAATGCTGTTACAAAAGAATATTTATTTAATATAAGAGCCTAATTCTCATAATTTTAATACATACAAATAATATGTAATCTTTGTCTCTGATCAAAATACTACAGTTTAATGTACAGGTAAAATATAATATAAACAACAAATATACTCAAAACACAAAGCTAAATCATCATCATTTAATTTTTCTCATCATTCTAAGAACTTAGAAATTAAGCCAACACAATTATCTAACATATACACAAAAGAGATACCAAAAGTCAGCCTAAAAACTCATCTTCTCTTCTTTAATTCCTCATTCATAAGTTAGCAGAAGTTTGTTCTGCTTCTGAAAATAGTAATTATCTTCATCCTGGCAATGAATAAAAGAAAGTGTCAAAAGATAAACAGATAATTTTTTACATAAAATTGAATCCTCTAAATAAAAGGAACTAAATGAAAAATAACCAGAAGCTGAGACAAAAGTTCTATCATGATAAAAGTGTACCTGAGTCCATCCCAGGTATATTTGAACCAGCAAACATTGTTTTCTTTTCCTTTTACTCCTATATTTCCACCCTGAAACATGCAGATTTTAGAAAAAAATAATATTATTCTTTCCTCCTCAAGTTATTAGCCTGGTCCTTTGTCTGTTGGAATTTAATTATGTAAGAGATTAAAAGACTGTATATAAGTATTATATTCATACTTACCTAATCTTGCATCAGATACCTCCAATCCTAAAGATTTGCTAAGAAGCCATCTGTTATCAAATGTAGCACAGTTTTTATCCAGATGGTGCTAAAGAGGAATAAGATAAATAACTGTCCTTTAAGTTACAGTGAGAGTTTTTTATTATGTAATTTTTTTCTGTTTTGTCTTTTGTTTCTTCTGTTTATCATTGCAACCATGAAGATATTGGTTACTCACTTGTCTATGTGTGGATCAGAGAAATTATCAATGATGTAGTGGTCATAGTTGGTAACATTATGAACATTTCCTGACATTATAACTTAAGGGGAAAAAGGGTACTTGGAGTCTGGTTCAAGATGATTTAGTCTGAAATGAGTTGGCTTCATAAAATTGAATGGCAGAAATTTGTGACAGAGGAGACTTACCACTTCATGAGAGTAAAAACAAAATAAAGGATGTGGAAATATTAGGATTGGATTTAACAAACAAAGTCATTGCTATGTTAGTCTCTTTCTCTAACTCAGTCCCTTCTCATAATATAGCACACTAACTGAGGATCAACTCAACAAACAACACTATGGGGATGTATTTCATAGTTGAACAAAAACTTTCCAAAACTAATAAAATACCCCAAAGCTCAGGAGAAGCATATAATACAAAATGTATTGTCCAAGAATACCCCAAATCTTAAATATGCTAATATCATTGTAAAGCATAAAGACAATGACTCCATAGAGGAGTATAAGGCACATTTTTGTCTTATTTAGGGTTTCTATTCCTGTGAAGAATCATCATGTCTATGGCAATTATTATAAATTGTACTGACTAGTTTTGTGTGTCAACTTGACACAAGCTGGAGTTATCACAGAAAAAGGATTTTCAGTTGAGGAAATGCCTCCATGAGATCCAGCTGTAAGGCATTTTCTCATTTCGTGATCAAGGGCAGAGGGCCCCTTGGGGGTGATAGTCTTGGGTTCTATAAGAAAGCAAGCTGAGCAAGCCAGGGAAAGCAAGCCAGTAAGTAACATTCCTCTATGGCCTCTATATAAGTTTCTGCTTTCTGACCTACTTGAGTTCCAGTCCTGACTTCCTTTGGTGATGGGAAGCATCATGGAAGTGTAAGCAGAATAAACACTTTCCTCAAGATTGGATCCAGTTTTGTAGGAGAGGGTCAGAACCGAGAAATGGTGGAGGGCGGTGATTGGGGAATAGTTGGGGAGGGAGAGGACTTATGGGAAATATGGTTGGGGGGGAAATGGGAAAGGAGAAAGCCTTTGGAATGTAAACAAAGAATATAGAATAAAAAAATTAAATAAATAAATAAAATAAAATAAAATAAAATAAAATAAAATAAAATAAAATAAAATAAAATAAAATAAAATAAAATAAAATAAAATAAAATAAACATGTTCCTCCCCAACTTGCTTCTTGGACATGATTTTTGTGCAGGAATAGAAACCCTGACTAAAACATAAATGAAAACAATTTAATTGCGGCTGACTTATAGTTTCAGATATTTAGTCCATTATTATTATTGATGGGAAGCATTGTAGTGCGGAGGCAGATATGGTACTGGAGAAGGGGCAGAGAGGTCTGCAAACAATAGGAAAGTGACACACTTCCTCCTCCAACAAAGCCATAGCTACCCCAGCAAGGCCACACCTCCTAATAGTGCCACTTCCTGTGAATATATGGACAGCATTTCTTTTTTTTTCTTTTTTTTCTCTTTTTTATTTTCTATATTTTTTGTTTGCATTCCAAAGGCTTTCCCCTTTCCCAGATTCCCCCCCACCATACATCTCATAAGTCCTCCCCCCCCAACTATTCCCAAATCATCCTGCCTTTTCTCAATCTCATGATGCGTTGCTAGCATCTCCAAGGTTTTTTCCCCACCATCTTGCAGTTTTCACAATACAAGTGGGCAAGCCATTCTCTCAAAGGATTCATGTAGGTATTAGGAACCTGTCTGTTTATTGAGACTCCCAGGTTTTTCTTTTAAACCAGGGTCTGAGTACCCATGGGATTGTCTCACTTGCATTCTGCATGTTTGCAAAATTACCATCAAGTGAATGAAATAAAATTTTGCCCAGAATTACAGCTATGACTAGACTCAAGTAGATAATCTAAAATTTCTGAGAATCTGAGTAGTTAAATATGAAAAAAGACTCACTAATATCTATAAGTTTCCAGGTGGATATTTCTGAGCCATATGCCTAGAAGCACACTTTACCCAAAGGACATTAAGATAAGTTCATACTTCCTGTCCTTGAATTTTGATGGGTGACATATGGTCAATTCCCACGACATACTACAAACATATTTCTTATTGTCTAATATAAATCACATGGCTTCTTTTTACAACATCTAAGATTTGCTGGAGCCTGGATTTACAATTTTTTATAGGCTTTCACAACCAAACTGAAAATACCCAATGTTTCCAAATTTGATATTATCTCTTAACTTTAATTGAAAACATGGCAAAAAATGAGCATAATTTCCACATCAAGGATTCAATTCTGGACTCCCTCCATACTTATAAAATATGATATAAAAGATTATTTCTTTTGCATCCAGCTAGACACAAAATATCAGGACATATGCCACTGTCAAATGTGCTTGGAAGAATAGAGCAAGCATGGCTTTATTCCTCCTGCACATACAGAGCTCACTATACTTTACAATCCCAGCATTCACTATCCTTTGATAAAATGGATTTCTGTACTGTCAAGTGATTTGTCCATTGATTAAGCTTACAGCATTCTTCAGTTGCTATTGTTATGTTCTATAAAATCTTCCAGAATCTTCCTGGTGAGGTTTAATAACCATAGAAGCACGCTTATCAAAATAATGAGCACACCTCTCCAGACACAATTTTGCGGATTAAAAATTTCTTTTATGTGAATCAAAATGGAGGCATTACGACAGGCACTGAAAAATCCAAAGAATCATTAGATTGTACTTCAAAAGCCTATACTCCACAAACTTGAAAAATCTAAATGAAATGGACAATTTCCCAGGCAGATTCCACTTAGCAAAGTTAAATCAAGATCAGGCAAACAACGTAAACATCCATATAACCCCTAAAGTAATAGAAGCAGTCATTAAAACTGTCCCAACCAAAAATCCCACATCTTTTCATGTGACAAGTCTAGGAGAGATCAGGAATTCATGGCACAAACCTAAATATAATAAAAGCAATATACAGAAACCTAACAGCCAACATCAAATTAAATGGAAAGAAATTTGAAACAATCCCACCAAACTCTGGGACAAGACAAGACTACCCACTCTCTCCCCATATAGTTCTTGATGTTCCAGGTAGAGCAATAGACAACAAAAGAAGATCAAGGGGATACAGCTTGGAAAGAAAGATGTAAATGTATCACTATTTGGAGATGATATGATTGTATAAATAAGTGAACCTCTGCAATTCTACCAGAGATCTCCCTCAGCTGATAAGCAACTTCAGCAAAGTGGCTAGACATAAAATTAACTCAAACAAAATAGTAGCCTTCCTTTCCACAAATGATTAACAAGCTAAGGAAGAAACTAGGGAAACAACACCCTTCTAAAGAGCCATAAATAATATAAAACAGCTTGGTATAAGTGAAACCAAGCAAATGAAAGGCCTGTGTGACAAGAACTTCAAGTTCCTGAAAAGAGAAATCAAAGACCTCAGAAGAAAGAACGCCCATGATCATGGATTGGCACAATTAACATAGTGAAAATGGCCATCTTCTCAAATTCAATCTCCATAGTCAAGAGAGGCAACTTGAATCTCTCTCAGAAAGGCAAGTAAAATAGTCATGGGAGGTAGATGGAAGGGGGGAACTGAGTGGGAGAGAGAATGGGGAGCACAACAGGGGACAGGGTATCAGATGTGTGGAGAGCAAAGGAGAAATAGCTGGGAGAGTAAAAGGAAATAGTAGGTGTTTGGGGTAGGTGGGGCAGATTTAGGACTTGCCAGGGACCTGGGAAATGAGAGGATCCAGGAAGTCTATGAGAGTGACTCTAGATGAGACTTCAAGCAGTAGAGGATATTGAGCCTGGAGTAGCTATCTCCTGTAGCCAGGCAGGATTACCAACCCACTCCTAAAACCTTCAGCACTAAGTTTGTCCTCTCTAAAAGAAGTGAAGTGAAAAAGATGTAACAGAGACTCAGGTAATGACCAACCAGTAACTGGCCCAGCTTGAGATCCATCCCTTGTGCCAGAACCAATCCCTGACACCACAGACAGAAGCCTAGCATAACTGTCCTCTGAGAGGTTCCACACAGCAACTGACCAAAACAGATGTTGAGACTCACAGGCACACATTCAGTGGAGTTCAGGGAGTCTTGGAGAAGAGTTGGAGGAAGAACTGAGGGACCCTGAGGGAATGGAAACTCCAGAAGAAGACCAGAATTATCAACTAACTTGAGCCCTTGAGGGCTCTGAGAGACTGAACCATACAGAAAGAACATACAAGGACTGGACCTAGCCTCCCCTGTACATATGTTGCAGATGTACAGTTTGATATTCATGCAGGTCCCAGAACAACCAGCAGTGGGGCTCTCACTGACTCTGTTGCCTGCCTGTGGATCCTGTTGTTTTAACTGGCTGCCATGTTTGGCCTCAGAGAGAATGCACCTAGGTTTGCAGTGACTTAATGTGGCAGGGTGGGTTTATACACATGGGGTCTTACCTTTCTCATAGAATTGGGGAGATGGTGGGGGGAGGGGCTGTGGAGGAGCAGACTGGAAAGAGAAGGGGTCTGAAATCCATGTAGAAAGTGAATAAATAAACAAAATAATTAATTAATATTAAATTTTTCTTATATGCAAATAAACAAAAAGAAAAAATTCAACTCATGGAAGAAGAAAATAAGAAGGCTGATTTAGTTTACCATCATGTCAGGGAATTCAGGCCATTTCTGTTTGTGGAATTTAATATCTTGGTTGGGGACCCAGTGCTCATTTGAACCCTTTAACAAGTATTGGGCAACCTATATTGCCTTCTAGGTAACACAGTCCTTTCAGTTTCTACCTTGAGGAGGGGCAATCAAATGATGAGTTGGACGTGAGCATAGCAGCCAAACAATGTGGTGGTCATTGCCTACTTTTGAGAAAATAGAAATAAATGAAGAGCAAAGGACTCTGGCCTTTAAAGTCATGAATCCAACTGGCCATTTTCTCCAATTATGCATACTCCACATATCCACCAATCCTCACAGTAATGCTGCCACCTGGGGATCCAGTGATTTTCCCCATGACCCTACTTATGATATTTCATACTCAAACAACAAAGTTAATATTGAAATTGAGAACTCTAGAAGTGGTATTAAGGATAAGAAAAAGGCTGAACAAATAAACAATCTCTCAAAGGAAACAGACATTTTTGTTCCCGAAAGTTGCATTCAATAGCAACAGTAACTGAAAGTGGTGAGAGAAGTGTCAAGAATTCTCTGAAACTCCAAAAAGATAAGGTTGTTTATTTTACATCGGTATCCCAAAATGACCATAACAAACTCTAAATGGCTTCTGAAACCCAAAATGGTAAATATAAAGATTTTCCATGACGAACTACTACGTGAGTTTCCAATATTGTGTTAGGTCAGGCCATCTTCAGTGAAACACCAGGCATGCTAGAAAAGTTTCCAAGGTGAGTAGAAATTGTAGTAAGAACCCAAAGCCCCCATCAGCTGAGTCCCTTGTCTAGGTAGAAACTAAATGAACTATGTCACCTGAAAGTTGATAATGGTGGGCTCATTACTTGTTAAAGTGTTCAAATAAGCAGTGGCTCCACATCAAAGACATCAAATTCCATGGAGGAAATAGGTCTTTTAAACAAGGTCAATTAGCAGATACAGTGGCCAGCTATTTAGCCTCGTACACTTGAAGAGACAGAGGAGAGAGGACTATAATCAGGACAGAGAGGGAAAAGGAGGGGACAGTTATTACATTCACCAAGAAATTTATCACCAAGTACCAAACCTACACACAATTTCTGTGACAGAAACAAAATAATAGGCTTTGTCAACATGTGGGTGGTGACTAAGTAAAGACATCACATTTTCTGGAATCTGCACTAAAAATGCTTTGGTAACTAATAGTTTAACAGTTCAGATGGAGGTCTGCTTTATCCAATAACTTAGATAAGGAGAGAAAAGATGGGGTTTGCAAAATGTTATTTTAAGTGCCCTGGCAGATATGAAGACATTCTAAAGAAACACTCCAATCTACCAATATCATATTACTGAAATAGTAAGTCCCAAGCAAAGAGCCTTTTCCAGGAATTGCATACTGAGAGAAGGAAAAGTCCCTAGAGAACCTGTCTTCTTTTTCCCTTTGAAAGGCCTTTGTTTCTTAAGGGTAACTTGACCATGGAGGTACCAGGGGCATCCTTTGGACCTTGGTTTTTCTCCTCTTCTTTGTTGAGCTTGACTCTCTTAATGGGATGCTTCCCTGAAGAATGTTATCACTGGAGGGAGCTATCAATTGTCCTCAAGAATGAAGACAGGTTGTCAGCTTCATCCCTTGGCCACTCTTATGAGTGCCAAATGGTTGCATACAGATCACTTCTCAGAGCCACCAGGCAGATGCCAGGCCCAGGACTGGGTTCTCACCAGGAGCCCACATGATGTAATGGAGCAGAGGAAATGGGAAATATGACTCAGTATTTTGGCATTTTCTGTTAATTTCTGTCTTAAATGTATAAATAGCTCTAAGATGCTTGGGTGAGGCACCTCAGTGATCAGCAACTGCTAGTTCTTCCAGATCTCGCTGGAACTGAGGGAACAACCCAATGTTTTAGCTAAATTTAGGCTTTAGCTTTGAGTTTTTCCACAGACTTTAAAGTGTTACAGCATGAGGTTACTAGTCTATTTTCTCAGTTGTCCCTGAGAAGCCTTTAAAATTCAAATTCCAGCTCCCTGCTGCCTGTTTCCAGTTTGTTCCTTTACCTCCACGCCCCCTTTATCCTCTAGTTGGTGCTTTGACATCCAAATCTTCTGCTGCTTAGTAGTGTATATAGTCCTTGAGCCCTAGAAAGCACAGCAATAGGAGTCCCAAGATGGGCATTTGTTTTCTTTGACTGGAATCATCACTTCAGTGTAAGAAAAACACCAAAACTGAAGTGGTCTAAGCTTCTTTGCCTAGAATTTCAGCATAGGGCTGTGTGGGATTTCCCAGTACTAGTATTACATATCTCTGGCATCCCAAGGGGGAGTAAACATAATATGTGGATGAAGGTCAGACTGGGAGCTGCTAATAAACATCAGCTGTCAACTGTGGGCTCTGTTGAATTTAGGATGTGTGACTGGTGGGCCTGAACTTGGGATTTGGAACTGGTAGAACATGATCCTGGTAGGTTCAGGTTCTGGCATGGAAGAATGTTTCCTTTTTACATATACTTTGTAGCTTACCCTATGTGATAGAAACAAACACTAACTTCTAATAAAATTGTGTTCCACTGCAATGGTGCTGAGCCATGATTCTAGTGAGTAGAGCCAAGCTTTCTCACAGCTATGGGCTTTTCTTACATTTCTGTTCCCTCCATCTCCTTGTGTTCTAGGTCTGTCAAGAGACTTATTCCCCTATGGTCCTACAAATCCACACTCCCCCTACTGGAAGATTAAGAACAACACTCATAATCATTAAACTGAGATTTAATAATGCATGAATGAAAAGACTTCTAATAGCATCTATAATGGTATAAAAGCCTAAGAACTGGGACAACATGCAGTCTAATCCTCTGACTCCTGTTGACTTGAAAGAAGCCCAGAAAGCATCTTGGCTTGATCGTTGTCCATAATTTGAGCTGCTTCTTGGCTGAATTCCTGCACTCATGGTCTGAATGCCTGACAAGACTTTTGCTCAATGCTCAGAAGCCCACAGTTCCAGGAACTCTGACTAGCTTTGTCTCACTCTTCTCCAGGGCTAGTGAAGCCAGCGATGTTGATGGTTAATCAGTGTTTATAGTCAGGCCACTCCAACTTTAAATGATGGCCTCCTCTGCACTGCACAGCAGGTTGAGTGGCTAAGAACTGAGTCCAGTGCAGTCCACTGTTAGACACTTCCCCCAGCATAAGCATTGCCTCTGAGGAAGACATACCCCAACAGAGGTAGAAGCTCTCTAGAAGAAACTTTGCATGGAAAGCAACCAAGAGTTCCCACAGGAGAAGCAAGGAAACCTGAGACCCTGGAAATAAAAATGACCCATGATGGTCAAGTGAGCACTTGAATATTGACCACACCTCAGGTTCCAGAAAACCTGTGACAAATGAACACAGTTCCATGACTGTGAATATTTGCTGGAATGAGATGTAGGCAGGGCTCCAAGAGGGGCCATGCTAGGAGGAAAGTCTTATGTTGGTCTTCCAAGAAAAGTTACAAGCCCCTTCTGAAAGAATAATAACAATAAGGAGAGGTTTAGAGTTCTACAGCAGTAATGGGTTAAGAGCTCTTGTCAGGGGCCCAATCTAAGCATTGAAGGACCTCAACTGGCCTACCAGTAAAGGTCTGAGGGGTGGTATCTTATCCTTATTGTTTTCCAAGAAGGAGGGAAGGATCCAGACATCAAAGTGGGAGCTATCAAGTCTCAAGTGTCCAGTATCTCTCTGCCAAGGTCCTGTGTATCTACAGGTGTTCAGTGCCTTGTGTCTGGCTGGGTAAATACTGTTAGCATTGATGGTAAGTGTCAATAAATATAAGTTCCAAGAGAACAAAGCAGAGACAGAAAGAATGGCCAACCAGTGACTGACCCAAGTTGAAAACAAATCCCTGACATTTAAAGATTCTCTGTTATGCTTAACTAGCATAACTAGCAGAACTGTCCTCTGAGAGGATCCACCCGAATCATTTGATGAAAACAGGTTCAGAGACACCGAGTCAAACAGTAGATGGAGCTTGGGGAATCTTGTGGAAAATTGGGAGATAGATTGAGGGACCTGAAGGAGATGGGAACTTCACTGGAAGACCAATGGTGTCAACTTACCTGGACCCTTGAGGCTCTCGGAGACAGGACCACTAACCAAAAAGCATACACAGGTTGAACCTAGGCCTCCCTGCTCATATGTAGCAGATTTATCACTTGGTTTTCATGTAGGTCCCAAACAACTGGATCAGGGGCTACCCCAAAAGTTGTTGCCTGTATATGGGATATGTTCTTCTAGCTGGACTGTCTAGTCTGGCTTCATGGGGAGAGGATGCATGTAGCCTCTCAGAGACTTGGTGTGTCAGGATGTTGTGATACCAAGATGGGACCCTTTACTTTCACAAACAGTAAGGAGAAAGTAGGGGAGGAGCTGTGTGAAGAAGAACTGGCAGGAAGAAAGGTTGTGGCTGGTTGTAAAATGAGTAAATAAATAAATTAATGAAAAAACCTTTAAATCCTAAATATCTCTCATCAAGCGTAGCATAACTACCTGTCATATAGTACAATAAAAGAATACCACTTGATGCAGTAGTGAAAGCATTGTCTTAGGAGCTTTTATATGACTTAGATAAACCATAAGTGATGTGCTAGACCAGTATAATTCTATGACTATATTACTTCAAGTTACCTGGGCTCTTGTTTTGAGAGGACTGAGACTATCGTTACTTGTCTTCATACACTTCGGGAAATCTTGGTGAGAGAAGGTAGTGCCAAAGGAGATTCTCCACTACTGCATGGTAACACTGAGATAATAATGAGGAGATATTAACAGTAGATATAAAATATAAAATCAAGACCCAATAAGCCACTATATCCATCACAGCTCTATCTTCCATAATAGTACTGCATATTGAGTATAAATGGTTCAAACATAAGACCATTGGGTACATTTCATAGTTGATCCACAACTTGCCAAAACTGACATGCAAAATCATCTCATAATTCAAAATGTATTTTGTCCACTTCTAAGAAGCTACAAAGTCTTATCTATGGAAACATCTACCTAAAGTACAAATGCAAAGTCTCTGTTGATGAGAGTATGTTGCATAACTGTAATGTCTGTACTTAGGAGAAGAGATAGAGGAAGGAGAGTCAGCAATTCAAGGCTAGCCTCAGAAACATTGACATCAGGCCTTCCTGGGCCACTGGGTATTCAGTCTCAAAGAAATGAAGAACAATGTCTGCTGGGACTCAAGGAAGATTCTTCCTCATGAGTTCATACAAACTTATATCATAATTCATACTTCTAGCAACAAATGCACAAACCAGGATTACATAAGAAAAATGAATGAGACCAAAACAAAGAGGAAGCAGAACAAAGTAAGACTGACCTGAGATTTCACCTCACACCAGTCAGAATGGCTAAGATTAAAAACTCAGCAGACAGCAGGTGCTAGTGAGGATGAAGAGAAAGAGGAACATTCTTTCACTGTAGGTGGGATTGCAATCTTGTACAACAACTCTGGAAATCAGGCTGGCAGTTCCTCAGATAACTGGGTATGATACTTCTGGAGGACCCTGTTATACCATTCCTGGGCATATACCCAGAGGATTCCCCAGCATGCAATAAGGACACATGCCCCACTAAGTTCATAGCAGCCTTATATTTAATAGCCAGAAGGTGGAAAGAAACCAGATGTCCCTCAACAGAGGAATGGATACAGAATGTGGTATATTTACACAATGGAATACTACTCAGCAATTAAAACAATGAATTCATAAGATCTTTAGGCAAATGGTTGGAACTGGAAAATATCATCCTAAGTGAGGTAACTCATTCACAAAATAATACACATGGAATGCAGTCTCTGATAAGTGGATATTAATTAGCCCAGAAGCTCTGAATACTCAAGACACAATTAGCATATTAAATCATTCCCAAGGAGGAAGGAGAGGGTCCTGGTCCTGTAAAGGCTTGATTCAGCTTGGTAGGGGATTACCAGGACAGAGAAATGGGAGGGGGATTACTGGAGGGAAGAGGCCTTATGGGACATATGGGGAGGGGGTAACTGGGAAAGGGGAAGGCATTTGGAATATAGACAAAGAATATAGAAAAAAGAAAGAAAGTAATAACTGCAACACTTGCATGTCCAGTTTCTATGGCTTGTGCTACATTAATATGAGTTAGTAGAGCTAGCCATTTTTAGCCTACCAGAAAAGGTGTCTGTCCTGTTCTAGGTAAACACAGTCTTTAAATTTTCTCTCTATACATTCTTTGTTCCAGGAATCTCGGAGGTGTTGTTATTGTTTGATTTCCCCCATGTAGTAGTTTTTATTTTCACAGGTGGACAGGCCATTTTATCAAGGGATTCCTACACGTGTTACGGACCTGTATGCTTGTTGACCATCTCATGTTTTCCTTTGAAGTCTAGGTGTAAGCTCCCCATTACACTGTTTCACTTGCCTTCTGCCTGTTTGCAAACCACCATTAAGTGGCTAACAACAAATATTGCACACACCTTCAGCCATGTATAGGCCCAAATGGACGATGTCTCTGAGTTCTGAGATCTAGAAAATTGAATATGATAAAAATCCTTTGGTTGATATAATTTCTTAGGTGGCTGTGACTGAACCATATATATTGAAGCACTATTTACCCATGGGGCATTCAGGGAAGTTTACCACTTCCTGTCCTTGAACTTTTGATGGTTCACATATGGTTAATTCCCAAACAAACTACAGACATATTTTTGTTGTCACATATAAATCATATAGCTTCTTTTTGTTAAATCTAACATTTGCTGGAAGCTTTTCTTTCTTTTTTCTTTTGTATTAGATATACTCTTTATTTACATTTCAAATGTTGTCCCCTTTCCTTGTTTCCCCCCTGAAAATCCCCTAACCCATCCTCCTTCCCCCTACTCACCAATCCACCCACTCCTGCTTCCCTGTCCTGGCATTCCCCTATACTGGCTTATCTTTCTAAACCCAAATTTTACAGTTTTTTCCAACCAAACTTCAAATATCCAATATTATGCTTTGAAATTATTTCTTGACTCAATTGCAAATATATTTAAAGAATAGGCATAAAATTCAAGTCAATGTCTTAGTTCTGTATTAACTTTATATTTTGCATACTGTAGAGCTGATTTTTTTTTACCATTAAGCCAGAAACAAAGTGTCTAGACATGCACTATCATAGAAATGTGCTTTGCAGAATAGAGGCTGCAAAACATTTATTCCTTGTACAGATGTCGTCCTTACAATTTATATATCCAGCCTTTACTGTCTTTATTCCTATTGACAAAATGGACCTCTGAGCTCTCACATGAATTGTCCATTAACTAAGTTTATACCATCCTAGGGTTTCTATTGTTATCTTCTTTAAATTTTTCCAGATTCTTCTTGTTAAGTTCAATAACCACAGGGGCTGGTTTATCATAATAATGAATGGTCCCTCTCTGGAACCAGTTTTGAAGTTAAAATTTTCTTATCTGTGAAAAAAAAAGATTCCTGGAAGAGAACATTTAAAAAGGTAAGATTTATTTTGGCATGCATATCTGAAAAATTATCCCAACTTGCTTGAGTTGGTGCCATGGACAAGAACATAGCTGTAATAGTGTGATAGTCATTGTCTACTTCATAGAAGGTAAGAATTAAGAAAGATCAAAGGACTCTTTTCTTTAAATGCATGGATCTAATCAACCATTTTCTCCTATTATACTTCTCCAAATATACACATGATTCAACCCACTATATTTTATACTAAAACAAAATAAAAATAACTCTGGAAATATTAGGAAGGAGAAGAGAGGCTAAACTAATAAAAGAACATTCTCCAAGGAAAGAAACATTTCAGGTCCTGTAGCTAGCATTCAATAACAACAATGCAGACATAACAGTGTTGGGAGCAATACCAAGAATCTCCAAAAGACTAAAGTTGCTTATCTCACATGGGTATCCAAAATGATCCAAACAAGGACCAAATGGCTTGTGAAACCCAAAATAGTAAATATAAATATTTTTCATACTGAACCTTAAGATGACTTGCTCGTGAAAGACCATGTCAGGCCATTTGAAATTAAACATGATTTTCTTCAACCACTACAACATTTGTAGGCAGTCAATACAAAATGCATGGAAGAAAAGAAATTCTCAAAGAACTGTGTAGGAGGAAATAAGTCTTTCAAACAAGGCCCTTGAGTGCATGCAGTGGCTAGCTATTCAGGCTTGTACAATTGGAAAGACAGGGGAGCATAGAATTTTAATCAGCAGGGAAAGAGGAAAATGTAGGGATAGTTACTATATTACTGAGATAATTATCACTGAGGGCCATGCCTACCTGCAAATTCTGTGACAAAAACAAAGTAGTAGGCTTATTCACCCTATGATTGGTAACTAAGGAATGATACTTATAAGGACATCAGATTGACTGGGTTCTAATCCAAGAACAAACCAATATTAGGGAGATTCTAGGAAAACTTGGTACAAAATGATAACAGAGTCAGAGAACTGAACAGTTGTACTAGGATCATTGTAAAGACTTTATCACTCATCTACCTTTCCTTCTTTACTGTGTGAGTTACTGAGCAGACAATAGAGAATGCAAGTATAATGATCACTGACATTTTGTATAATAATAATGAATGTTTTATTAGCAAGTAGGATACATTTTGGTGAAGATATTTCTGCCATACACACATGCTCATACTGACTTTAAGGTAGATTGTACACCCATAACTTATGGTAGGACACATGAAACTGCAGGTATTATCACTCAACAACATCTACAAGTGTTACCTTGTACAGTAGCAATTAAAGAAATTTAGCATGAGCAGTCCTGGTTCCTGGTTTGTTTTGTTTTGTTTTGTTTGACTTTAGTACTTAGATCATGGAGTTTTCATAGGGATGAATGACTGAAAACTCTCAATGAAGGATATTTTAGAAATTACTTTTGTTTTTAATTACTTACAAGTGCATTTCTGTATGGAGGTTTTGCATATGAGAAAGGTGTATGCAACAATTAGAGCTCTTTGATACACTTATACTGTAGCTACAGTGTACTATGAGTTCTCTGACATATGTTCTGTAAACCAAGTTCTGATCATTTACAAGAAGAGCATGTGTTCTAAACATCTGAGACATGACTATGGCCCTTGAGGAATTTTTTTATACATACAAATTTTACATTTGATTTTTTCCAGTGTGTTTGCTTCTGTGTCACTTCCCCTATCCAGCCCAATAATCAACATGGGATTGTATAAAAATCTGAGCTATATTTAAAGTATCTATATCGTGAAGTTAAGAGCAGTCCAGATGAAACATAGCAAGGTATAACACGGGTTATTGGCAGGGAAGTAGATATAATAGCTTATGGTTAGAGATCTGCCCAGCTGTAGTACTGATTAAGGCTTATTATAAATACAAAAGTTGTGAGCATTTCATCTGCAAACTGAATGATCAAAAACATAGTAGAAAACCTCAAATGAAATTAAATATTTACAAAAACTGTCCACTGATGCATACAATTTCATACTAGTCTGAGACTGATCCATATGCCTAGAAGCATTCTTTACTAAAGGGATATTCAAATAAATTTACCAATTCCTGTCCTTGAACTTTTGCTGGGTAACATATGGTCAATTCCCAAGACATACTACTGACATATTTCTTTTTGTTCCATAAATATCACTTGGCATATTTTTGTTAAATCTAACATTTGCCAAAATGTGAACTGCAAATGTCCAATATATTTTGCTGTAAAAGTCTGTCTTAACTTTAATTTTCAATTAGGCAAAAAGTAGGTGTAACACTCATGCTATAGAATCAATGCTAGACTCCCTTTCCAGTCTATATATTAGATTATTTATTTTATAAGCATTTATTGAGACAAAAAGTATCAGGATATATACCACATAGACATGAACTTTTCCAGAATAGAGCAACTATGACTTTTATTCTGTGTACAGATGGAATCTAGTTACACTTTATAAGCTCAGCCTTCATTTTCTTTATTCCTATTGAAAAAAATTGGACTTCTGAGTTTCTTTATGATTTGTGCATTAGCTGAACTCTTAACAGCCTTGAATTTCTATTGCTCTCTTTTATACAATTTCCCTGTTCTTCTTGCTAAAGATTAATAACTACAGAGGCAAGTTTATCAAAATAATGACCGCATCCCTCTGGAACCAATTATGGGGTTAAAATTTTATGTGAGGCAAAAAAAAAGAAAAACAATATCTGAAAGAAAGAGTTAAAATTAAGGAAATTGGGTTTGTTTTGTTGGCATTAATGTCAGGGAATTCAGTCCATCACTGCTTTTCCTAGAACCCTGGACAATATTATATGAGCAATAACATTTCCTTCTCATTTTCCAATTCATACAATATGGAAATAAAGAAACTAGACATCAACAATGAAAGAGGGGAGCCTGTGGTAGGGATATAAAGTAAATAAATTAATTTTTAAACAAGATCATATAGAATCATATACAATTTTGATGGGAATTGTATTAAATCTGTAGATTGCTTTTGGTATAGTGGCCATTTTTTCTGTTTTCATCCTCTCTATCCATGAGCATGAGAGATCTTTCAATCTTTTCATATCTTCTTCAATTTCATTTCCCATAGACATGAAGATCCTGAAATACAGGTCTTTCACTTCCTTGATTAGTGTTACACCAAGATATTTCATATTTTTGTGGCTATGATGAAGGGTGTTGTTTCCTTAATTTCTTCCTCAGCCCCATGATTAACTGTATAAAAAGAGGCAACTGAATATTTTCAGTCAATTTTATACACAACCACATTGCTAAAGGTGTTTACCAAATGTAGGAATTCTCTAATAGAGTTTTGGGGTCACGTTTGTATACTATCATATCATCTGCAAATAGTGATGTATTTTCAATTTGTATCCTTTTGATCTCCATTAGTTGTCTTATTGTTATAGCTAGAACTTCAATTACTATTTGTTCTGTCTCTGATTATTGTGGAATTACTTTAAGGTTCTAAGGTTATATTTGATATTTTCTATAGGTTTATTGTATATTGCCTTTATTTTGTTTAGGTATGTGCCTTGTATCTTTGATCAATCTCTCCAAAAATGAATTGGTGTTGTATATTATCAGAGGCTTTTTTTTCATTTAATAAGATGATGATCACGTGATTTTTTGCAGTTTCCATATAGACACACACACAAACACACACACACACACACACACACACACACACACACAAACCGTGAATTACATTTGGATTTTTGAATGCTGAAGTATCCCTGCATCCTTCCTATGAGGCCTACTTGATAAAAGTGGTTGATCTTTTTTGATGTGTTCTTGGAGTTGGTTTTCAAGTATTTAATTGAGTATATTTGCATCAATATTCATGAAGGAAATTGGTCTGAAATTTTCCTTCCTTGTTGAGTCTGTGTGACTTAGGTCAGGATTACTGTGGCCTCATAGAATGAGTATGGCAGTGTTTTTTGGGTTTCTGTTTTGTGGAATATTTTGATGGTTATTGGTGCTAACTAGTTTTTGAAAGCTGGTAGATTCTGCACTAAAACTTTCGGGCCCTGGGCCTTTTGTGGATGAGAGAATTTTGATGACTGCTTTTATTTCTGTGGGGCTTACAGAACTATTTATATTGTTTACCTGATCTTGATTTAATTTTGGTAACTGGAGCCTGTGAAGAGACTCCTCAATTTTATTTACATTTTCCAATTTAGTGGAGTATAGGCTTTTGAAGTAAGACCTAAGGATTCTTTGGATTTTTGCACCGTCTGTTGCTATATCATTCATTTCTGAGTTTGTTAATGTGGATAAGGTCCCTCTTCCTTTCACTTAGTTTGGCTAATCATTTGTCTATTTTATTGATTTTCTCAAAGAACCAGATCTTGGTTTTGTGGATTCGTTTCATCAGTCTCTTTGTTTCTAATTGATTGATTTCAACCATGAGTGAATATTTCCTGCCATCTACTCCTCTATGCCTTTGTTTGCTTCTTTTTGTTCTAGAGCTTTCAGGCATGCTGTTAAGTTGCTAGTACAGGATCTCTCCAATTTCCTTATGAAAGTACACAGTGCTATGAACTCTTATCACAGCACTGCTTTACTTGTGTCCCATAAGATTGTGTATGTTGTGTCATCATTGTCATTGCATGCTAGATATCTTTTATTTCTTTACATCTTCCTTGAATCAGTGGTCATTGAGTACAGAATTTTCAGTATCCATGAATTTGCAGTCATTCTGTCATTTCTGTTGTTGATGTTATCTTTAATCTAAAGTGATCTGAAAATATAGAAGAAATTATTTCAATCTATTTGCATCTGTGTAGGCTTGCTTTGTGAATGATTATATGGTAAATTTTGGAGAAGTTTCTTTTACCCGCTAAGAAGAAGTTGTATTTTTTGTGTTTGAATAAACAGTTCTTTAGGTATCTGTTGGGTCCATTTGTTAATTCCTGTCATGTTCATGTTAGCAGCAGCAGCAGCAGCAGCAGCAGCAGTGTGTGTATGTGTGTGTGTGTGTGTGTGTGTGTGTGTGTGTTTCTCTTCTTTTGATTTTACTGGTGTGAAATTGCATGTTTTTTGGGGATGCTCGGATGTATCTTGGGTTGGAGTTTTCATTATAGTATGTTCTTAGAGGCGGATTAGTGGAAAGACTTTGTATAAATTTTCTCTTGTCATAGAATATCTTGTATTCTCCAGCTATGGTGATTGAATGTTTTGTTAGCTATAGTAGTATGGGCTGATATCTCTGGCCTCTTCAAGTCTGAAAGACAAGCCCAAGCATTTCTGGCTTTTAAAGACTATTTAGAGAAGTCAGATGTAATTCTGAAAGGTCTGAATTTGTATGTTACTTGGACTTTTTCCATTGAAGCTTTTAATATTCTTTCATTGTTCCATACATTTAGTGTTTTGATTATTATGTGGTAGGAGAATTTTCTTGGCTTGTGTTTTCTAAGCTTCTTATACTTTTTTTTCTATATTCTTTGTTTACATTCCAAAGGCTTTCCCCTTTCCCAGGTACCCCCCACCATATGTCCCATAATTCCTCTCCCCCCATGCTATTCCCAATCTCTTCCCCCCCCCCCCCACGATTTCTCTGTTCTGGGTCTACAATACTGGAGCCAATCTTTACAGGCCCAGGGTCCTCTCCTTTTTTTCTTCTTGAGAGTCATTTGACTTGCTAATTGTGCCTTGAGTATTTAGGGCTTCTGGGCTCATTAATATCCACTTATCAGTGATTGCATTTCGTGTGTATTCTTTTGTGATTGGGTTAGCTCACTTAGGATGATAGTTTCCAGATCTAACCATTTACCTACAAATTGCATGAATTCATTATTTTTAATTGCTGAGTAGTACTCCATTGTATAAATATACCACATTTTCTGTATCCATTCCTCCTTTGAGGGATATCTGGGCTCCTTCCAATTTCTGGCTATTATAAACAAGGCTTGCTATAAACATAGTGGAGCATGTGTCTTTGTTGTATGCAGAGGAATCCTCTGGGTATATGCCCAGGAGTGGTATGCCAGGGTCCTCTGGGAGTGGCATGCCCAATTTTCTGAGGAACCGCCACACTGATTTCCAGAGTGGTTTTACCATTTTGCAATCCCACCAACAGTGGAGGAGTGTTCCTCTTTCTCCACATAGTCGCCAGCACTTGTTGTCTCTCGAGTTTTTAATCTTAGCCATTCTGACAGGAGTGAGGTGGAATCTCAGGGTTGTTTTGATTTGCATTTCCCTGATGACTAATGATGTTGAACATCTCTTAAGGTGTTTCTCGGCCATCCGAATTTCTTCTGGTGAAAATTCTTGTTTAGCTCTGTACCCCATTTTTTGATAGGGTTATTTGGTTCTTTGGGGTCTAACTTCTTGAGTTCTTTGTATATATTGGATATTAGCCCTCTGTCGGATGTGGGGTTGGTGAAGATCATTTCCCACGTTGTTGGTTGCCGTTTTGTCCTTCTGACAGTGTCCTTTGCCTTACAGAAACTTTGTAATTTTATGAGGTCCCATTTGTCAATTCTTGATCTTAGAGCATAAGCTATTGGTGTTCTGTTCAGGAACTTCCCCCCTGTGCCCATGTCCTCCAGGGTCTTCCCAAGTTTCTTTTCTAATAGTTTCAGTGTGTCTGGTTTTATGTGGAGGTCCTTGATCCACTTGGAGTTAATCTTAGTACAAGGAGATAAGAGTGGGTCAATTCGCATTCTTCTGCATGTTGACCTCCAGTTGAACCAGCACCATTTGTTGAAAAGGCTATCTTTTTTCCACCAGATAGTTGTGGCTCCTTTATCAAAGATCAAGTGACCATAAGTCTGTGGGTTCATTTCTGGGTCTTCAATCCTATTCCATTGATCTACCTGCCTGTTGCTGTACCAATACCATGCAGTTTTTAACACAATTGCTCTGTAATACTGCTTGAGGTCAGGGATATTGATTCCCCCAGAAGTCCTTTTATTGTTGAGAATAGTTTTAGCTATCCTGGCTTTTTTGTTGCTCCAGATGAATTTGAGAATTGCTCTTTCTAGATCTATGAAGAATTGATTTGGGTTTTTGATGGGGATTGCATTGAATCTGTAGATTGCTTTTGGCAAGATGGCCATTTTTACTATATTGATCCTGCCAATCCAGGAGCAAGAAATATTTTTCCATCTTCTGAGGTCTTCTTCGATTTCTTTCTTCAGGGACTTGAAGTTCCTGTCATACAGATCTTTCACTTGTTTGGTTAGAGTTACGCCAAGGTACTTTATGTTGTTTGTGGCTATTGTGAAGGGTGTTATTTCCCTAACTTCTTTCTCAGCCTGCTTGTCCTTTGAGTACAAGAAGGCTACTGATTTGCTTGAGTTAATTTTATAACCAGCCACGTTGCTGAAGTTGTTTATCAGCTGTAGAAATTCTCTGGTGGAGTTTTTTGGATCGCTTAAGTAGACTATCATATCATATGCAAATAATGATACTTTTACTTCTTCCTTTCCAATTTGTATCCCTTTGACTTCCTTATGTTGTCTGATTGCTCTCGCTAGAACTTCAAGTACTATATTGAAAAGATATGGAGAGAGAGGACAGCCTTGTCTAGTCCCTGATTTTAGTGGAATTGCTTCAAGTTTCTCTCCATTTATTTTGATGTTGGCTACTGGTTTGCTGTAGATTGCTTTTACTATGTTTAGGTATGGGCCTTGAATTCCTGCTCTTTCCAAGACTTTTAGCATGAAAGGATGCTGAATTTTGTCAAATGCTTTTTCAGCATCTAGTGAGATGACCATGTGGTTTTTTTCTTTTAGTTTGTTTATGTAGTGGATTACATTGATGGATTTCCGTATATTGAACCATCCCTGCATTCCTGGAATGAAGCCTACTTGATCATGGTGAATGATCATTTTGATATGCTCTTGGATTCGGTTGGCAAGAATTTTATTTAGTATTTTTGCATCTATATTAATAAGAGAAATTGGCCTGTAGTTCTCTTTCTTTGTTGGATCTTTTTGTGGTTTAGGTATCAGCGTAATTGTGGTTTCGAAGAATGAGTTGGGCAGTGTCCCTTCTGTCTCTATTTTGTGGAATAGTTTGAAGAGTATTGGTGTTAAGTCTTCTTTGAAGGTCTGGTAGAATTCTGCACTAAAACCATCTGGTCCCGTACTTTTTTTGGTTGGGAGGCTTTCTATAACCCTTCTATTTCTTTAAGGGTTATGGGACTGTTTAGCTGGTCTACTTGATGCTGATTTAATTTTGGTATTTGGTATCTGTCTAGGAAATTGTCCATTTCCTCCAGATTCTCCAGTTGTTTTGAGTATAGGCCTTTGTAGTAGGATCTGATGATCTTTTGAATTTCCTCTGTTTCTGTTGTTATATCCCCCTTTTCATTTTTAATTTTGTTAATTTGGATACTATCTCTGTGCCCTTTGGTTAGTCTAGCTAAGGGTTTATCTATCTTGTTGATTTTCTCGAAGAACCAGCTCTTGGTTTTGTTGATTCTTTGTATGGTTCTCTTTGTTTCTGCTTGATTGATTTCAGCCCTTAGTTTGATGATTTCCTCTCTTCTACTCCTCCTGGGTGAGTTAGCTTCTTTTTGTTCCAGCGCCTTCAGGTGTGCTGTTAAGTTGCTAGTGTATGCTCTTTCCAGTTTCTTTTTGGAGGCACTCAGGGCTATGAGTTTTCCTCTTAGCACTGCTTTCATTGTATCCCAGAGATTTGGGTAGGTCGTACCTTCATTTTCATTGAAGTCTAAAAAGTCTTTGATTTCTTTCTTTATTTCTTCCTTGACCAGGGTATCATTGAGTAGACTATTGTTCAGTTTCCATGTGTATGTGGGCTTTCTGTTGTTCTTCTTGCTATTGAAGACCACTTTTACTCCATAGTGATCCGATAGGAGACATGGGATTAGTTCGGTCTTCTTGTATTTGTTGAGGTCTGTCTTGTGACCAATTATATGATCAATTTTTGAGAAGGTACCGTGCGGTGCTGAGAAAAAGGTATACTCTTTTGTTTTAGGATGGAATGTTCTATATATATCTGTTAAATCCAATTGGTCCAAAGCTTCAATTAGTTTCACTGTGTCCCTGTTTAGTTTCTGCTTTCCTGATCGGTCCATTGAGGAGAGTGGAGTGTTGAAGTCACCTACAATCATTGTGTTAGGTGTGATGTGTGCTTTAAGCTTTAGTAAAGTTTCTTTTACGAATGAGGGTGCCCTTGCATTTGGCGCATAGATGTTCAGTATTGAGAATTCTTCTTGGTGGATTTTCCCTTTGACATGCAGGAAGTGACCTTCTGTGTCTCTTTTGATGACTTTAGGTTGAAAGTCGATTTTATCTGATATTAGAATGGCTACTCCAGCTTGTTTCCTGGGACCATTTGCTTGTAGAACTGTCTTCCAGCCTTTTACTCTAAGGTGGTGTTTGTCTTTGACACTGAGATGTGTTTCCTGTATGCAGCAAAATGTAGGGTCCTGTTTCCGTATCCAGTCTGTTAGTCTGTGTCTTTTGATTGGGGAATTGAGTCCATTGATATTAAGAGATATTAAGGAATAGTAATTATTACTTCCTGACATTTTGGGAATTGTTATTATTATTTGTATTTGAGTGGTTCTCTTCTTTTGGGTTGGATGAGATGGGGTTTCTATCTTGTTTCTTCTGGGGTGTTGTTTCCCCCCTTGTGTTGGTATTTTTCCCCTATTATCCTTTGTAGGGCTGGGTTTGTAGATAAGTATCTTGCAAATTTGGTTTTGTCGTGGAATATCTTGGTTTCCCCATCTATGGCAATTGAGAGTTTCGCTGGGTATAGTAGTCTTGGCTGAAGTTTGTGTTCTCTTAGGGTCTGCATAAGGTCTGCCCAGGATCTTCTAGCTTTCATGGTCTCAGATGAGAAGTCTGGTGTAATTCTGATAGGTCTTCCTTTATATGTTACTTGTCCTTTTTCTCTTACTGCCTTTAATATTCTTTCTTTGTTTAGTACATTTGGGGTTTTGATTATTATGTGACGGGAAGTATTTCTGTTCTGGTCCAGTCTATTTGGGGTTCTATAGGCTTCTTGTATATTCATGGGCATCTCTCTCTTTAGGTTGGGGAAGTTTTCTTCCATAATTTTGTAGAAGATATTTGCTGGCCCTTTAAGTTGTAGATCTTCACTCTCATCTATCCCTATAATCCTTAGGTTTGGTCTTCTCATTGTGTCCTCGATTTCCTGAATGTTTTGGGTTACCAGCTTTTTGCATTTTGCATTTTCTTTAATTGTTGAATCCATGGTTCCTATGGTATCTTCAGCATCTGAGATTCTGTCTTCTATCTCTTGTATTCTATTGTTGTTATTTGCATCTATGACTCCTGATTTCTTCCCAAGGTTTTCTATCTCCAACATTGTCTCCCTTTGCGATTGCTTAGTTGTTTCTACTTCTGTTTTTAGATTTTGTATGGTTTTGCTCAGATCTTTCAGTTGCTTGTTTGTGTTTTCCTGTATTTCTTTAAGGGATTTTTGTGTTTCCTCCTTTATGACTTCTACTCGTTGACCCATGTTTTCTTGTATTTCTTGGGAATAATTTGACTTGCTAATTGTGCCTTGAGTATTTAGGGCTGATCTATTTTCTCCTCTATTACTTTAAGAAATTTATCTAAGTGATCCTCAATCTGCATCTTTACCAGTGATTTTAGATCTGAGTCTTGTTTTTCTGGTGTGTTGAGATATCTGGGATTTAATTGTGTTTGTCTTGCAATGGCTTCTAGCTTTTGATCTATTTTCTCATGTATTACTTTAAGAGATTTATCTAAGTGTTCCTCTATCAGCATCCTGACCAGTGATTTTAGATCTGATTCTTGTTTTTCTGGTGTTTCGGGGTATCCAATATTTATTGCTGTTGGGGAATTGGGTTCGGATGCCGCCATTTTGCCTTGATTTTTGTTAGTAGCAATCTTACGTTTGCCTTTTGCCATCTGGTTAACTCTGGTGTTAGTTGGTCCTGTAGATACTAGCTGGTGCTTGACCCTCCTGTGGGGTTGTAAGGCTATTTCCCAGCGACTGGGATACCTGAATCACTGTCCTGCGGGGGTCTTGCTCACAGATTGCTGACAGGTGGCCTGAGTCCCCCGAGGTCTTAAACTCAGGATATCCCAGGTATTTGGTTCTGCCTGTTGGGCGGCTGCTCTGCACTGCTCCTGCTCAGGGTTTGCTGTCTGATATCCTGTTTCCCCAGGGGTCTTAAAGTTGGGATATCTCAGTTATCTGGTTCCGCCTGCTGGTCCCAAGCTGCTGGGAAGCTGGCTGGGTCCGGTTTCCAGCTTCCCTGCCACTGGCTGGATGGGAGGCTGGTTTGGCCTCCGGCTGGGTCTGGGCTCCTGGCACACAGGCTGACTCCGGCTTCCCCACCACCAGCTGGGCGGGAAGCTGCAGGCAATATGGCAGCTGCCTGCAGGGAGCTCGGGGTCCACCCCGCGAGTGCAGAGTGCACCCGCTATTCTGTGCCCAACTCCCACTCCAGGCCTGAGTCCCCGAAGGTCTTAAGCTCGGGCTGTCTCGGGTACCTGGTTCCGCTGCCGCCGCCGGATGGTTCTGAGCACCTGGCACGCTGGGTGACACTCCGGCTTCCCCACCACCAGCTGGGCGGGAAGCTGCAGGCAATATCAGCTTCTTATACTTTTATAGGCATCTCTTCAGGTTAGGTAAGTTTCTTTTATGATTTTGTTGATATTTTCTGAGTCTTTGAGTTTGGAGTCTTAGATTTGGTCTTTTCATATGTCCCAAATTTCCTTGATGTTTGTGCTAGCAACTTTTTTTGCTTCATCATTTTTTTTACCATTGTATCAATTTCTTCTATCATATTCTCAGTACCTGAGATTTGTCTCTTCCATCTCTTCTGTCTGTAACTCATGTTCTGTTTCCTAGGTTTTTCATTTGTAGGATTGTGTCAGTTGTGGTTTTTGGGTTTTCTTCATTGCTTCTATTTCCATTTTCAGGTCTTTAAGAGTTTTGTTCATTTTTTTACCTGTTTGGTTGCATTTTTCTATATTCCTTTATATATAATTACTTATTCTTTAAGAGATTCTATTCAATTGTGTTTTCCTGTACTTAAGGGAATTGCTCATTTCTACTTTAATGGCCTCTATCATCTTTGTAAGATTAGATTTAAGGCCATTTTCTTACAATTCAGGTGGGTTAAGAATTTCAGGACTTACTATAGTAGGATAGCTGGGCTCTGATGATACCATGTTGATCTGAGTTTTGTCAATTGTGTTCTTACACTTGCCTTTACACATATGGTCTACCCTGATGTTGTCAGGTCTATTAGTCCCTGATGAGGAGAGGCCTCTGGTGTTGCAGATACTTGTTAGTCTCTGATGTCAACAGGCTTCTGGAATTGCAGAAGCAGCTCATTGTCCCTGGGGACAACAGGTTTCTAAGGACACAGGCAGAGGTGGCAGTCCCAGATGGCTTCAGCTGTCCATGTATACAGGTGTAATTGTGACCCAAGAAATGGAGGCAAAGGGGGCAGGACAGGACTCATACTTGCTGGGTTTGCCCAATTCCAGGTACACAGGGCATTGGGGTAGGAATCTCACCTGGTTGTCCCTGGTGGCTGAAAGCCTCTGAGATTACAAGTAGAGGTTTTGAATAGATGATTGGGTGTTTCCAAAGAAGCCCCTGTAACTATCAGTCTACTAGACTACACAAATATTAGACCCTAAGTGATAAGAATTTTCCCAGGACTCTCCTTCTGGGTAAAGAAAAAGGTGTTAGCCTTAGGCAAATTTTCTTCCTAAAAGAAACAGCACACAGTTTTTACACCTTGTCATACAACCTTGGATGTCATACTTCTTAGACAATGGTGTGTTGATGGTAAACAAAGCTATTTACTGGAGCTGCTTTGATGTGTACTATGTTGATAGACACTTTTGGAAAGTAAAATTGATAATGCCACCCATTTTTGATATTTTACTGGTAGAAAAATATAATCTGCATTCTTTTATTTCAACCTGTAAATGAGGCACAATCACATTTCCTTTCCCAATTTTCACCATTTGAGCAGGATTAAGCACATTAAATATTTGCAATAGATAATCCTGCATATATTTCCTATGATAAACTAGAATGATCGGTTCCTCAGAAAACTGGAAGTGATACTTCCGGAGGACCCAGCCATACCACTCCTGGGAATATACCCAGAAGATTCACCAGCATGCAATAAGAATACATGCCCCACTATGTTCATAGCAGCCTTATATATAATAGCCAGAAGCTGGAAAGAACCCAGATGTCCCTCAACAGAGGAATGGATACAAAAAATGTGGTATATATACACAATGGAGTACTATTCAGCCATTAGAAACAATGAATTCATGAAATTCTTAGAGAAATGGATGGAGCTGGAGAACGTCATACTAAGTGAGGTGACCCAGTCTCAAAAGAATACCCATGGTATACAGTCACTGATAAGTGGATATTAGCCTAGAAGCTTGGAACACCAAAGAAATATATCACATATCAAGTGATGTCTCACAAGAAGAAAGGAGTGGACACTGGTGCTAGAATGGACCAAAACATCATTGTAGGAGAGTACAAGAACAGTAAGGTGGGAGGGGTGGATGAGAGAGCACGGGGAGGGAAAAGGACATGTGGGACCTTTGGGGGTGGGGAACCAGAAAAGGGGAAATGAATTGTAAATATAGAATATATCCAATAAAAAATGCAAGAAAAAGAATGATCAAATGAAATTAAGAACATGAAGAGCTTATGACAAAGCACACTGGAATAAATAAACGAGTTTTGAAAAGGAAAAGGTAAATTCTCTGGAAAAAGTCATACTGCCTTCGGTAGTCCAGATTGCCATGATTTTAAAAACATAAATCACAACTTCAAAACAAATACACTTCCCTTTAGTCTTCACTATCATACCAACCCCATTGTATCAAAACCACAAATCCAAAAGGCCCCTCTGAGGCACAAAGCAGTGTCCTTTGATCTTTCTTCACTGTTCTTTCCTGCTATGGAAACTTATTGCCACCAGCTGGTGCTCTTCCTTCAATTCCCATAACCTTTAAAGAATACTGGGGAAAGGGTGATGTGGTAGCATGTACTGAGTCATCTTCCACCTATCACAGAACAAAATTCTAAATTTGGTTTTGTGTGTGTTCAATGAAATCACTCCTCCATCATATAAGCCAAAACTCAAGGTATAAATAGCTGTAAAGCAAAAGCTTTTCTTCTAGTGCCCAGTGCAGACATACTGAAAAACCATGAAGATCATCATCTTCTTCGCTTTTCTGGGAGCTGCTGGTGAGTCTTTCAAAGAACATGTTATCAGATGTGTATTGTACATGCAAATTTATGTTTTGTAAGAAGGAAAACAGTAACAGAGTTAACTAAATATTCCATGTGTAAGGAGCTTAAAACAGTCAACACTATTTCCTTCATTTATGTATTCTATAGCTTAGTAGAGGAAAAGAAAAAATACTACAAATTACCCAAGTGGGCATCCTTACATTTCTGTGAAGATGTGATAAATAATTGGAGTTATTTTCTGCTCCAAGGAGAGGGTATAAACATTAAATTCTAATTGTGTAGAAGATCAAACTCTTGCTTATTTACATGAAGTTATCATAATTAGAAGAGATTGGGTATTATCCATGGGTAAATACCTTAGGTTCTATTTCACAATATCTATACTAATAAAATTGGTCCTATATCAGTGTTGGTCAATACTGAACAACAGAAAAGAATGACATTTTCAAGGTTAATACAACTAAATTTAAAACTAAATTTTCAAAATTAAAGTGGGTTTTGACTTGTAAAATCTCTTATCTCTGAAACTTTAACCATTATTTATAAATATTGGACTTTTCAGCTCATAGAGATATATTATACTCTTTAGAATTATATTAAATATTGGGGTAGTTATGATCAATATAAATTATATACATATATTGAATTTAGTAACAATAAAAATATTAGGGCACACACTTGACGAATCAGTGTATGAGAAAATGCTAAATACATTAAAATGTCAAGTAGATAAATGAATTAACAGGAAACTTTTGGGAAGAAAAACAGAATTGTGATGAAATGATATAAACAAATTGTATTCAATAAATTAGCTCAATCACTCATTTGTATGTGTTAGGTATAAAACACTCAAAGATAAATTAAGTCCATTAAATGTGATAGAAAATGTTCCTTTGAATAACATTTGCCTCTAAGCCTTAGGACCCAGGAAAGATACTGGCACCCTGTAGTGAACAAATAAAATCAACATTGAAAGTAGTTTTTACCCTCCACAAGAGTACTATGCTACACATACTCACACACACACAAACACACACACACACACACACACACACACACACAGACAGAGACAGACAGACAGACAGAGAGAATAAATAATTTTTAATTTTAGATTTAATTCACAGTGATATTAAGAGAGTATATGCTGAAATTAGAATTGGATAGCTTTCAAAACACTACAAGCATATTTTACCCAACAGGAGGATATGTGGCTGTTGAGGTTGGTCTGTACAAACTTCCTTTGGAAAACTAATTTTGAGACAAGTCTTCTAATGCTAAATATACAAAACTTTCCCCACAGTTGCTCTCCCTGCTAATGGTGATGATGACAAGATTGTTGGAGGCTACACATGTCCAGAGCATTCGGTTCCTTACCAGGTTTCTTTGCATGATAGCAATGGCCATCAGTGTGGTGGCTCCCTAATCAGTGATCAGTGGGTACTGTCTGCTGCTCACTGCTATAAAAGGTAATGAAACAATACTCAAATTCCTGTGCTCTAAGGCCATTCTGTCCTCTGGTACCACCATAAAGGGCATGGTCTTTTGTTAATCTCTACTGGCAGGACACTGGAATCCTCTATCCTGAAAATTGGTTGTAGGGCCCAATGCAGCTTAACTGCATATCCCTAATAGTACTGGATACTTTTAGAAGAAGATATGTTTTTTATGTTCAGAACTTTTAGCTTGGTAGAGAAAATCCTCTACAGGAATACTTAGAAATATTTTCTTTTGATGCAGGAGACTCCAGGTTCGCCTTGGTGAACACAATATTCAAGTCCTTGAGGGTGGTGAGCAATTCATTGATGCAGAAAAGATCATTCTACATCCCTTGTATGACAAGGACACTACGGACAATGATATCATGCTGATTAAATTGAAGTCCCCTGCCATCCTTAATTCCCAAGTGTCCACAGTCTCTCTGCCCAGATCCTGTGCATCTATCGGTGATCAGTGCCTTGTGTCTGGCTGGGGAAATACTGTGGGCATTGGTGGTAAGTGTCAATAGAACTTAAGTTCAACGTGGACAAATAGGAGAGACATAATGTCCCAGTATAGGGGAATACTGGGACAGGGAAGTGAGAGTGGGTGGCTTGGTAATCTAGAGGAGGGAGGATGGGATAGGGTGTTTTCAGAGGAAAACCAGAAGAAGGGATAACATTTGAAATGTAAATAAAGAAAATATCCAAGAGAAAAAGAGAAAAAACAAATATGAGAGACAAAAGATATATAGGTTGTCAACATGACAAAATTGTCACTGTGAGAGATAATTCTTGAAATTTTTAACATAGGCAGTGAAGGAATGTATAATTTGTAGGCCAGAACATTGCTTCACTGAGACCATGGGGGAAAAAACAATCAGAATGAGCTATTAGCAAGATGCTTAAGTATTTACCTGGTGGGATCAGTTACATGAGGGAATGAAAACTGAAATGGTAAACAAAAGAGATGCTCAGGATTTGTTGTTCTCTGAGGACTCTATATCATGGAAAAATACTGTCTCCATATTTGAAATCGAAAAGCCAACAATGTTATTGCCATAAAAGGTCAGCTTGTTAAAACTCTTGGAAAAATATTCTAAAAGAAACATACTTTTAAGTTATAGTGTTTGGCAAATAGAATTACATATTTCAAGGGAGATAATGCATGTCCTTACTTTCATTTTCTCTCAGTAGGCAAATATCCAGCACTCCTTCAATGTCTCCAAGCCCCTGTCCTCTCTGACAGTTCTTGCAAAAATTCCTACCCAGGCAAGATCACCAGCAACATGTTCTGCCTAGGATTCCTGGAGGGTGGAAAGGACTCCTGTGATGTGAGTGTTCTTTGATTCTTTCTATAAATCTCTTGTTGCATCTGTCTGTCTGTCTGTCTCTCCTTCACTCCTTCAGTTCCATTCCTCTTTGTTGAGAAACATGTACTTCTGTCTGTAAGAATTTCCATGGTATGAAAGAAGGCCTATAAGTAAAAACAGGTTTTCTCGTTGTAATATTTATGGATAGGATCAAGGTTCAAATATGTACAGATGATATGCAAACAGTACATAAAGCTAAAGAACAGTAAGAAATACTGTTGGCCTTCACCTTTTCCTTACCTTTGTCAACTAAGAAAACATGGGTTTATAGAGACAGTATTAAAAATAATGGAAAAATTACAATTAACTGTGCATGGAGTCTGAATTACTTCAGTGTTAGTACCTGCCATTTGGGCTCCATGAAAACAGGAAAACATCTTAGAGTCCATTCTCTTGCCTCAACTTAAGCATGTTGTAATCATATTTTCTTTCTGACCAGGGTGATTCTGGTGGCCCTGTTGTCTGCAATGGAGAGGTCCAGGGCATTGTCTCCTGGGGTTCAATCTGTGCAATGAGAGGGAAGCCTGGTGTTTACACCAAAGTCTGCAACTACCTAAGCTGGATTCAGGAGACCATGGAGAACAACTGATTTCTCTTGCCTTCCATAAACCACTTGTTCCTTATGCAATCCTCTTTCTTTCTGTGCCTAAAATGAAGTTAAATTAAATACAATTCTTCTGCTCTGTATATGAAAACATTTGTTCTTGTATTTTATTATTTAATATTCTTTTAAAATTTTTTGATAAATGAGAAAATAATCAGAGTTTAAAATTCTAAATAATTAGGCTGGGCAGTGGTGGCGCACGCCTTTAATCCCAGCACTTGGGAGGCAGAGGCAGGCGGATTTCTGAGTTTGAGGCCAGCCTGGTCTACAGAGTGAGTTCCAGGACAGCCAGGACTACACAGAGAAATCCTGTCTCGAAAACCCAAAAAAAAAAAAAATTCTAAATAATTCAACATTCATCTAACAAGAAGAATTTTCTCATATTTTCTATGGTCTGTGACTTATGGTAGAAACAATATTAAAGTACTTACATTAACATTATATCTTTCCAGAATAATTACAATCTTTTATTCATAGGTAGGATACACTTTAAGATATAACTACCTTACATACAGGTTTTAATTTTCTTCATAGTACATTGCATATTTATAACTTAAAATTCATAGCTTGAAACTGCTATCTATTTTACCAATGAACAAGTTATCCAAGCACTCCGTGAAAAGCTGGAATTCAGTGTAATTAATCCTGATGCCAGTATCTTGCATGTCCTAAAACACAGACCTATGCCTACCTTAGAGTAAAAGGCTCAATGACAATTTTGCAAGCAAATGGTCACAGGAAGCAAGCTGGAATAGCCATTCTAATATCAATTAAAATTGACTTTCAAGCCAAAGTCATCAAAAGAGACACAGAAGGTCACTTCTTGCTAGTCAAAGGAAGAATCCACAAAGAAGAACTAACAATTCTAAACATCTATGCTCCAAATGCAAGGGCATGCTCATTTGTAAAAGAAACTTTACTAAAGCTTAAAGTACACATTGCCCCTAACACAGTAATTGTGGGGGACCTCAACACTCCACTAACCTCTATGGACCGATCAGGAAAACAGAAACTAAACAGGGACACAGGGAAACTCATTGAAATGTTGGAACAATTAGATCTAACAGATATATAGAGAACATATATAGAACATTTCATCCTAAAGCAAAAGACTACACCTTTTTGTCAGCACCTCATGGTACCTTCTCCAAAATCGACCATATAATTGGTCACAAGACAGACCTCAACAAATATAAAAAGATCGAACTAATCCCATGCCTTCCATCGGATCACCATGGAGTAAGAGTACTCTTCAATAGCAACAAAAACAACTGAAAATCCCCATACACATGGAGGCTGAACAATATTCTACTTAATGATACCTTAGTCAAGGAAGAAATAAAGAACGAAATCAAAGACTTTCTAGAATTTAATGAAAATGAAGGCACAACATACCCAAATCTATGGGACACAATAAAGCAGTGCTAAGAGGAAAACTCATAGCCCTGAGTGTCTCCTAAAAGAAACAGGAGAGAGCATATACTAGCAACTTAATGGCACACATGGAAGCTCTAGAACAAAAAGAAGCTATTTCACCCAGGAGGAATTGAAGTCAGGAAATCATCAAACTGAGGGCTAAAATCAATCAAGTTGAAACAAAGAGAACCATACAAAGAATCAACAAAACCAGGAGCTGGTTCTTTGAGAAAATCAACAAGATAGATAAACCCCTAGCCAGACTTACCAAAGGGCACAGAGACAGTATTCAAATTAACAAAATTAGAAATGAAAAGGGAAGGACCCCGGACCAGCGATAGCGGCAGGCCTCCATATTGCAACCACGACACAGCTGGAAAGGCGCAGGTAGGGACTCCTTCTGGGGCTAGAGCATGGAGTGCTGCTAAGTTCTCGGCCACAGGCGGGTCCAGGCACCTAGGCTCTGCAGCACGTCCCTGCGAGCTTAGGACGTGCACCGAGGCAGCCGGAACCAGCCAGCTCCCCAGGACCCCAGACCAGCTATAGCAGCAGGCCTCCATACTGCAACCAGGACACAGCTGGAAAGGCAAAGGTAGACAGATTCCATCAGGGGCTACCACGTGGGGGGATCTGCTAGGCTCTCCCTACCAGGCAGGCCCAGCAGTGCCTGCCGAGGCTCTGCTGCACTCCCCCACACTTCCCGGAGACCTCAGGCCTTGCACAAAGTCAGCGGGTAGCAGCCAGCTTGTGATACCTTTGAGCAGCAAGCACGCATAACCACCAGTAGAGAAACAACAGGTAAGCCCAGCCTCACAGGAGATTCAAACACCAGCCAGTGACAACAAGGTCAACTAACACCAGAAATAACCAGATGGCAAAAGGTAAACAAAGGAATGTTACTAACAGAAATCAAGGCAACATGGCAGCATCTGAACCCAGTTCACCAACAACAGGAAGCCCTGGATACCCCAAAACACCAGAAAAACAAGACTTGGATATAAAATCACTGGTCAGGATGCTGGTAGATGAACACATAGAAAAAGCTCGTGAAGAAATAGAGGAGAAAATGGATCAAAAGTTAGAAGCCTTTACGAGGCAAATACAAAAATCACTTCAAGAAATGCAGGAGAAGATGGATCAAAAAGAAGAAGACAATAAGGAAGAAAGACAAAAATCACTTAAAGAAATACAGAAGAACGTGGGCCAACAAGTAGAAGCTATGAAAGAGGAAACACAAAAATCTATTAAAGAAATACATGAAAACACAATCAACCAAGCAAAAGATCTGAGCACATCCATCCAGGTACTAAAAACAGAAGTAGAAACAACTAAGAAATCGAAGAGGGAGACAACATTGGAGATAGAAAACCTTGGGAAGAAATCAGGGGCCATAGATGCAAATATCAACAATAGAATGCGAATTGACCCACTCTTATCTCTTTGCACTAAGATCAACTCCAAGTGGATCAAGGACCTCCACATAAAACCAGACACACTGAAACTATTAGAAAAGAAACTCGGGAATACCCTGGAGTACTTGGGCACAGGGGAAAAGTTCCTGAACAGAACACCAATAGCTTAAGCACTAAGAACAGAACACCAATAGCTTAAGCACTAAGATCAAGAATCGACAAATGGGACCTCATAAAATTACAAAGTTTCTGCAAAGCAAAGGACACTGTCAGAAGGACAAAACGACAACAAACAAAGTGGGAAAAGATCTTCACCAACTCCACATCCGACAGAGGGCTAATATCCAATATATACAAAGAACTCAAGAAGTTAGACCCCAAAGAACCAAATAACCCTATCAAAAAATGGGGTACAGAGCTAAACAAAGAATTTTCACCAGAAGAAATTCGGATGGCCGAGAAACACCTTAAGAGATGTTCAACATCATTAGTCATCAGGGAAATGCAAATCAAAACAACCCTGAGATTCCACCTCACACCAGTCAGAATGGCTAAGATTAAAAACTCAAGAGACAACAAGTGCTGGCAAGGATGTGGAGAAAGAGGAACACTCCTCCACTGTTGGTGGGATTGCAAAATGGTAAAACCACTCTGGAAATCAGTTTGGCGGTTCCTCAGAAAATTGGGCATGTCACTTCCAGAGGACCCTGGCATACCACTCCTGGGCATATACCCAGAGGATTCCCCTGCATGCAATAAGGACACATGCTCCACTATGTTTATAGCAGCCTTGTTTATAATCGCCAGAAATTGGAAGGAGCCCAAATATCCCTCAAAGGAGGAATGGATACAGAAAATGTGGTATATTTATACAATGGAATACTACTCAGCAATTAAAAATAATGAATTCATGCAATTTGTAGGTAAATGGTTAGACCTGGAAAATATCATCCTGAGTGAACTAACCCAATCACAAAAGAATGCACATGAAATTCAATCACTGATAAGTGGATATTAATGAGCCCAGAAGCCCTAAATACTCAAGACACAAATAGCAAGTCAAATGATTCCCAAGAAGAAGAAAGGAGAGGACCCTGGGCCTGTAAAGATTGCATCCAGTTTAGTAAAGAAACCGAGGGGGGAGGGGGAATGATTGGGGAACAATGATTGGGGGGAGAGGAACTATGGGACGTATGGTGGGTGGTAACTGGTAAAGGGGAAAGCCTCTGGAATGTAAACATAGAATATAGAAAATAAAAATTTAAAAAAAAATAAATGAAAAGGGAGCTATAACAACAGAAACTGAGGAAATTCAAAAAATCATCAGATCCTACTATAAAAGCCTATACTCAACACAACTGGAGAATCTGGAGGAAATGGACAATTTCCTAGACAGAAACCAAATACCAAAATTAAATCAGGATCAAATAGATGTTCTAAACAGACCCATAAACACCAAAGAAGTAGAAGGGGTCATAGAAAATCTTTCAACCAAAAAAACCACAGGATCAGATGGTTTTAGTGCAGAATTCAATCAGACCTTCAAAGAAGACCTAATAACAATACTCTTCAAACCATTCCACAAAATAGAAACAGAAGGAACGCTACCCAACTCATTCTATGAAGCCACAATTACCCTGATACCAAAACCACACAAAGATCCAACTAAGAAAGAGAACTTCAGACCAATCTCCCTTATGAACATTGATGCAAAAATACTCAATAAAATACTTTGAAACCGAATCCAAGAACTCACCAATACGATAATTGACCATGACCAAGTTGGCTTCATCCTAGTGATGAAGGGATGGTTCAATATACGGAAATCCTTCAACATAAAATTTTATTGATAATATTTTAAAATTTGGGAATCTTTATGGAGCTTAGTGACTGAAAACTTCAAATGAAGTATTTTTTTTAATTTTTATTTTCTATATTCTGTGTTTACAGTCCAAAGGCTTTCCCCTTTCCCAGTTCCCTCCCACCATATGTCCCATAATTCCTCTCCCTCCAACTATTCCCCAATTATTCCCCCTCCCCCCCACGGTTTCTCTACAAAACTGGATCCAATCTTTACAGGCCCAGGGTCCTCTCCTTTCTTCTTCTTGGGAATCATTTGACTTGCTAATTGTGCCTTGAGTATTTAGGGCTTCTAGGCTCATTAATATCCACTTATCAGTGATTGCATTTTATGTGTATTCTTTTGTGATTGGGTTAACTCACTCAGGATGATATTTTCCAGGTCTAACCATTTACCTACAAATTGCATGAATTCATTATTTTTAATTGCTGAGTAGTATTCCATTCATTAAATATACCACATTTTCTGTATCCATTCCTCCTTTGAGGGATATTTGGGCTCCTTCCAATTTCTGGATATTATAAACAAGGCTGCTATAAACATGGTGGAGCATGTGTCTTTATTGTATGCAGGGGAATCCTCTGGGTATATACCCAGGAGTGGTATGCCAGGGTCCTCTGGAAGTGGCATGCCCAATTTTCTGAGGAACCGCCAAACTGATTTCCAGAGTGGTTTTACCATTTTACAATCCCACCAACAGTGGAGGAGTGTTCCTCTTTCTCCATATCCGCACCAGCACTTGTTGTCTCTTGAGTTTTTAATCTTAGCCATTCTGACTGGTATGAGGTAGAATCTCAGGGTTGTTTTGATTTGCATTTCCCTGATGACTAATGATGTTGAACATCTTTTAAGGTGTTTCTCGGCCATCAGAATTTCTTCTGGTGAAAATTCTTTGTTTAGCTCTGTACCCCATTTTTTGATAGGGTTATTTGGTTCTTTGGGGTCTAACTTCTTGAGTTCTTTGTATATATTGGATATTAGCCCTCTGTCGGATGTGGGGTTGGTGAAGATCTTTTCCCACTTTGTTGGTTGTCGTTTTGTCCTTCTGACAGTGTCCTTTGCCTTGCAGAAACTTTGTAATTTTTTTTAATTTTTATTTTCTATATTCTATGTTTACATTCCAAAGGCTTTCCCCTTTCCCAGTTACCACCCACCATACGTCCCATAGTTCCTCTCTCCCCCAACTATTCCCCAATCATTCCCCCTCCCCCCTCGGTTTCTTTACTAAACTGGATGCAATCTTTACAGGCCCAGGGTCCTCTCCTTTCTTCTTCTTGGGAATCATTTGACTTGCTATTTGTGTCTTGAGTATTTAGGGCTTCTGGGCTCATTAATATCCACTTATCAGTGATTGAATTTCATGTGCATTCTTTTGTGATTGGGTTAGTTCACTCAGGATGATATTTTCCAGGTCTAACCATTTACCTACAAATTGCATGAATTCATTATTTTTAATTGCTGAGTAGTATTCCATTGTATAAATATACCACATTTTCTGTATCCATTCCTCCTTTGAGGGATATTTGGGCTCCTTCCAATTTCTGGCGATTATAAACAAGGGTGCTATAAACATAGTGGAGCATGTGTCTTTATTGTATGTGGGGTTGGTGAAGATCTTTTCCCACTTTGTTGGTTGTCGTTTTGTCCTTCTGACAGTGTCCTTTGCTTTGCAGAAACTTTGTAATTTTATGAGGTCCCATTTGTCGATTCTTGATCTTAGTGCTTAAGCTATTGGTGTTCTGTTCTTAGTGCTTAAGCTATTGGTGTTCTGTTCAGGAACTTTTCCCCTGTGCCCAAGTACTCCAGGGTATTCCCGAGTTTCTTTTCTAATAGTTTCAGTGTGTCTGGTTTTATGTGGAGGTCCTTGATCCACTTGGAGTTGATCTTAGTGCAAAGAGATAATAGTGGGTCAATTCGCATTCTTCTGCATGTTGACCTCCAGTTGAACCAGCACCATTTGTTGAAAAGGCAATCTTTATAACACCGGATGGTTGTGGCTCCTTTATCAAAGATCAAGTGACCATAAGTCTGTGGGTTCATTTCTGGGTCTTCAATCCTATTCCATTGATCTACCTGCCTGTTGCTGTACCAATACCATGCAGTTTTTAACACAATTGCTCTGTAATACTGCATGAGGCCTGGATATTGATTCCCCCAGAAATCCTTTTATTGTTGAGAATAGTTTTAGCTATCCTGGGTTTTTTGTTGCTCCAGATGAATTTGAGAATTGCTCTTTCTAGATCTATGAAGAATTGATTTGGGACTTTGATGGGGATTGCATTGAATCTGTAGATTGCTTTTGGCAAGATGGCCATTTTTACTATATTGATCCTGCCAATCCAGGAGCAAGCAATATTTTTCCATCTTCTGAGGTCTTCTTCGATTTCTTTCTTCAAGGACTTGAAGTTCCTGTCATACAGATCTTTCGCTTGTTTGGTGAGAGTTACGCCAAGGTACTTTATGTTGTTTGTTGCTATTGTGAAGGGTGTTATTTCCCTAACTTCTTTCTCAGCCTGCTTGTCCTTTGAGTACAAGAAGGCTACTGATTTGCTTGAGTTAATTTTATAACCAGCCACTTTGCTGAAGTTGTTTATCAGCTGTAGAAGTTCTCTGGTTGAGTTTTTTGGGTCACTTAAGTAAACTATCATATCATCTGCAAATAATGATAGTTTGATTTCTTCCTTTCCAATTAGTTTCTGTCCTTGTCTTGGTGTTTTCCCCCTATTGTCCTTTGTAGGGCTGGATTTGTGGAAAGGTATCATGCAAATTTGGTTTTGTTATGGAATACCTTAATGTTTGCATCTATGGTGATTGAGAGTTTTGCTGGGTAAAGTAGTTTTGGCTGAAGTTTGTGTTCTCTTAGAGTTTGCATTATATCTGCCCAGGATCTTCTAGCTTTCATGGTCTCAGGTGAGAAGTCTGATGTTATTCTGATAGGTCTTCCTTTATATGTTACTTGGCCTTTTTCTCTTGCTGCCTTTAATATTCTTTCTTTGTTTAGTACAGTTGGAGTTTTGATTATTATGTGACAGGATGTATTTCTGTTCTGGTCCAGTCTGTTTGGGGTTCTATAGGCTTCTTGTATATTCATGGGCATCTCTCTCTTTAGGTTGGGGAAGTTTTCTTCCATAATTTTGTAGAAGATATTCACTGGCCCTTTAACTTGTAAATCTTCACTCTCATCTATACCTATAATCCTTAGGTTTGGTCTTCTCATTGTGTCCTGGATTTCCTGGATGTTTTGGGTTACAACCTTTTTGCATTTAGTATTTTCTTTGACTGTTGAATCAATGGTTCCTATGGTATCTTCGGCTTCTGATATTCTGTCTTCTATCTCTTGTATTCTATTGTTGATATTTGCATCTATGGCCCCTGATTTCTTCCCAAGGTTTTCTATCTTCAATGTTGTCTCCCTCTGCGATTTCTTAGTTGTTTCTACTTCTGTTTTTAGTACCTGGATGGATATGCTCAGATCTTTCGCTTGCTTGATTGTGTTTTCGTGTATTTCTTTAATAGATTTTTGTGTTTCCTCTTTCATAGCTTCTACTTGTTGGCCCACGTTCTTCTGTATTTCTTTAAATGATTTTTGTCTTTCTTCCTTATTGTCTTCTTCTTTTTGATCCATCTTCTCCTGCATTTCTTGAAGTGATTTTTATATTTGCCTTGTAAAGGCTTCTAACTTTTGATCCATTTTCTCCTCTATTTTTTTACGAGATTTTTCTATGTGTTCAGCTCCCAGCATCCTGACCAGTGATTTTATTTCCAAGTCTTGTTTTTCTGGTGTTTTGGGGTATCCAGAACTTCCTGTTGTAGGCGAACTGGGTTCAGATGCTGTCATGTTGCCTTGATTTCTGTTAGTAACGTTCCTTCGTTTTCCTTTTGCCATCTGGTTATTTCTGGTGTTAGTTGGCCTTGTTGTCACTGGCTGATGTTTGAATCTCCCTCGAGGCTGGGCACACCTGTTGTTTCTCTACTGGTGGTTATGCATGACTGCTGCTCAAAGGGATCACAATCTGGCTGCCACAGGCTGCCTCGGTGCATGGCCTAAGGTCGCGGCTAAGTCCAGCAGAGCCTCTGCGGGCTGAGCTGGGCCTGACTGGCAGGGAGAGCCTTGCAGATCCCCCAGCATGGTAGTCCCGATTAAAATCTGTCTACCTGGGCCTTTCCAGCTGTGTCCTGGTTGCAATATGGAGGCCTGCCCCTACTGCTGGTCAATGAAATATTTTTAATGTGTATCTTTTCAATTACATATATGTGTGTACCTATGTGGAGGTATATACATTAAGCAAGGTGCCTGCAGAGGGAAGAGGTGTTAGAGACCTTTCTTCTGAAGTTACAAGGATTTCAGGCTATCTGACATGACTTCTGGGAACCAAACTCTACTCCTCTACAAGAATAGTAAATGTTCTTTACTTCTGAGCCATCTTTCAAGGTCTTTAGGAATTATTTTTAAATACATATTTTCCCTAAGTTTTGGCCACTGAGTTAACACTCCTCACTCAAACCCCAAATCAAAGCCAGACTACATGCAAAGAAATATGAATCATTTAAGTTTTCACAGTGTAGGTCCACCCCTCTACTGTCATCTTTCCCTGGGTACAGAGCTGTCATCTGTGTTTTAGCACAGCCTGAAGAGTAGGAAGCAAGCATATTTCCTCACCTGCTTTCAACCAATCATCATTTGATCACCAAACCAAAAATTCGTTGTAGAAGGTCCTACTAAATGCTCCCTGTGATTAACCAGAGTGATCAAGGAAAATTAAGGACACAATGGGCTTGAGTCAATGCAGAGTGAAATAAGTAGAAGAGTGAAAACGTTTGGGAACAAAAAATAATATACTCAGAGTTAAGAAAAAGAAGCATATTATATCAGGCAGCCCAGGCTGCTATGATCAAAATGAAATTCAGAACCCCAACTTCAAAACACAGGTAAACTTCTCATTAGTCTTCACTACCAAAAAAAAAAATCAATGAGGGGAGGTAAAATTCCAATAGAAAAAAGCACAAGTCCAAAAATCATCTCTGAAACAGAGCAAATTCAGCTGCTAGGAAGCTACTGAAAGAACTCACAAAGAATCATGTACTTCCAAAATTCAGTAGTCCAAGAAAGATGGTTCCATGAAAAGGGGAGGAATGAAATACAGAGAAAAGAATGGACCAAAGCAAAAACATTTATCCTTTGAAGAATAAATCATGAGGCTTTTTGTGAAGTAACTAGAGCACATGATGGCATCATCTGAGCTCCAAGAATAAGACAAACCCACCCAGTGGCCTTTCCACACACAGTCCATATTCTCTCTCCCAGAAAGATGAAATTCAAACCTACCAGCTTTTCTTGACAGATGAGCCATATCTCTGGCACCTCTGAGATTGTAGATTTTCACTGCAACATGGGCTCCAACCACAGCGATATGAAGAGCCCACTCACAAGTTCCCGTAATGGAGGCTGCTATTTCTACACCTTGGCTGAAAATCCAGGCTTTTCACAATGATTTAGATGTCATGTCTATAACTCTTTAGCACTTAGATCCTCCATCCTTGCAATGCCAGTGCCTCATAGACAAACAGTTCTTCTTCCACTGTAAGAAGAAACATTATCCTTTGGTCTATGACTGCAGTTGCTTCTGGGCAATTGAAATCATAGAAATGCATGTCTAACACTATTCTACTCTCTTTTTTGCTCCCAATGCTAACTATAAACATTGTATAAGCTGTTAGTAATCACCATGGAACACAAACTTTCCTACCTAAATTTCCTCTCCAGTGTCTCCCACAATTCTCAAATTATCGGGGAAAATATTATTCTTTCTTCTTCGAGACACTAGCCTAATTATCCTTCAGTTAGAAATTAATTATGGCTATTATAAATGAGGCTGCTATGAACATAGAAGAGCATGTGTCTTTATTTCATGCAGGGAATCCTCTGGGTATATGCCCAGGAGTGGTATGACAGGGTACTTTGGAAATGTCATGCACAATTTTGTGAGGAACTGCCAGACTGATTTCCAGAGCAGTTGTACCATCTTACAATACCACCAACAGTGAAGGTGTGTTCCTCTTTCTCCACATCCTCTCCAGCAGCCTTATTTATAATAGCTAGAAGCTGGAAGGAGCCCCGATGTCCCTCAAAGGAGGAATGGATACAGAAAATGTAGTATATTTATACAATGGAATACTACACAGCAATTAAAAATAATGAATTCATGCAATTTGCAGGCAAATGATTGGATCTGGAAAATATCATCCTAAGTGAGTTAACCCAATCACAATAGAATACACATGAAATGCAATCACTGATAAGTGGATATTAAGGAGCACAAAAGCCCTTAATACTCAAGGCACAATTAGGAAATCAAAAGATTCCCAAGAAGAAGGAATGAGAGGACACTGGTCCAGAAAAGACTGGTTCCAGACTTGCAGAAGAGTCCCAAAATAGAGAAAGGGTTGGGGGAGTGATTGGGGAATGTGTGGGGTTTGTGGGGTGGACTTATGGGACACATGGTGAGGGGGGAACTGGGAAAGGGGACAGCCTTTGGAATGTAAACAAAGAATATAGAAAATAAAATTTTTAAAAAATTAATTATGAACATAGTGGAGCATGTGTCTTTATTGTATGCAGGGGAATCCTCTGGGTATATGCCCAGGAGTGGTATGCCAGGGTCCTCTGGAAGGAACATGCTGAATTTTCTGAGGAACCGCCAAACTGATTTCCAGAGTGGTTTTACCATTTTGCAATCTTACCAACAGTGGAGGAGTGTTCCTCTTTCTCCACATCCTTGCCAGCACTTGTTGTCTCTTGAGTTTTTAATCTTAGCCATTCTGACTGGTGTGAGGTGGAATCTCAGGGTTGTTTTGATTTGCATTTCCCTGATGACTAATGATGTTGAACATCTCTTAAGGTGTTTCTCGGCCATCAGAATTTCTTCTGGTGAAAATTCTTTGTTTAACTCTGTACCCCATTTTTTGATAGGGTTATTTGGTTCTTTGCGATCTAACTTCTTGAGTTCTTTGTATATATTGGATATTAGCCCTCTGTTGGATGTGGGGTTGGTGAAGATCTTTTCCCACTTTGTTGGTTGCCGTTTTTTCCTTCTGACAGTGTGCTTTGCCTTGCAGAAACTTTGTAATTTTATGAGGTCCCATTTCTCAATTCTTGATCTTAGTGCGTAAGCTATTGGTGTTCTGTTCAGGAACTTTTCCCCTGTGCCCAAAAAACATGCTCCACTATGTTTATAGCAGCCTTGTTTATAATAGCCAGAAATTGGAAGGAGCCCAAATATCCCTCAAAGGAGGAATGGATACAGAAAATGTGGTATATTTATACAATGGAATACTACTCAGCAATTAAAAATAATGAATTCATGCAATTTGTAGGTAAATGGTTAGACTTGGAAAATATCATCCTGAGTGAGTTAACCCAATCACAAAAGAATACACATGAAATGCAATCACTGATAAGTGGATATTAGTGAGCCCAGAAACCCTAAATACTCAAGGCACAATTAGCAGGTCAAATGATTCCCAAGAAGAAGAAAGGAGAGGACCCTGGGCCTGTAAAGATTGGATCCAGTTTTGTAAAGAAATCATGGGGGGAGGGGGAATGATTGGGGAATAGTTGGGGGAGAGAGGAACTATGGGACATATGGTGGGGGGGGAACTGGGAAAGGGGAAAGCCTTTGGAATGTAAACATAGAATATAGAAAATAAAAATTAAAAAAGAAATGTAAATAAAGAACATATCTAATAAAAAAATTCAAAAAAAAGAAAAAAAAATATTTTGTAGTATGTAATCTGCATTGTACAGCTTTTTTGGATAAATGCATATGAAAATCAGATGTAAGATTAAAATAGTGTTCCTGAGTAAAGAAAATCACATACTAGAAAAAAATTAATTATGAAAAGAATTAAAAATTCATATACAAAGTTTTATTCATAGTTAACTATTCTTGCACTATGAACTTCTAATCCTAAGTAACTGCAAAGTCATAATCTGTAATTGAATGTAGCACTAGAATTAGCCACATGGTTCAGAAGAATAATAACACTTTTGTGAGTCATTTCATGTTAGCCTAAGCTTGTTTCAAAGAGTTTTTGTCAGAATCACAAAAAATGTGAAGGTCAAATTTTGTAATTCTATGAAGATTACTTGACATAACCACTTAAGAAAGAATAAACTGGGCCATTGGTTTGTGAGTCTAACATTACTTGACTTTATTTAACTGTGTAGTAAACCATTGAGGCAAAAACTAGTGGCAAAGAATCAGAACTTCATAACAGTCAGAATACAAAGAATAACAAGATATTAGGGCTAAGTATAACATACAAAGACACTAGCCTGTTACCAACTTTCTTCCACTCAACCCTACCTACCAAAATAGGATCACTAACTGAGGATCCAGTTCAACATTTGAAACCATGGACTATATTTTATAGTTTAGTCCATGTGAACAGGATGGTTCTGTTCATCAGGGTACACTCAAGGCTTCAAATTTACTCTCCATACACTTCCGTGTTGCTGGTATTTCCATTTTTTTAAATCTCTATCTTGTTATAGGCTTCACCATCACAGTTAGATGAGTTACAAAGTTAAGGGATTGCTACAAGTATTATGAATTTGTATGCTTGTCTAACCTTCAAGGTTTTCCTTTGAAATCTGTGTGGAAACCCCACCCTTCACATTTCACCACTTGCATTTACATGAAGGCAAAACTATCATCTAATGAATGATATCAAATTTTGCCAACAACTCCAGCTATGTCTAGGCTCATTTGGATTGAGTCTCCCAATTCTGAGAATCTGGGTAGTTAAATATTACAACATCATACTTAAGGAAACAATATCCTAGGTGGCCGAGACTGTACTATATGTCAAGACATACTATTTATCCAGGGACATTCAAGTAAGTTTACCACTTCCAAGCCTTGAACTTGTAGTGTCATATGGTCAAGTTCCAACATATACTAATGACATTTTTCCTATTGTCTTGGTGTAATGCACATGGAGGGTTTTGGTATATTTAACATTTTCTGGAAAAAAACAAACAGAACTTCCTGAGCTCAAATGTTAAATAAACATTTCTAATCAAACTACAAACATCTTATACTTTCTGTTCTGATTTTCTTTTCTAACTATACAATTATAAACTTGGCAAAAAAACAGGTATAATTTCCATATCATGAACTAAATGCTAGATTCCCATCAAAGTTTCCATTAGATTAATTTTTTTCATAAACTTTCAACACAACCAGTCACCAAGTGTTAGGATTTCATGATGTTCTTTGGAGAATAGAGCATGCACTTGCTTTATCTCATCTATATGAAGCATGCATATTATACTTTATATTCCCAGCCTTCAATTTCAGTATTCCTGTTACCAATATGGTGTTCTAATGTGCTCCCATAAGATTTGTCTATTTCTTGAGCTTATAACATCCTATAGTTTGCATTATTTTCTTCTCTAAAACTTCCAAAATCTTCCTGCAAATGTTTACAAGCTGCAGATGAAGGTTTATCACAATAATCAACACAACTCTCTAGAACCATTTTTCAGTGTTAAAATTTTATTATGTGTGAAAAAATTCATGTAGAAGGAAGTTTATAAGAAGGAAGATTAATTTTGACTTTCATGCCAGTAAATTCAGCCCATCATTGTTTGCCATGATGATCTTCATAGAATTCTGGTGTCAACAGAGTGTTCTGGACAATCTCCACTCATAACACACAGAACGGGTGAAATGGGAAAAGTACTTGGGACTTTTAAGTTATGTCTCTAATCGGTCATTTTCTCCAATCACGCATTTTACAAATATCCTCCTCTTTCCACAGCAATTCTACCACTGGGCGACCAATTAGTTTTTCACATGAACTTCCCCTTGATATTTCATACTCTAATGAAACAAATGCTATTGAAATTGAGAGTTCTAGAAACAAAGTTTTTAGACTAGGGATACAAAGACTAAACAAATAATAAACACTTTTCAAGAAAAAAATCTGATGCAGTTTTGGATCATGTGACTTAAATTCAATATCACGACCTGATGAATAATATGATGACAGAAATGTCTGAAAATCCAAATGGATGCAACACTGTTTATCTTACATGTGTATCAAAAGTGACCCCAAAATGGCAAATACAAAAATTTTCCGCAATGAGTATTTGTGCGACTTTCCCATGTTGTACTTCGTCTGGCTATTTGAAACAAAACATAATTTTCTTTTACCACTAAAATACCTGTGGACAGTCCAAACAATATGTATTATGAAAAAAGAGAGTGTTTCAAGATTAATAGAAATCATGGTAAAAACACCTTGCCCCTATAAATAGACTATGCCTCATCAAGATAGAAAATGAAATATCTATTTTGGTGCACTAATTGTTAAAGGGTTCAAATGAACAGTATGTCCATGTCTTAGTCAGGGTTTCTATTTCTGCACAAACATCATGACCAAGAAGAAAGGTGGGGAGGAAAGGGTTTATTCTGCTTACACTTCCACACAGCTGTTCATCACCAAAGGAAGTCAGGACTGGAACTCATGCAAGTCAGGAAGCAGGAGCTGATGCAGAAGCCATGGGGGGATGTTACTTACTGGCTTGCTTCCCCTGGTTTGCTCAGCCTGCTCTCTTATAGAACCCAAGAATACCAGTCCAGAGATGGTACAACCCACAAGGTGCTCTCCCCCCTTGACCACTAATTGAAAAAATGCCCCAAAGCTGGATCTCATGGAGGCACTTCCCGAACTGAAGCTCCTTTCTCTGTGATAACTCCAGCCTGTGTAAAGTTGACACACAAAACCAGCCAGTACAGTCTACAACACAGAAACCAAATTTTGGGAAAGATTGTGGTTAGGAGGAACCACAGTGTTTTGTTTTGTTTTGTTTTTAGGTTTTTGGAGACAGGGTTTCTCTGTGTAGTCCTGGCTGGACTGGAACTCACTCTGTAGACCAGGCTGGCCTTGAACTCAAAAATTTGCCTGCCTCTGCCTTCCAACTGCTAGGATTACAGGCGCCGGCCACCACACCCAGCTTTTTGGCTTTTTTTTTTATGAACCACAGTGTTTTAAACGTGGCACATAAGGAAATACAGTGGCCAACTATTTAGCCTCATGTACATGGGGAGACAGGGAAACATCTGACTTTGATCTGAAGAATAATGTTGTGAGATAGTAATTATATCACCAAGAAATTTGACATCAAGTCTCATGATCACCTTCAATTTCTATGACAAAAACAAAGTAATAAGTTTAGTCCCCTTGTGGGTGGTGAATAAGGAAAGATGCTGAGAAGATATCAAACTCTAGATTCTGAACCAAAAAAAAAAGAAAGAAAGAAATGTTTTGGCAATTAATATGGAAGTAGTGTAGATAGATGGTGATCATTTCGTCCAAAGGCATAGGGAAGAACATAACAGAGGGATTACATAATTATATTGTAGGAGTTCAGGCAGAAGTTAAGACATTCTAAGGAAATACCTGTGTCTATCAATGTACCAGAATCCTGAAACAATGGACCAAAAAGCAATGAGAATTCCAAAAGGGATCTCATAAAGGCAAAGGGAAAAGTATACCAGCTAAAGTAGGGAACCTGTCTTCCTAAAAGAAATAGCACCCAGCTCTTACAACTTGTCAGACTACCATAGAGGAGGAAACTGGAGCCCAGAAAATGATGGGTCAGTGGTGAACAGGAACTATACAGTGACAGGAACTGCTTTGATGTACACATTTTTGCCCTCTCTTTAAACCTGAATATCAATTCAGAAACTTGATGAAGTTAATGTTTTCTCTAGATCTCATTGTTCCTCTTCCCAATGTGGTCACATCGATCAATCTCCTTTTCTCCTCCCACTAGTAACATTTTTGTTAATTGGCATATTGAGCATAGGTATCTAGACATGGCTTTGGCTTCAACTGTGTTGTCCAAGTTTAATAACAGTAGGGACACCTTCATAGGAGCTACTTCTATAGAAAAATAATGTCTGATTTACCATAATTGTACTCTGGCTAATTTTATCAAGCAACATTGAATATGATAAAAGCATACTCCTTGTAGCTAGAAATTTGAACTGTGAAGTTCATGCTTATGTTCATCTATAAGAGAACCTAATAAATTAATACTTAAAATCTTGGCTAATTATAAAAACACATGCATTGTCACAAAAATACATGATATATGGAATAGTGATTTAACATCAATTGTGTGTTTTTCTTCCACTTACAAAATTTAATTCTCCCATTAAGAAGAAATATACACCTATATGTGCTTAAGATCAATTTATCTCAGTAAAGTTGCCTAAATAGAATAAATACAAGATACTTTTAATCCTGAAAACATTACTTAATCCTTTGTTTCAAACTTAAGAAATTATCTCTTCCTGAGACAAAAAATCATTTTAATGACTGTGATGGTTTGTATATGATTGGCCCAGGGAGTGACTCTATTTGGAGGTATGGCCTTGTTGGAGTAGCTGTGTCACTGTGGGTGTGGGCTTAAAACCCTCACCCTGGCTGCCTGGAAGTCAGTCTTCTACTAGCATCCTTCAGATGAAGATGTAGAACTCTCAGCTCCCCCAGTTCCATGCTTCAAGATCTCTATGCTAAGTCCAGGTCAAAAACTTATATCTCTGAGCCTCCAGATTAGGATCATAGGTGAGCCTTCCAATTCTAGATTGTAGTTCATTCCAGATATAGTCAAGTTGACAACCAGGAATAGCCACTACAATGCTTAGGAGACACTTGAACAAGAAGCTGTGAAGCTGAAATTGACTTGGGGTACCCAAGAGGTTAAAGATGCCAGGGCCACAGGATGCCTGCCAAGGAAAGCTGCTAACAGAGAGTGGAACAAGCCCAGGAGAAAGAACCTAGTTGCAGTCAACAATGATAAAAAAAAGGAGTTGGATATCTGAAGACTGCTTTGCCATCAGACATGGAGCTGCAGAGTTTGGACATTGCCCAGCTGGTTTCCTGTCTTGCTTGGAGGATTACAGTTATGTGATTGAGTGAATCTCAGAAGAGACCTTGAACTTTGGACTTTTAACACTGTTGAGACTGCTATAGATTGCAGGGACCTTTGAAGTTGGACTAAATGTATTTTGCATTATGCTATGTTTAAGTATGGCCCCCATAGACTCATGTTTGAACAAGCCTATGGGTGCCAGGGACTGGAATGTGATGGTTTGTATATGATTGGCCCAGGGAGTGACTCTATTTGGAGGTGTGGCCTTGTTGGAGTAGCTGGGTCACTGTGGGTGTAGGCTTAAGACCCTCACCCTGGCTGCGTGGAAGTCAGTCGTCTACTAGCATCCATTAAATGAAGATGTAGAACTCTCAGCTCCTCCTATACCATGCCTGCCTGGATGCTGCCATGTTTCTGCCTTGATGGCAATGGACTGAACCTATGAGCCTGTAAGCCAACCCCAATTAAAAGTTGTCTTTTATAAAACTTGCATTGGTCATGGTATCTGTTCACAGCAGTAAAACCCTAACTAAGACAAAGACTAAAAGCATTTAGTGACAGCTATTTAACTCCCAATATATGAGATTTTATTGACATTCAACTTGGCAGGACTTCTGATCAACTCAGAAATAAATCTCTGTGTATTTCTACTTTAGTTAAGTGAAGAGGGGAAGCAAAATCTAAGCAAAACCATTTAATTTGAGCAAAATTATTTAATTGGACTTTTGGCCTAGAATGTTTGCAAAGGACACAGCTAGCTGTGTTACTTTTCATCTCTCTATGATGCCAGACTCTAGGTGTAATCTGACCACCAACCTCATGATTTGACACCATGCCTTCCCTACCCCAGTTGACTATTTTCTCAAAATACATGCCAAATACATTCCTTCTATAATTTGTATTGTTTAGGTATTTTGTCAAAACAATGATAAAAGTAATCGATGAACACTCTTGAAAAGTAAAATTGAGGACATCAGTCTTTTGCCATATTCCCTTAGAAAACTGCTACCATCTTCATTGGCATATTTCAGTATGCAGAGTAAGAGAAAATCTCATTTATTCACCTGATTTCCTTTTGTCATGCATCACCAAATTAAATATTTGTTGTAGAACATCCTACAAAGAATCCATGGGATTATCTAGAATAATCAAGGGAAATTAAAGATGTAATGGGGTTCAGGCAGAGCAAATTGAAATAAATGGATGTTTTTGAAATTTTATATATATATATATATATATATATATATATATATATGTGTGTGTGTGTGTGTGTGTGTGTGTGTATATATATATATATATATATATATATATATATATATATATATATATATATACCATAAACTTAGGGACAAGAAAGAAGTCTACTTTAGTTCAAGCAGCTGTGACAAAAATTTTGTACAGCATGACTTCAAAATACAGGCTGATTTCTCATAGTTCAGTAGGTGTCCCTAATTTAACAGTTCCAAACATTTTCAAAATCCATATTTCTATTTCTAAATTCTTCTGAGATTCAAGACAAGCATAGCTCTAAGTGCCTACAAGTTCATAAAATGTAACATGTTTCCAATATACACTGGCTCAAAATAGACATTTCCATTACTAAAGCAAACAAGGTGCCAGAATAATAACATAGCTCTGAAGAATAAATATTAAGTCACAAGGCTCTTTTTTGAAGTGTCTGGAGCACATGCTGACATCATCTGAGCTCAAAGAGATTTAGATTGCCCCACATTGAAGCCTTACTACACAGTATGTATTCTCCCTCAAGTAGATGCAACTCAAACATACTAGTTTTTCACAGCAGAAAATCTATTCCTTATTCTTCTACGGTCTTTATTGTAACTTGGATTTTCTACCTCATCTTCATGCACAGCCCATTTACAAGACTCTTGAATGGAATCTGATCCCACTCCACATTGCCTGAAATGCTAGCCTGTTCCTAAAGTGCAATCTCAGTGCAATCTCTACTGTCTCCATTTCTGCCAACATTCTGGATTTTTAGACTGACACTAGGACCTCCTCCAGGGTTCTGTTTCCAATGCTCAGAATGTGCTCTACTGTTCATCTCTAAACTTACCTATGTTTGTGCTACAAACCAGTTCTAAAGGCCTGAGAACCGTATGGTTATTTTTTAATACTGAAATCACTCAAATATTTAAGTATTTAAAATGTCATCATTTTGACCAATCACTTAACTAAAATGTCCTTATTGAGAAAGTTTAAACTTAGAGTTTCAGAAAGGTTTTCTTCTGTCAAGGTAGGAACAACATGATGGAATTCATGTTGACAGGCCTGTAAAATTTATATATATATATATATATATATATATATATATATATATACATACATACATATGGGTAGCATCATTCCATAGACTAGAAGCAATAGGTAGAGGATATCAATGGTCTTACCTAGTACAGTACCTTGCATGATACAATACCAATCTACCAGGCAAAATGTAACAACTAGTATAATAGTGGCACACCTGTTATGGGTAACCACTTCATCCTCATTGGATTTTAGGCCTGCTCCAAAGTGGGGGATTTTATTACTGATATGGTAATTCTTGTCAAATGTTCATGGATGATTAAGAGTAGATGCTAGGATAACAGCCTCCTCTTACAATTTTCTAAATTGTTATTTTGTTAGATTGGTTTTTGAACATTTGTTTATATCCATAGATATCAGTCATTCTCAGAATTTGTCAGAGAAGTTTCTTTTTTTTTTAAACAGAAAGCAGTCAGTAAAGAGATTCATAACTGTTCAGAGTATTGAGACTAAGGGGTATCTTTCATAGCAGTACCACTACCACCACCACCACCACCACCATCACCACTACCACCACCACTGCACAACCCTCACTACCATGACCACTACCACCACCTCAGCTCAGGAAGAAAACCAGAAAGAATGTAAGAGCTGGAAGATGGAGAAAAGTGCTATGAAAAGCCGTATTATGGACATAACCTGGCTATCATACTCATAAACTCACAATATCTTGCATTACCTGCACAAAACCTTCACAAGATCAAGCAAGCTAAATTCAAGATAAAAATAGACAAGATATTCTCCAGGCCCTATTCCTTACAAAGATTGTTGTTCATAGTTAGAGAGAAGAATTATTTTGAATTTTTTTTTTTTGCTCTGTGCTCACTAGTAGGTTTCTCAAGCTCCAGTGGATGTTCTCATACACATATTGGAATCACTTATTGGACTTAGTGGTCTAAGAAAGAATGGGGGACCTAGAAAGATGGTTCAATGGATAAGCATACATATTAATACTCTTTCCAAAGACCTAGGTTCAGCTTCAGGCTCTCTTATAGAGTAACTCACAACCACCTGTTAATTCTATCTCCAGGGGATCAAATGCCCTCTCTGCCTCTCAAAGTGTGAGCCTGCATGTGGTTCTTGTGTGTGTGTGTGTGTGTGTGTGTGTATGTGTGTGTGTGTGAAATGAAGAAGATATCAAGTCAAGTATCAAGTCAAGTAGACAGAGCTGAAGGAGAGAAATCAGGAATGTATATAATCATGTTTCATTACATATGTATGAAATTCTCAGAAAGAAAGAACAGCTGCATTAAAACACCAAAACAACAGTAGAGTTATCAGTTGGGACAAAATGTGTTTGTGCACTGAATTTCATCCATGGCAGAGATGGAAAATTCTATATCAGTTTGACAAGAGCACAGACTGACTCTACCAGTGATTATTGTGTGCTGTTAGTACACCACCTACAACTTTGGTCTCTTATATGCCTGTCTTTAATTTAATAAGCTCAATAGGCATCTCATATACTTGTAATGACAGTAAACTTATATAGGTAACATATAATGCACTCATAGCCTTACCCATGACGGATATATTGCACGACTTCCACTAAATGCATGACAAGGAAAATACAAAAATAAACAAAACAACAGTAACAAACAAAAAAAATAAAATAAAAAACTCACATAGAATTTAATTTTCTATATAAAATGAAAGTTTGATTTATAGCTTATTAAGAAAAAAACAAAAGTATTAACTTTCAATAAAATAAGAATACTACTGAATTTATTGTAGCCATGTTTTTGATTACTTATTTGTTTATAATTTTATTTTTTTTACAGTGCAGTCATTACTCCCGATCCCCTTCCACCCTCCTACAATTTCTCATCCCATTCCTCCTCCCCCTGCCTCCAAAAGGATGTCCCCACTCAAAACTACTTCAGGCCTCACCACACCATGGGTCCTCAAAGCTCTTGAGGGTTAGTCTAGTCTTCTCTCACTAAGGTCAGACCAGGCAGTCCTCTGTGTTGGGGGTTGGATGTGGGGCTCAGATCAGCTACTGTATGCTGCCTGGCTGATAGCTCAGTGTCTGAGAGGTCTCAGGGGTCCTGGTCAGTTAAGATGCCGGTCTTCCTATGGGGTTGCCCTCTTCCTCAGTTTCTTTCAGCCTTTCCCTAATTCAACCACAAGAGTCTCCAACTTCAGCCCATTCATTGGGTATAAGAATCTGTGTCTGTCTCAATCAGCTGCTTGTTTTGCCTCTCAGAGGACAGTCATGCTAGGCTCCTGTCTGTAAGCACACTGTAGCATCAGTGATAGTGTCAGGCCTTGGAGCCTCCCCTTGAGATGGATCCCAAGTTGGTCCAATCATTGGACTTCCTTTCCCTCAGTCTCTTCTCCGTTTTTTTCCCTGAAGTTCTTTTAGACGGAACAATTCTGGGTCAGAGTTTTTGACTGTGGGATGGCAACCACATTCCTCCACTTTATGCCTACTGAAGACAGACTCTACAAGTTCCCTCTCCCCATTGTTAGAAACTTCATCTAAGATCCCTCCAATTGAGTCCTGAGAGTCTCTGGTATTTTCTGGAGGGTCCCTCCACCTTATCATATTGTTTTGAAAGGTCATGCTACAAAGTTCAAGTTGGCATTGAACTTGTGATGACTCAAATTCTTTATCTCCTCCTCTCTACCTCATGCTCAAGGACTATGCAACTATGCATGACAACCATTATTTCAAACTTAAGTATTATTCACTTCTAGAATTTTCCATTTACTAATTTTTCTTCTTGTCTACTTGTCTTGAAAGCAGTGGATCACTGCTTTCAGAATTAGTAAAACTCCACGTAAGTGGGATTTCGACATCTCTTACATATGGTAAGGTTTAGATCATTGGAACTTAGTATCATTACTTTGCTTTTCTTCTTAGCCTACTATATTTTAAATAATATAGCTATGACTTGCAGCAGTAGAACAGTTTGTCCTATTAATGGCAATTGTCATGTATGTCTACTACTCTAAGACAAAATACCCAATATACCAAGAGTTGGGTCTTTTTGAGAGCCCGTTGGAAAACTGTTCACGTCAGAGAAAACAGCTATCAAGATACTTGGCTGAGAATCTGGAAAATTGCAGCTATAATCTGGGACTTCATACCAACATATTTTCCTTTTAGGAAGAACAATTCCCACCAGGTGAGTTTGAAACTTCCATTCTCATAACTTCCTGGGAAAATGTGATGTCTTGAGTTATACTTCACCTATCACAGAACAGAACTCTAAATTTAGACTTGTTCCTTTCCAGTGAAATCACTTTCATGGATAGTATAGAAAAGTATAACTACCCATGAGAAAATGCCTTTTTTCTTATTGCCTGGTTTAGACCCAATGAGGAACCATGAAGATCTGCATTCTCTTTATACTTCTGGGAACTGTTTGTGAGTCTTTCAAATTAATGAATTTGGAAGTTTCTGTAAGTTTGCATTTTTGCTGGGAAAATCATCAAGGTTCATTGCTTATGAAAGCCAAAAGCAAGCAGCTTAAATGTGAATAAATTTTATCCATGTTTGTTAATGATTATTAAATCTCACTTGTTTGAGGAAAATCATACTGTCAAGAACTGACTCAGATGTCTCATAAAAAAGCAGCTTTCTTGTAAATTCCAGTTTGGAACAGAAGGATAGATAGCACACACAGATACACACAAATGCTTGTACTGACTTGGAAGAATTCATAGCCAGTAACTGAAACTGCTATAATCTGTACTCCTTGAAATGTCAGTTAAAGCCAAAGCCTGAGTGTACTGCGTACTGGAGTTGTAGTTATTTACCCAAGAAAGCATGACAAATGATATATTTTATTTCTGATTGATAAAAACTGTCCTAAAACAAGACCCAAGATTTCAAGCGAAATCTCTCTATTATAAATTCATAATTTATGCAGCTGTGATAAAAATAAATGATTACTTGACACGACTAATTACTTTTTAATATTACTAAAATAATTTAAAGTATTCTAATAATAATATATATATTTTTAATAAAATTCATGTGTGGCTATGAGAAATCTCAATAGATATATAGAAGTATGGAAATGTGAATAATTTGAATTTAGGTTAGTCAGATAATAATGAAAAGGATGCAAATAGATTTGCATCTGTCATTTGTGTCTGTGTACATGAGGGTGTTCTTTTGTTGAGATGAAAATCTTTCCATATAGTTCACACTGTCCTGAAACTCATATACCAGTTAGTCTAGAACTCATATTTAGGTAAATTATATGAAATTTTTATTTTAGACTCCCAAGAGAGAAGTTGATTGGATAAAAAATTTAAAGGTGTCATTTCTTTATAGGATAGAATATTCTCCTATGGCTTTACTTTTTCCCTTTCTATTAACTTATGGAGATAGCTTTCTTATTCTAACATTTCTTCAACCACCTCACAATACACCAGGAAAACTACTACTAAGTTTCCCTTTGTATGGTGTGTGTGTATGTGCACCCCTGTGCCTGTGTGTGTGTGTGTGTGTGTGTGTGTGTGTGTGTGTGTGTGTCTCAGTGGACTCACCTGTGAATGTGAAGATGAGATGTTGGTTTTGTATATCATTCTCTATCATTCTCTACCTTATATTTTTGACACGGGATCACTCAATGAACTTAAATTTTTCTATTTTCAGCTTAAATGACTGACCAGTCAGTTCTAGTTAACCCTGTTAGCTCCAGTTGCTCTCTTCCCAGCCAGCAGTGGGACTAAAGAACATGTTACCATGTCTGACTTTTATGAGGATGCTAAAGGAACTGAACTCATATCTTCGTGCTTACACAGAAAACTGCTCAAGGAGGACCTCTGTGTCCCATACTGAAAGGCACTCACTCTATGCTTTTAAGTGATTAGATCTTAAATAGGACATTTATTTTCCAGAGAACCTCTGTTCTGTATCAATCTGTGGTTATATATATATATATATATATATATATATATATATATATGTTACATGTATGTGCACATGAATGTATATATGAATATACATGAATATGCTATTCATAAATCTATATGAACAGAAATATTAATCAAAGAATGCATATCTCAGAAGTACATGGTTATTCATCATTATCCAAGAAGGATCTGTGTTCAAGGTGCAGAATAATGAATAATCAAAAAGATTATCTAAATCTAGTTATATTAGCTACCCTTCTCAGTATTTTGACAAACCCAGGCAAAAGCCTCTTAAAGACAGAAAGATTATTTCATCTCAGTTTGAAGAGGATATAGTCAACCTTGTAAGGGGAGCTGTTCTGAGGATGGTTCATAATGGTAGTGGTGGGAGGGCTGGGTACACTATGAAACTGGAAGTCAGGAAACAGAGAGAGACAGAGCTGGTCACATAGGAGTGTTGTCCAGGGGATTCTAAAACCAGTCGAGTTGTCAATAAAACGTACCCATCACACTGACATGCCTTCATTGTGCGGTATAGAATTTTGTCATCTCTTTTATCCTTAGTTTGAAGTAAAACTTCATAGTGCATGAAATAGCATGATAGAGCCATATAATGGAGCGTTCCTAACTTTTCTCTCACAGCTGCTTTCCTGACTGAGGATAATGATGACAAAATTGTTGGGGGCTACACTTGTCAGGAACATTCTGTCCCCTACCAGGTGTCACTGAATACTGGCTCTCACAAATGTAGGGGATCTCTTATCACTGACCAATGAGTACTGTCTGCAGCTCAATGCTATCACCCGTAAGTAACCTAACTCATTTTGTGCTCTAAAATCACTTTATCCTCTAGGCTTATTAAGTTCAATTTGAAAAAAAATGATGCTTGATAGATTTATGTTTGAAAGTATTCTGGTCCTATGGGAGTCATCAGTCATCCCACAGCTTTTTTATGTGTGGTGTTAATTTATTATGAAAACTTTATTATAGGGGTAGAGGACCTGCTGCGGAGTCCGTGCCTGCAGTCAGAGGGACTGGCTTTGGAGACCACGCCTCCCACTGCAGCTCAGCATTAAGAGGAGGGGCTCTGTAGCACCAGGCTCAGCACTGGAGGAAGATTGAGAAGACCTTTCACAACTTACTGACACGTCAACTTGATTATGAACGTGATAGAAATCTGGAGCTTACAGGGGAGAATGCTCCTGTGGTCAGGGTCTCACAGGTTGCACCTCGTGACTGCTATCTGCCACTGGCTGTATAATCCCAGTTGCCCCAGGCTGGTAGTTCTCTTGCTTTTCTGTGCCTTTCACTGACAAGGCGGTGTGCTCACAGGTTCCTGCCTGGTCACCATGGCCGCTGTTGACAACTCTTACCTCTTGCAAGGTCTTGCAATTGCTACATGGAAGCACTGGCCTTCCTGGGAGCCTGGTACACAGCCTGAAAGAGCATCCCAGTCATCTGTGACTTCTACACTCTGGTCAGGCTGCTCTTCACCCCTCCCCTGGGGAGCAGGCCTGACCTGATCAAGCAGTCTGGGAGATGTGTGGTCGTCAGTGGGGCCACAGATGGCATCGGGAAGGCCTACACTGAGGAGTTAGGGAAACATGAACTCAACAGCATCCTGATCAGCCAGGGAGAGGAGAAGCTGCAGGCTGTGGCCAAACACATAGCTGACACCTACAGGGTGGAGACACTTGTCCTGATGGCGGAGATTTAGGCTACTATCCCAGAAGCCCTGAGAGACAGAGACATTGGCATCCTGGTGAATGACGTGGGTGCGTTCTACCCCTATCCGCAGTATTTCAGACAGGTTCCCGAGGACAAGCTCTGGAACATATGAACATAAACATTGCAGCTGCAAACCTGATGGTGTGCATAGTGCTTCAGGGGATGGAGAGAAAAAAAAGGCGCCATCGTCACAATGTTGTCCAGCTCCTGCTTCAAGCCCACCCCACTGCTGGCTGCCTTTTCTGAATTCGAGGCCTATCTGGACTGAGAGAGTATGCACAGCATGCCGAGTCAACCCTGGGCATTTCAAAAAGGACCACAGGCTACTGGTCCCATCCTATTCAGAACAGAGAAGCGGCTCCAGAGACAGGCCGCCCTTTTACACATGCAGCTGAGAGGACATCTAGTGGCAAGACACTTAGACCTTGGCATCTTAGCCACTGTGCATGTGTCCGAATCAATGAGCTCACCAGACTTTGGTTTTCACCTAGGCCCTGAGGTGCGGGCTGTTTCTTTTCACACAGTATATGCCTGAGTAGCTCTGGGTGTCGGGTGCAAACTTCCTCAACCATTCCTTATAAAAAGAGGCCTTATCCTGCCAAGCCTAAACCTGGAAACTTGGGAGAAGCTTGGCCAAGTCACAGTCATCTACCGTATTCTGGGCATCCTGACATTTAAAGAACACATTTACTTCATCTGTGTATCGTCTCCTACTGAAAACCTAATGTATTGCCCTCCTTCATGAGGCCGACTTTTAAGTCTGTGAGAAAACCTCAGGGACCACATGGGTGGCCAAGGGCACATAACCATGAAGCCTGAGAACAGAAGAGGATGCTTCCCCAACACAGAACGTGACTGACTCACTACTTTCCTTTTAATTGTGAATCAAGCTGGGCATGGTGGCTCATGCATTTGGGAGACTGAGATAGGCGGTGCTCTATGAGTCTGACTGGACTACATAGTGAGTTCCAGGCCAGCTAGGGATATGTAGTTAACCCTTTTTTAAAAAAAAAAATTAACATTCATCAGGAAGACAACAGAAAAGTGTTATTTTTAAGCTGAGAACTATGAAAGCAGGTGCTCTTTTTTTTTCTTAATTTTTTTTTTATTTTCTATATTCTATGTTTACATTCCAAAGGTTTTCCCCTTTCCCAATTACCCCCCACCATATGGCCCATAATTCCTCTCCCCCCTGCTATTCCCCACTCATCCCCCCCCCACAATTTCTCTGTTCTGGGTCTACAATGCTGGATCCAATCTTTATAGGCCCAGGGTCCTCTCCATTCTTCTTCTTGGGAGTCATTTGACTTGCTAATTGTGTCTTGAGTATTTAGGGCTTCTGGGCTCATTAATATCCACTTATCAGTGATTGCATTTCATGTGTATTCTTTTGTGATTGGGTTATCAGTGATTGTATTTCATGTGTATTCTTTTGTGATTGGGTTAGCTCACTTAGGATGATAATTTCCAGATCTAAACATTTACCTACAAATTGCATGAGTTCATTATTTTTAATTGAAAGCAGGTGCTCTTAACAGTAGACTTGTCACACCTCAAAGCTCCGGGGGTGGGGGGGGGAGGTGGGGGTAGGCGGGTCTGTGTGTACACACTGACTTCCCCTCAGGTCTCCCTAGACCCACGTGAGTGCTTCTTATTGAGAAGACTTTACTGTAGACTTTGTCAGGACAAGGTAATGGGGAGCCTTCCCAGAGTAAATGCCTGGATTACTCCTTTGCATAGGGTAGAAGCCTTTCTGTCTCTACATGGTGTCCTACCCTGTCTGACACTGTGTTCTTTGTTTGGTCTTTACAATTCTGTAGGTGAGTTTCATTCCTAGACTGGGACGTATAACAGGTTGTCTTTTAATCTCAAAGGTAATTGCTGTAGCTAAGTGGTGATTTATCAGTACATCTGTGTTGACCAACCCCCTCCAGAGTTTGTTAGAGCTGGTTTTCATACACATTTCTATGCAATCCGATTTCACCCCAGGAGCATTGTTGATAAAATTATGATATGTTTGTGGAATAGTAGTTAAAATATGGGCAACTTCTGTGTGTGGTACAAGGCAGTTGTTGAAGTGATGTTAGAAACTCATTTTTAGCATGGGTAATGAATGTGTACGTTATCGGGAATGCTTTTATTAGTGTAAAGGTCCTTTACATAAATCCCACAGTATGGGTGCACACTGAAACTTAGTGTCTTTAATTGGGTCTTATAAAACCAACTTCTGGAGATCAGTGTGGAGTTTCCTCAGAAAATTGGGCATGTCACTTCCAGAGGACCCTGGCATACCACTCCTGGGCATATACCCAGAGGATTCCTGTGCATACAATAAAGACACATGCTCCACTATGTTTATAGCAGCCTTGTTTATAATAGCCAGAAATTGGAAGGAGCCCAGATATCCCTCAAAAGAGGAATGGATACAGAAAGTGTGGTATATTTATACAATGGAGTACTACTCAGCAATTAAAAATAATGAACTCATGCAATTTGTAGGTAAATTGTTAGATCTGGAAAATACCATCCTAAGTGAGCTAACCCAATCACAAAAGAATACACATGAAATGCAATCACTCATAAGTGGATATTAATGAGCCCAGAAGCCCTAAATACTCAAGACACAATTAGCAAGTCAAATGACTTCCAAGAAGAAGAATGGAGAGGACCCTGGGCCTGTAAAGATTGGATCCAGTATTGTAGACCCAGAACAGAGAAATCCTGTGTGTGTGGGGGAATGAGTGGGGAATAGCAGAGGGGGGAGAGGAATTATGGGACATATGGTGGGGGGGGTAATTGGGAAAGGGGAAAACCTTTGGAATGTAAACATAGAATATAGAAAATAAAAAAAAAATAAAACCAACTTCTTGAAAGGGTCTCCTTCCTGGAACCTGGGAACCATGGAAGCTTGTGGAGAGTGGAGGATGTGGCACTCACTCTCTTGGTGCTACTTACTGTGCCAGGGAAGTGAAAACTGGCTGCATGCTTGTATTTGTGTGGGCTTGCTTTAGTGACAGCCTGTCACCTGTAGGCCCGAGTGCACTTTGTCCAGAACATCAGATGTGGCATTTTCAGCTGTGACTGGGACCTAGAAGATCAGTGTCGTCATGTCCTCAATTATGTCTTCAAAGCATGTACAGAGAGCAATGCTGGGAGACAGTGGAGGAGCAGCATCGGTGGAGATGGCTGTCTTATTGCTGAGAACCTGGGCGGATGTGTGACAGGAAGTAGTACCTCCACATGAAGCTTCATTACGCATGACCCCATTGGTGGGGAGGAAGGCAGGAGACTCAGGGGTTCAAGGTCAGCATGGGATATATAGTAAAACTCTGATTCAGGAAACAAATAGCAGAGACACATTGTCCCCATAAAGACAATGACTCCAAAAAGGAGTATAAGGCACATCTTTGTCTTATTTAGGGTTTCTATTCCTGTGAAGAATCATCATGACTATGGCGATTATTATAAATTATATTGACTAATTTTGTGTATCAACTTGACACAAGCTGAAGTTATCACAGAAAAAGGAGCTTCAGTTGAGGAAATGCCTCCATGAGATCCAGCTATAAGGCATTTTCTCAATTAGTGATCAAGGGCAGAGGACCCTTTGTGGTGATAGTCTTGGGTTCTATAAGAAAGCAAGCTGAGCAAGCCAGAGAAAGCAAGCCAGTAAGTAACATTCCTCTATGGCCTCTATATCAGTTTCTGCTTTTGACCTACTTGAGTTCCAGTCCTGACTTCCTTTGGTGATGGACAGCATCATGGAAGTGTAAGCAGAATAAACACTTTCCTCAAGATTGGATCCAGTTTTGTAGGAGATTGACAGAACAGAGAAATGGTAGGGGGCAGTAATTGGGGAATAGTTGGGGAAGGAGAGGACTTATGGGACATATGGTGGTGGGGGGGACTGGGAAAGGGGAAAGACTTTGGAATGTAAACAAAGAATATAGAATAAAAAATTAAATAAATAAATAAATAAAATAAAAAAAATAAACACTTTCCTCCCCAACTTGCTTCTTGGTCATGATTTTGTGCAGGAATAGAAACCCTGACTAAAACATAAATGAAAACAATTTAATTGGGGCTGACTTATAGTTTCAGATATTTAGTCCATTATCATTATTGATGGGAAGCATTGTAGTGCACAGGCAGATATGGTACTGGAGAAGGGGCAGAGAGGTCTGCAGGCAATAGGAAAGTGACACACTTCCTCCTCCAACAAAGCCATATCTACCTCAGCAAGGCCAAACCTCTTAATAGTGAACATATGGATGGCATTTCTTTCAAACTACTACACATGTAATCTTAGTACACAGAAGGAGACATGTATGCAATATGATCAATGGTTTAGGGTTCTCTCAGGAAAATAAAAGCCAGACGTGTAGTTTACATAGGCAACTTGACATAGTCTCAAACAAACAAAATTATTTGCCAAGACTCACTGAAGCTTCACTGTTGTGAGTTCCTGCAAAATTAACATCATGTTGCACATTTCCAAGAGCCAATGCATGAATTGTATGAGAAACATAAGATATTAGAACTAAGGAGGCAGAAGCAGTGAAAAGTAAAACCAACACTGAACATGGAAAATAATAGATACTGCCCACAGCAGGTCTAACTTCTATTGCAATACTACCTTTCTATGATTATTAAAAATACAGCCCTGCCATCTATAGCACACAGGAAAAGGTGTCTCTCATGATCTATGTACATGCACAGTCTTCAGCTTTTCTCAATCTCATGATGTGTTGCTAGCATCTCCAAGGTTTTTTCCCCACCATCTTGCAGTTTTCACAATACAAGTGGGCAAGCCATCTCTCAAAGGATTCATGTAGGTATTAGGAACCTGTCTGTTTATTGAAACTCTCAGGTTTTTCTTTTAAACCAGGGTCTGAGTACCCATGGGATTGTCTCACTTGCATTCTGCATGTTTGCAAAATTACCATCAAGTGAATGAAATAAAATTTTACCCAGAATTACAGCTATGACTAGACTCAAGTAGATAATCTAAAATTTTTGAGAATCTGAGTAGTTAAACATGATAAAAGGCTCACTAATATCTATAATTTTCCAGGTGGATATGACTGAGCCATATGCCTAGAAGCACACTTTACCCCAAGGACATTAAGATAAGTTTATACTTCCTGTCCTTGAATTTTGATGGGTGACATATGGTCAATTCGCAAGACATACTACAAACATATTTCTTATTGTCTAATATAAATCACATGGCTTCTTTTTGCAACATCTAAGATTTGCTGGAGCCTGGATTTACAATTTTTTATAGGCTTTCACAACCAAACTGAAAATATCCAATGTTTCCAACTTTGATATTATCTCTTAACTTTAATTGAAAACATGGCAAAAAAAATGAGCATAATTTCCACATCAAGGATTCAATTCTGGACTCCCTCCATACTTATAAAATATGATATAAAAGATTATTTCTTTTGCATCCAGCTAGACACAAAATATCAGGACATAAGCCACTGTCAAATGTGCTTGGAAGAATAGAGCAAGCATGGCTTTATTCCTTCTGCAGATAAAGAGCTCACTATACTTTATAATCCCAGCCTTCACTATCCTTTGATAAAATGGATTTCTGTACTGTCAAGTGATTTGTCCATTGATTAAGCTTACAGCATTCTTCAGTTGCTATTGTTATGTTCTATAAAATCTTCCAGAATCTTCCTGGTGAGGTTTAATAACCATAGAAGCACGCTTATCAAAATAATGAGCACACCTCTCCAGACACAATTTTGCGGATTAAAAATTTCTTTTATGTGAATCAAAATGGAGGCATTACGACAGGCACTGAAAAATCCAAAGAATCATTAGTTTGTACTTCAAAAGCCTATACTCCACAAACTTGAAAAATCTAAATGAAATGGACAATTTCCCAGGCAGATTCCACTTAGCAAAGTTAAATCAAGATCAGGCAAACAACGTAAACATCCATATAACACCTAAAGAAATAGAAGCAGTCATTTAAACTGTCCCAACCAAAAATCCCACATCTTTTCATGTGACAAGTCTAGGAGAGATCAGGAATTCATGGCACACACCTAAATATAATAAAAGCAATATACAGAAACCTAACAGCCAACATCAAATTAAATGGAAAGAAATTTGAAGCAATCCCACCAAACTCTGGGACAAGACAAGACTACCCACTCTCTCCCCATATAGTTCTTGAAGTTCCAGGTAGAGCAATAGACAACAAAAGAAGATCAAGGGGATACAGCTTGGAAAGGAAGATGTAAATGTATCACTATTTGGAGATGATATGATTGTATAAATAAGTGAACCTCTGCAATTCTACCAGAGAATTCCCTCCGCTGATAAGCAACTTCAGCAAAGTGGCTAGACATAAAATTAACTCAAACAAAATAGTAGCCTTCCGTTCCACAAATGATTAAAAAGCTAAGGAAGAAACTAGGGAAACAACACCCTTCTAAAGAGCCATAAATAATATAATACAGCTTGGTATAAGTGAAACCAAGCAAATGAAAGGCCTGTGTGACAAGAACTTGAAGTTCCTGAAGAGAGAAATCAAAGACCTCAGGAGAAAGAACGCCCATGATCATGGATTGGCACAATTAACATAGTGAAAATGGCCATCTTATCAAATTCAATCTCCATAGTCAAGGGAGGCAACTTGAATCTCTCTCAGAAAGGCAAGTAAAATAGTCATGGGAGGTAGATGGAAGGGGGGAACTGAGTGGGAGAGAGAATGGGGAGCACAACAGGGGACAGGGTGTCAGATGTGTGGAGAGCAAAGGAGAAATAGCTGGGAGAGTAAAAGGAAATTGGCAGCAGTAGGGGTTTGGGGTAGGTGGGGCAGATTTAGGACTTGCCAGGGACCTGGGAAATGAGAGGATCCAGGAAGTCTATGAGAGTGACTCTAGATGAGACTTCAAGCAGTAGAGGATATTGAGCCTGGAGTAGCTATCTCCTGTAGCCAGGCAGGATTCAAAACCCACTCATAAAACCTTCAGCACTAAGTTTGTCCTCTCTAAAAGAAGTGAAGTGAAAAAGATGTAACAGAGACTCAGGTAATGACCAACCAGTAACTGGCCCAGCTTGAGATCCATCCCTTGTGCCAGAACCAATCCCTGACACCACAGACAGAAGCCTAGCATAACTGTCCTCTGAGAGGTTCCACACAGCAACTGACCAAAACAGATGTTGAGACTCACAGGCAAACATTCAGTGGAGTTCAGGGAGTTTTGGAGAAGAGTTAGAGGAAGAACTGAGGGACCCTGAGGGAATGGAAACTCTAGAAGAAGACCAGAATTATCAACTAACTTGAGCCCTTGAGGGCTCTCAGAGACTGAACCATACAGAAAGAACATACAAGGAATGGACCTAGGCTCCCCTGCACATATGTTGCAGATGTACAGTTTGATATTCATGCAGGTCCCAGAACAACCAGCAGTGGGGCTCTCACTGACTCTGTTGCCTGCATGTGGATCCTGTTCTTTTAACTGGCTGCCAAGTTTGGCCTCAGAGAGAATGCACCTAGGTTTGCAGTGACTTAATGTGGCAGGGTGGGTTTATACACATGGGGTCTTACCTTTCTCATAGAATTGGGGAGATGGTGGGGGGAGGGGCTGTGGAGGAGCAGACTGGAAAGAGAAGGGGTCTGAAATCCAGGTAGAAAGTGAATAAATAAACAAATTAATTAATTAATATTAAATTTTTCTTATATGCAAATAAACAAAAAGAAAAAATTCAACTCATAGAAGAGGAAAATAAGAAGGCTGATTTAGTTTACCATCATGTCAGGGAATTCAGACCATTTCTGTTTGTGGAATTTAATATCTTCGTTGGAAACCCAGTGCTCATTTGAACCCTTTAACAAGTATTGGGCAACCTATATTGCCTTCTAGGTAACACAGTCCTTTCAGTTTCTACCTTGAGGAGGGGCAATCAAATGATGAGTTGGACGTGAGCATAGCAGCCAAACAATGTGGTGGTCACTGCCTACCTTTGAGAAAATAGAAATAAATGAAGAGCAAAGGACTCTGGCCTTTAAAGTCATGAATCCAACTGGCCATTTTCTCCAATTATGCATACTCCACATATCCACCAATCCCCACAGTAATGCTGCCACCTGGGGATCCAGTGATTTTCCCCATGACCCTGCTCATGATATTTCATACTCAAACAACAAAGTTAATATTGAAATTGAGAACACTAGAAGTGGTATTAAGGATAAGAAAAAGGCTGAACAAATAAACAAACTCTCTCAAAGGAAACAGACATTTTTGTTCCCGAAAGTTGCATTCAATAGCAACAGTAACTGAAAGTGGGGAGAGAAGTGTCAAGAATTCTCTGAAACGCCAAAAAGATAAGGTTGTTTATTTTACATCCGTATCCCAAAATATCCATAACAAAGTCTAAATGGCTTCTGAAACCCAAAATGGTAAATATAAAGATTTTCCATGACGAACTACTACGTGAGTTTCCAATATTGTGTTAGGTCAGGCCATCTTCAGTGAAACACCAGGCATGCTGGAAAAGTTTCCAAGGTGAGTAGAAATTTTAGTAAGAACCAAAGCCTCCATCAGCTGAGTCCCTTGTCTAGGTAGAAACTAAATGAACTATGTCACCTGAAAGTTGATAATGGTGGGCTCATTACTTTTTAAAGTGTTCAAATAAGCAGTGGCTCCACATCAAAGACATCAAATTCCATGGAGGAAATCAGTCTTTTAAACAAGGTCAATTAGCAGATACAGTGGCCAGCTATTTAGCCTCCTACACTTGGGGAGACAGAGGAGAGAGGACTTTAATCAGGACAGAGAGGGAACAGGAAGGAACAGTTATTACATTCACCAAGAAATTTGTCACCAAGTAACAAACCTACACAAAATTTCTGTGACAGAAACAAAATAATAGGCTTTGTCAACATGTGGGTGGTGACTAAGTAAAGACATCACATTTTCTGGAATCTGCACTAAAAATGCTTTGGTAACTAATAGTTTAACTGTTCAAATGGAGGTCTGCTTTAACCAATAACTTAGATAAGGAGAGAAAAGATGGGGTTTGCAAAATGTCATTTTAAATGCCCTGGCAGATATGAATATATTCTAAAGAAACACTCCAATCTACCAATATATCATATTACTGAAATAGTAAGTCCCAAAGCAAAGAGCCTTTTCCAGGAATTGCATACTGAAGAGAAAGAAAATGTCCCTAGAGGACCTGTTTTCTTTTTTCCCTTTGAAAGGTCTTCATTTCGTAATGGTAACTTGACCATGGAGGTCCCAGGGGCATCCTTTGGACCTTGGTTTTTCTCCTCTTCTTTGTTGAGCTTGACTCTCTTAATGGGATGCTTCCCTGAAGAATGTTATCACTGGAGGGAGCTATCAATAGTCCTCAAGAATGAAGACAGGTTGTCAGCTTCATCCCTTGGCCACTCTTATGAGTGCCAAATGGTTGCATACAGATCACTACTCAGATCCACCAGGCAGATGCCAGGCCCAGGACTGGGGTCTCACCAGGAGCCCACATGATGTAATGGAGCAGAGGAAATGGGAAATGTGACTCAGTATTTTGGCATTTTCTGTTAATTTTTGTCTTAAATGTATAAATAGCTCTAAGATGCTTGGGTGAGGCACCTCAGTGATCAGCAACTGCTAGTTCTTCCAGATCTCGCTGGAACTGAGAGGAAACCCAATGCTTTAGCTAAATTTAGGCTTTAGCTTTGAGCCTTTCCACAGACTTTAAAGTGTTATAGCATGAGGTTACTAGTCTATTTTCTCAGTTGTCCCTGAGTTGCCTTTAACATTCAAATCCAGCTCCCTGCTGCCTGTTTCCAATTTGTTTCTTTATGTCCACGCCCCCTTTATCCTCTCATTGGTGCTTTGACATCCAAATCTTCTGCTGCTTAGTAGTGTATATAGTCCTTGAGCCCTAGAAAGCACAGCAATAGGAGTCCCAAGATGGGTATTTGTTTTCTTTGACTGGAATCATCACTTCAGTGTAAGAAAAACACCAACACTGAAGTGGTCTAAGCTTCTTTGCCTAGAATTTTGGCATAGGGGTGTGTGTGATTTCCCAGTACTAGTTTTACATAGCTCTGGCATCCCAGGGGGACTAAACATAATATGTGGATGAAGGTCAGACTGGGAGCTGCTAACAAACATCAGCTGTCAACTGTGGGCTCTGTTGAATTTAGGATGTGTGACTGGTGGTCCTCAACTTAGGATTTGGAACTGGGAGAATGTGATCCTGGTAGGTTCAGGTTCTGGCATGAAAGAATGTTTCCTGTTTACATATACTTTGTAGCTTACCCTATGTGATAGAAACAAACACTGACTTCCAATAAAATTGTGTTCCACTGCAATGGTGCTGATCCATGATTCTAGTGAGTAGAGCCAAGCTTTCTCACAGCTATGGGCTGTTCTTATATGTCTGTTCCCTCCACCTCCTTGTGTTCTACCTCTGTCAAGAGACTCATTCCCCTATGGTCCTACAAATCCACACTCCCCCTAGTGGAAGATTAAGAACAACACTCATAATCATTAAACTGAGATTTAATAATGCATGAATGAAAAGACTTCTAACAGCACCTATAATGGTATAAATGCCTAAGAACTGGGACAACATGCAGTCCAATTCTCTGACTCCTGTTGACTTGAAAGAAGCCCAGAAAGCATCTTGGCCTGATTATTGTCAATAATTTGAGCTGCTTCTTGGCTGAATTCCTGCACTCATGGTCTGGATGCCTGACAAGACTTTTGCTCAATGCTCAGAAGCCCACAGTTCCAGGAACTCTGACTAGCTTTGTCTCACTCTTCTCCAGGGCTAGTGAAGCCAGCGATGTTGATGGCTAATCAGTGTTTATAGTCAGGCCACTCCAACTTTAAATGCTGGCCTCCTCTGCACTGCACAGCGGGTAGAGTGGCTAAGAACTGAGTCCAGTGCAGTCCACTCTTAGACACTTCCCCAGCATAAGCATTGCCTCTGACAAAGACATACCCCAACAGAGGTAGAAGCTCCCTAGAAGAAACTTTGCATGGAAAGCAACCAAGAGTTCCCACAGGAGAAGCAAGGAGACCTGAGACCCTGGGAATAAAAATGACCCATGGTGATCAAGTGAGCACTTGAATATTGACCACACCTCAGGTTCCAGAAAACCTGTGACAAATGAACACAGTTCCCTGACTGTGAATATTTGCTAGAATGAGATGTAGGCAGGGCTCCAAGAGGGGCCATGCTAGGAGGAAAGTCTTATGTTGGTTTCCAAGAAAAGTTACAATCCCCTTCTGAAAGAATAATAACAATAAGGAGAGGTTTAGAGTTCTACAGCAGTAATGGGTTAAGAGCTCTTGTCAGGGGCCCAATCTAAGCATTGAAGGTCCAAAAACTGGCCTACCAGTAAAGGTCTGAGGGGTGGTATTTTATCCTTATTGTTTTTCAAGAAGGAGGGAAGGATCCAGACATCAAAGTGGGAGCTATCAAGTCTCAAGTGTCCAGTATCTCTCTGCCAAGGTCCTGTGTATCTACAGGTGTTCAGTGCCTTGTGTCTGGCTGGGTAAATACTGTTAGCATTGATGGTAAGTGTCAATAAATATAAGTTCCAAGAGATCAAAGCAGAGACAGAAAGAATGTCCAACCAGTGACTGACCCAAGTTGAAAACAAATCCCTGACATTTAAAGATTCTCTGTTATGCTTAATTAGCATAACTAGCAGAACTGTCCTCTGAGAGGATCCACCCGAATCATTTGACCAAACCAGGTTCAGAGACCCCGAGCCAAACAGTAGATGGAGCTTGAGGAATCTTGTGAAAGAATTGGGAGATAGATTGAGGGACCTGAAGGGGATGGGAACTTCACTGGAAGACCAATGGTGTCAACTCACCTGGACCCTTGAGACTCTCAGAGACAGGACCACCAACCAAAAAGCATACACAGGTTGAACCTAGGCCTCCCTGCTCATATGTAGCAGATTATCACTAGGTTTTCATGTAGGTCCCAAACAACTGGATCAGGAGCTACCCCAAAAGTTGTTGCCTGTATTACCTTTATATTTTGCATACTGTAGAGCTGATTTTTTTTTTACCATTAAGCTAGAAACAAAGTGTCCAGACATGCACTATCATAGAAATGTGCTTTGCAGAATAGAGGCTGCAAAACATTTATTCCTTATACAGAAGTAGTCCTTACAGTTTATATATCCAGCCTTTACTGTCTTTATTACTATTGACAAAATGGACCTCTGAGCTCGCACATGAATTGTCCATCAACCAAGTTTATACCATCCTGGGGTTTCTATTGTTATCTTCTCTAAATTTTCCACATTCTTCTTGATAAAGTTCATTAGCCACAGGGGCTGGTTTATCCTAATAATGAATGGTCCCTCTCTGGAACCAGTTTTGAGGTTAAAATTTTCTTATGTGTGAAAAAAAAGTTTCCTGGAAGAGAACATTTAAAAAGGTAAGTTTTATTTTGGCATGCATATCTGAGAAATTATCCCACACTTGCTTGAGTTGGTGCCCTGGACAAGAACCTAGTTGTAATAGTGTGATAGTCATTGTCTACTTCATAGAAGGTAAGAATTAAGAAAGATCAAAGGACTCTTGTCTTTAAATGCATGGATCTAATCAACCATTTTCTCCTATTGTTCTTCCCAAATATCCACACTTTCCCACAATAATTATAACACTTAGAGGCCAAGTTGTTTTAGACATGACTCAACCCACTATATTTTATACTAAAACAAAATAAAAATAACTCGGGATATATTAACTAATAAAAGAACATTCTCCAAGGAAAGAAACATTTCAGGTCCTGCAGCTAGCATTCAATAACAACAATGCAGACTTAACAGTGTTGAGAGCAATACCAAGAATCTCCAAAAGACTAAAGTTGCTTATCTCACATGGGTATCCAAAATGATCCAAACAAGGACCAAATGGCTTGTGAAACCCAAAATAGCAAATATAAATATTTTTCATACTGGACCTTAAGATGACTTGATCATGAAAGGCCATGTCAGGCCATTTGAAATTAAACATGATTTTCTTCAACCACAACAACATTTGTAGGCAATCAATACAAAATGCATGGAAGAAAAGAAATTCTCAAAGAACTGTTTAGGAGGAAATCAGTCTTTCAAACAAGGCCCTTGAGCACATGCAGTGGCTAGCTATTCAGCCTTGTACACTTGGAAAGACACGGGAGCATAGAATTTTAATCAGCAGGAAAAGAGGAGAATGATGGGATAGTTACTATATTACTGAGATATTTATCAAGGAGGGCCATGGCTACCTTCAAATTTTGTGACAAAAACAAAGTAGTAGGCTTATTCACCCTATGATTGGTAACTAATTAATGATACTTAAAGGACATCAGATTGTCTGGGTTCTGGTCCAAGAACAAACCAATATTAGGGAGCATTCTAGGAAAACTTGATACAAGATAACAGAGTCAGAGAACTGAACAGTTGTACTAGGATCATTGTAAAGACTTTATCATTCGTCTACCTTTCCTTCTTTACTGTGTGAGTTACTGAGCAGACAATAGTGAATGCAAGTATAATGATCATTGACATTTTGTATAATAATAATGAATTCTTTATTAGCAAATAGGAGACATTTTGGTGAAGATATTCCTGCCATATACACATGCTTAGACTGATTTTAAGGTAGATTGTACACCCATAACTTATGGTAGGACACATGAAACTGCAGGTATTGTCACTCACCAACATCTGCAAGTGTTACCTTGTACAGTAGCAATTAAAGAAATTTAGCATGAGCAGTCCTGGTTCCTGGTTTGTTTTGTTTTGTTTTGTTTGACTTTAGTACTTAGATCATCGAGTTTTCATAGGGATGAGTGACTGAAAACTCTCAATGAAGGATATTTTAGAAATTACTTTTGTTTTTAATTACTTACATGTGCATTTCTGAATGGAGGTTTTGCATATGAGAAAGGTATATGCAACAATTAGAGATCTTTGATATACTTATACTGTAGCTAGAGTGTACTATGAGTTCTCTGACATATGCGCTGTAAGCCAAATTCTGATCATATACAAGAAGAGCATGTGTTCTAAACATCTGAGACATGACTATGGCCCTTGAGGAATATTTTTGTACACACAAATTTTACATTTGATTTTTCCAGTGTTTTGGCTTCTGTGTCACTTCTCCTATCCAGCCCAATAATGAACATGGGAATGTATAAAAATCTGAGCTATATTTAAAGTATCTATATCGTGAATTAAGAGCAGTCCAGATGAAACATAGCAAGGTATAACACAGGTTATTGGCAGGGAAGTAGATATAATAGCTTATTTTTAGATATCTGCCCAGCTGTAGTACTGATTAAGGCTTATTATAAATATAAAAGTTGTGAGCCTTTCATCTGCAAACCGAATAATCAAACACATAGTAGAAAACCTCAAATGAAATTAAATAATTACAACAACTTCCCACTGATGCATACAATTTCATACTAGTCTGAGACTGAGCCATATGCCTATAAGCATTCTTTACTGAAGGAATATTCAAATAAATTTACCAATTCCTGTCCTTGAACTTTTGCTGGGTAACATATGGTCAATTCCCAAGACATACTACTGACATATTTCTTTTTGTTCCATAAAGATCACTTGGCAACATCTTTTTGTCAAATCTAACATTTGCCAAAATGTGAACTGCAAATGTCCAATATATTTTGCTGTAAAAGTCTGTCTTAACTTTAATTTTCAATTAGGCAAAAAGTAGGTATAACACTCATGCTATAGAATCAATGCTAGACTCGCTTTCCAGTCTATCTATTAGATTATTTATTTTGTAAGCATTTATTGAGACAAAAAGTATCAGGATATATACCACATAGACATGTGCTTTTCCAGAATAGAGCAACTATGACTTTTATTTTGCGTACAGATGGAATCTAGTTACACTTTATAAGCTCAGCCTTCACTTTCTATATTCCTATTGAAAAAATGAACTTCTGAGTTTATGATTTGTGCATTAGCTGAACTCTTAACAGCCTTGGATTTCTATTGCTCTCTTTTCTAAAATTTCCCCGTTCTTCTGGCTAAAGATTAATAACTACAGAGGAAAGTTTATCAAAATAATGACCGCATCCCTCTGGAACGAATTATAGGGTTAAAATTCTATGTGAGGCAAAAAAGAAAAGAAAAACAATATCTGAAAGAAAGAGTTAAAATTAAGGAAATTGGGTTTGTTTTGTTGGCATTAATGTCAGGGAATTCAGTCCATCACTGCTTTTCCTAGTACCCTGGACAATAGTATAGGAGCAATAACATTTCCTTGTCATTTTCCACTTCATACAATATGGACATTAAGAAACTAGACATCAACAATGAAAGAGGGGAGGCTGTGGTGAGATATAAAGTAAATAATTTAATTTTAAACAAGATCATATAGAATCATATAGAATTTTGATGGGAATTGTATTAAATCTGTAGATTGCTTTTGGTAAAGTGGCCATTTATTCTGTTTTCATCCTCTCTATCCATGAGCATGAGAGATCTTTCAGTCTTTTCATATCTTCTTCAATTTCTTTCTCCATAAACATGAAGATCCTGACATACAGGTCTTTCACTTCCTTGATAAGTGTTACACAAAGATATTTCATATTTTTGTGGCTAAGATGAAGGGTGTTGTTTCCTTAATTTCTTCCTCAGCCCCATTATTAACTATATAAAAACAGGCAACTGAATATTTTCAGTCAATTTTATACTCAACCCCATTGCTAAAGGTGTTTATCAAATGTAGGAATTCTCTGATAGAGTTTTGGGGTCACATTTCTATACTATCATATCATCTGCAAATAGTGATGTATTTTCAATTTGTATCCTTTTGATCTCCATTAGTTGTCTTATTGTTATAGCTAGAACTTCAATTACTACTTGTTCTGTCTCTGATTGTTGTGGAATTACTTTAAGATTCTAAGGTTATATTTGATATTTTCTATAGGTTTATTGTATATTGCCTTTATTTTGTTTAGGTATGTGCCTTGTATCCTTGATCAATCTCTCCAAAAATAAATTGGTGTTGGATATTATCAGAGACTTTTTTTTCATTTAAAAAGATGATGTTCACGTAATTTTTTGCAGTTTCCATATAGACACACACACACACACACACACACACACACACGTACACACTCACAAACCATGAATTACATTTGGATTTTTGAATGTTGAATCATCCCTGCATCCTTCCTATGAGGCCTAATTGATAAAAGTCGTTAATCTTTTTTTGATGTGTTCTTGGAGTTGGTTTTCAAGTATTTAATTGAGTATATTTGCATCAATGTTCATGAAGGAAATTGGTCTGAAATTTTCTTTCCTTTTGAGTCTGTGTGACTTAGGTATCAGGATTACTGTGGCCTCATAGAATGAGTATGGCAGTGTTTTTCGTGTTTCTGTTTTGTGGAATAGTTTGATGGTTATTGGTGTTAACTAGTTTTTGAAAGCTGGTAGATTCTGCACTAAAACTTTCGGGCCCTGGGCCTTTTGTGGATGAGAAAATTTTGATGACTGCTTTTATTTCTGTGGGGCTTACAGAACTATTTATATTGTTTACCTGATCTTGATTTAATTTTGGTAACTGGAGCCTGTGAAGAGACTCCTCAATTTTATTTACATTTTCCAATTTAGTGGAGTATAGGCTTTTGAAGTAAGACCTAAGGATTCTTTGGATTTCCTCACCCTCTGTTGCTATATCCATCATTCATTTCTGAGTTTGTTAATGTGGATATGGTCCCTCTTTCTTTCACTTTGTTTGGCTAATGATTTGTCTATCTTATTGATTTTCTCAAAGAACCAGATCTTGGTTTTGTGGATTCATTGTATCAGTCTCTTTGTTTCTAATTGATTGATTTCAACCATGAGTGAATATTTCCTGCCATCTATTCCTCTATGCCTTTGTTTGCTTCTTTCTGTTCTAGAGCTTTCAGGCATGCTGTTAAGTTGCTAGTATAGGATCTCTCCAATTTCCATATGAAAGTACACAGTGCTATGAACTTTTACCACAGCACTGCTTTATTGTGTCCCATAAGATTGTTTATGTTGTGCCTTCATTGTCATTGCATGCTAGATATCTTTTATTTCTTTACTTCTTCTCTGAATCAGTGGTCATTGAGTACAGAATTTTCAGTATCCATGAATTTGCAGTGTTTCTGTCATTTCTGTTATTGATGTTATCTTTAATCTAAAGTGATCTGATAATATAGAAGAAGTTATTTCAATCTATTTGCATCTGTGTAAGCTTGCTTTGTGACTAATTATATGGTAAATTTTGGAGAAGTTCCTTTTACCCGCTAAGAAGTTTTTTTGTGTGTGTGTTTGAATGAACAGTTCTATAGGTATCTGTTAGGTCCATTTGTTAATCCCTGTCATTTTGATGACAGCAGCAGCAGCAGCAGCAGCAGCAGCAGCAGCAGTGTGTGTCTGTGTGTTTGTGTGTATGTGTGTGTGTGTGTGTGTGTGTGTGTGTGTCTTTTTTGATCTTACTGGTGTGAAATTGCATGTTTCTTGGGGATGCTCAAATGTATCATGGGTTGGAGTTTTCATTCTAGTATGTTCTTTGGGGGGGAATAGAGGAAAGACTTTGTATAAATTTTCTCTTGTCATAGAATATCTTGTATTCTCCAGCTATGATGATTGAATGTTTTGTTAGGTATACTAGTTTGGGCTGATATCTCTGGCCTCTTCAAGTCTGAAGACATGCCCAAGCATTTGTGGCTTTTAAAGACTATTTAGAGAAATCAGATGTAATTTTGAAAGGTCTGCATTTGTATGTTACTTGGCCTTTTTCCATTGAAGCTTTTAATATTCTTTCATTGTTCCATACATTTAGTGTTTTGATTATTATGTGGTCGGAGTATTTTCTTGGCTGGTGTTTTCTAAGCTTCTTATACTTTTATAGGCATCTCTTCAGGTTAGGTAAGTTTCTTTTATAATTTTGTTGATATTTTCTGAGTCTTTGAGTTTGGAGTATTTTCCTTTTTCTATTCCAATTATTCTTAGATTTGGTCTTTTCATATGTACCAAATTTCCTTGATGTTTGTGTTAGAAATTTTTTTTGCTTCATCATTTTTTTGACCATTGTATCAATTTCTTCTATCATATTCTCAATACCTGAGATTTGTCTCTTCCATCTCTTCTGTCTGTAATCCATGATCTGTTTCCTAGGTTTTTCATTTCCAGGATTGTCTCAGTTGTGGTTTTTGTGTTTTCTTCATTGCTTCTATTTCCATTTTCAGGTCTTTAACAGTTTTGTTCATTTTTTTACCTGTTTGGTTGCATTTTTCTATATTTCTTTATATTTATTCACTTATTCTTTAAGAGATTCTATTCGATTGTGTTTTTCTGTACTTAAGGGAATTATATCCACTTTAAAGGCCTCTATCATTTTTGTAAGATTAGATTTAAGGCCATTTTCTTTCCATTCAGGTGGGTTAAGAATTCCAGGACTTGCTATAGTAGGATAGCTGGGCTCTGATGATACCATGTTGATCTGAGTTTTGTCAATTGTGATCTTACACTAGCCTTTACACATATGGTCTTTCCTGATGTCGTCAGATCTATTAGTCCCTGATGAGGAGAGGCCTCTGGTGTTGCAGATACCTGTTAGTCTCTGATGTCAACAGGCTTCTGGAATTGTAGAAGCAGCTCATTGTCCCTGGTGACAGCAGGTTTCTAAGGACACAGGCAGAGGTGGCAGTCCCAGATGGCTTCAGTTGTCCAAGAACACAGGTGTAATTGTGGCCCAAGAAATGGAGGCAAAAGGGGCAGGGCAGGACTCATACCTGCTGGGTTTGCCCAATTCCAGGTACACAGGGCATTGGGGTAGGAATCTTGCCTGGTTGTCCCTGGTGGCTGGAAGCCTCTGAGATTGCTAGTAGAGGATTTGAACAGAAGATTGGGTGTTTCTAAAGAAGCATCTGTAAGTATAAGTATACTAGACTACACAAATAGTAGACCCTACGTGATAAGAATTTTCCTGGGAATCTCATCCTGGGTAAAGAAAAAGGTTTTAGTCTTAGGAGGCAAATTTTCTTCCTAAATGAAATTGCACACAGTTTTTACACCTTGTCATCCTACCTTAGATGTCATACTACTTAGACAATGGTGTGTTGATGGTGAACCGAGCTATGCACTGGAGCTGCTTTGATGTGTACTATTTTGGCCATCTAAATGACTTTCATTCTTAACTCAGGCATCTGAGATGAATTAAGCTTTATGTGGATCTCACTGTCCAACTTCCCAATGTTGATGCATTGACAAATCTCCTTTTTATTCTCTCTACTTTTACCACGGTTCTCTTATAGGCTTATTGAGCATGGGTGCTATACCAGACATGGAGCATATATTTTGATCCCCATATTCAATAACACTGGAGACAACATCAAAAGAGTCATTTCTGTTGAAAAAATTGATTTATCATAACCGTGTTCTATTTAAAGCTACATTTAAGTATGGTAAAAAATCACACCTCTTGTAGTTATATACTTATAAACAACTATGAACTGTGACCTTCATGTTTATATTCCTTATAACAAAATCTGGTTCACTAATATTGACATTTAACTATTCTTATATAAACACATATGTTATCATAGAAAATACATGAGATAATTAGCAATTTCACAACTACTACGTGCTTGTACACAGTGTAGCAGTTAATTTATTGGTTAAAATTAATGTATGTTAACACATGCTTAAGATGAACTCAAATCAATAAACTTAACTAAATGGAACAAACACAAGAAACCTTTTTTCCTTTCATTGAATACTTTTTATTTACATTTAAAATGTTTTCCCCTTTCCAGGTCTCCCCTCCAAAACCCACTAATCCATCCTCCTTCCCTCTGCCTCTATGAGGCTCTCCCAACAACCCACCCACTCCAGCCTTCCCTCCCTGGCATTTTCCTGCCTTGAGGCATCAAACCTCTACAAGACCAATGGCCACTCTTCCCACTAATGTCCAAAATTGACACAAGATACTTTTGTTCTTAGAAACCTCACTTACTCCATTATATTGAAATCAAGCAGTTGTTACTACCTGGGATAACAAACATTTTAAAGATTAAAAATGTTTAATGACAGTTGGTATATTACTTTCAATTTATGATGATATGTATTGTATGTTGACTTGACAGAACCTATGATTAACTTGTAAATAAATCTCTGAATGTCTATAAAATATTTTCTAATTCATGTTAATTGCAGTGGAAAGATTCACTTTAACTCTAAGCAACTCCATTTTATTGTTTGAGGTCTAAAATATATAAGAACAGAGCTACTGCATTTGTATTCCTCTCTGTGTATGTCCTGACTCTGGATATAATGTGCCCATCAACCTCATGATTCAGATAGGATGTCTTCCATACCACAATGGAGAATGTTTTAAACTACAAACCAAAACAATTCTTTCTTTATAAAGTTTCTTCGGTAAGTTATTGTGTCAAAGCAATGAAATAAATGTAATTGATAGACACTTTTGGAAAGAAAATTGAAAATGCCACACATTTTTTATATTTTACTGATAGAAAAATATAATCTGCATTCTTTTAGCACACCATGTACAATGAGGCACATTTGTGCACATTAAAGATTTGCTATAGAAAATCCTGCATATATTTCCTACAATAACCTAGAATGAACAAATGAAATTAAGAACATGAAAGACTTAAGACAAAGCACACTGGAAAATAAAAGAGTTTCGAAAAGGAAAAGGTAAATTCTCTGGAAAAGATTCATATTGTCTTAGGTACTTCAGATTGCCATGATTTTAAAAAAATAAATCACAGATTCAAAACAAATACACTTCCCATTAGTCTTCACTATCATACCAACTCCATTGTATCAAAACCACAAATCCAAAAGGCCCCTCTGATACACAAAGCAGTGTCCTTTGATCTTTCTTCACTGTTCTTTCCTGCTATGGAAACATATTGCCACCAGCTGGTGCTCTTCCTTCAATTCCCATAACCTTTAAAGAATACTGGGGAAAGGGTGATGTGGTAGCATGTACTGAGTCATCTTCCACCTATCACAGAACAAAATTCTAAATTTGGTTTTGTGTGTGTTCAGTGAAATCACTCCCCCATCATTGAAGCCAAAACTCAAGGTATAAATAGCTGTAAAGGAAAAGCTTTTATTCTAGTGCCCAGTACAGACATACTGAAAAACCATGAAGATCATCATCTTCTTCGCTTTTCTGGGAGCTGCTGGTGAGTCTTTCAAAGAACATGTCATCAGATGTGTATTGTACATGCAAATTTGTGTTTGTGAGAGGGAAAACAGTAACAGAATTAACTAAATATTCCATGTGTAAGGAGCTTAAAACAGTCAACACTATTTCCTTCATTTATGTATTCGATAGCTTAGTAGAGGAAAAGAAAAAAATAGTACAAATTACCCAAATGGGCATCCTTACATTTCTTGAAGAAGTAGTAAACAATTGGAATTATTTTCTGCTCCAAGGAGAAGGTGTAACATTAAATTCAAATTCGGTGGAAGATCAAACTCTTGCTTATTTACATGAAGTTATCATAATTAGAAGAGATTGGGAATTATCCAGGGGTAAAAACCTTAGGTTCTAATTCACAATATCTATACTAATAAAATCAGTCCTATATCAGTGTTGTTCAATACTGAACAACAGAAAAGAATGACATTTTCAAGGTTAATAGAACTAAATTTAAAATTAAATTTTCACAATTAAAATGGGTTTTGACATGCAAAATCTCTTATGTTTGGAAACTTCAACAATTATTTTTAAATATTGGACTTTTAAGCTCATAGAGATTTATTATGGTCTGTAGAATAATATTAAGTGTTGGGGTAGTTATGATCAATATAAATTATATACATATATTGAATTTAGTAATAATAAAAATATTAAGACACACTTGATGAATTAGTGTATGAGAAAATGCTAAATACATTAATATATGCCAAGTAGATAACTAAAATAACAGGAAACTTTGGGGAGAAAAACAGAATTGTGATGAAATGATTTATACAAATTGTATTCAATAAATTAGCTAAATCACTCATTTGTATGTGTTAGGTATAAAACACTCAAAGATAAATTAAGAAGTCTATTAAATGTGATAGAAAATGTTCCTTTGAATAACGACTTACCTCTAAACCTTGGGACCCAGGAAAGATACTGGGACCCTGTAGTGGACAAATAAAATCAACATTGAAAGTAGTTTTTACCCTCCACAGGAGTACTATGCTACAGATCAACACACACACACACACACACACACACACAGAGAGAGAGAGAGACAGAGACAGAGACAGACATACAGACAGACAGAGAGAATAAATAATTTTTAATTTTAGATTTAATTCACAGTGATATTAAGAGAGTATATGCTGAAATTAGAATTGGATATCTTTCAAAACAATACAAACATATTTTACCCAATGGGAGGATATGTGGCTCTTGTGGTTGGTGTGTACAAACTTCCTTTGAAAACTAATTTTGAGACAAGTCTTCTAATGCTAAATATACAAAACTTTCCCCCCAGTTGCTCTCCCTGCTAATGGTGATGATGACAAGATTGTTGGAGGCTACACATGTCCAGAGCATTCGGTTCCTTACCAGGTGTCTTTGCATGATGGCAATGGCCATCAGTGTGGTGGCTCCCTAATCAGTGATCAGTGGGTACTGTCTGCTGCTCACTGCTACAAAAGGTAATGAAACAATACTCAAATTCCTGTGCTCTAAGGCCATTCTGTCCTCTGGTACCACCATAAAGGGCATGGTCTTTTCTGAATCTCTACTGGCAGGATACACACAATGGAATCCTCTATCCTGAAAATTGGTTGTAGGGCCCGATGCAATTTAACTGCATTGCCCTGATAGTACTGGAAACTTTTAGAAGAAGATATGTTTTTTATGTTCAGAACTTTTAGCTTACTAGACAATATCCTCTACAGGGATACTTAGAAATATTTTATCTTTTAATGCAGAAGACTCCAGGTTCGCCTTGGTGAACACAATATTGAAAACCTTGAGGGTGGTGAGCAATTCATTGATGCAGAAAAGATCATTCTACATCCCTTGTATGACAAGACCACTGTGGACAATGACATCATGCTGATTAAATTGAAGTCCCCTGCCATCCTTAATTCCCAAGTGTCCACAGTCTCTCTGCCCAGATCCTGTGCATCTATAGGTGCTCAGTGCCTTGTGTCTGGCTGGGGAAATACTGTGAGCATTGGAGGTAAGTGTCAATGGAACTTAAGTTCAATGAGGACAAATAGGACAGACAGGATGTCCCAGGATAGGGGAATACCAGGACAAGGACATAAGAGTGGGTGGCTTGGTAAGCAGGGGGAGGGAGGAATGGATAGGGTGTTTTCAGAGGGAAAACCAGGAGAGGGGATAACATTTGAAATGTACATAAAGAAGATATCCAAGAGAAAAAGAGAAAAAACAAATATGAGAGACAAAAGATATATTGGTTGTCAACATGGCAAAATTGTCACTGTGAGAGATACTTCTAGAAACTTTTAACATAGGCAGTGAAGGAATGTATAATTTGTAGGCCAGAACATTGCTTCATTGAGACCATGGGGGGAAAACAATAAGAATGAGCCATTAGCAAGATGCTTAATTATTTACCTGGTGGGAGCAGTTACATGAGGGAATGAAAACTCAAATGATAAACAGAAGAGATGCTCATGATTTGTTGTTCTCTGAGTATTCTGTATCAGGGAAAAATATTGTCTCCAAATTTGAAATCCAAAAGCCAACAATGTTATTGTCATAAAAGGTCAGCTTGTTAAAACTATTGGAAAAAAATATTCTAAAAGAAACATACTATTAAGTTGCAGTGTTTGGCAAATAGAATTACATATTTCAAGGGAGATAATGAGTGTCCTTGCTTTCTTTTTCTCTCAACAGTCAAATATCCAGCACTCCTTCAATGTCTCCAAGCCCCTGTCCTCTCTGACAGTTCTTGCAAAAATTCCTACCCAGGCAAGATCACCAGCAACATGTTCTGCCTAGGATTCCTGGAGGGTGGAAAGGGTTCCTGTCATGTGAGTGTTCTTTGACTCTTTCTATAAATCTCACCTTGTGTCTGTCTGTCTGTTTGTCTCTCCTTCACTCCTTCAGTACCATTCCTCTTGGTTGAGAAACATGTACTTCTGTCTGCAAGAATTTCCATGGTATGGAATAAGGCCTATGAGTAAAAACAGGTTTTCTCATTGTAATAATTATGGATAGGCTCAAGGTTGAATTATTTACAGAAGATGATATGCAAACAGTACATAAAGGAACAGAACAGTGAGAAATATTGTCAGCCTTCACCTTTTCCTTACCTTTGTCAACTAAGAAAACATGGATTTATAGAGACAGTATTAAAAATAATGGAAAAGTTACAATTAACTGTGCATGGAGTCTGAATTACTTCAGTGTTATTACCTGCCATTTGGGCTCCATGAAAACAGGAAAACACCTTAGAATCCATTCTCTCACCTCAACTTAAGCATATTGTAATCATATTTTCTTTCTGACCAGGGTGATTCTGGTGGCCCTGTTGTCTGCAATGGAGAGGTCCAGGGCATTGTCTCCTGGGGTTCAATCTGTGCAATGAGAGGGAAGCCTGCTGTTTACACCAAAGTCTGCAACTACCTGAGCTGGATTCAGGAGACCATGGAGAACAACTGATTTCTCTTGCCTTCCATAAACCACTTGTTCCTTATGCATTTCTCTTTCTTTCTGTGCCTAAGATGAAGCTAAATTAAATACAATTCTTCTGCTCTGTATATGAAAACATTTTGTTCTTGTACTTTATTGTTTAATATTCTTTTAAAATTATTTGATAAATGAGAAAATAATCACAGTTGAAAATTCTAAATAATTCAGCATTCATCTAACAATAAGACTTTTCTCATATTTTTCTATGGTCTGTGACTTATGGTAGAAAAATATTAAAGAACTTGCATTAACATTATAACTTTTCAGGATAATTACAATGTTTTATTAATAGGTAGGATATGCTTTAAGATATAACTACCTTACATACAGGTTTAAATTTCCTTCATAGTACATTGCATATTTATAACTTAAAATTCATAGCTTGAAACTGCTATCTATTTTACCAATGAGCAAGTTATCCAAGCACTCCATGAAAAGCTGGAATTCAGTGTGAATAATCCTGATGCCCAGTATCTTGCATGTCCTAAAACACAGACCTATACCTTCCTTATTTTTTAAAACTTTATTGCTAATGTTTTAAAGTTTGAGAATCTTTATGGTACTTTGGGACTGAAAACTTCAAATGAAGTATTTTTAATGTGTATCTTTTCAAATACATATATGTGTGTACCTATGTGGAGGTATATACATTAAGCAAGGTGCCTGTAGAGGGAAGAGGTGTTAGAGACCTTTCTTCTGAAGTTACAAGGATTTCAGGCTGCCTGACATGACTTCTGGGAACCAAACTCCACTCCTCTACAAGAATAGTAAATCTTCTTTACCTCTGAGCCATCTTTAAAGCTCTTGAGGAATCATTTTTAAATACATATTTTCCCTAAGTTTTGGCCACTGAGTTAACTCTCCTCAATCAAACCCCAAATCAAAGCAAGACTGTATATAAATCAAAGCTACATGCAAAGAAATATGAATCATTTACGTTTTCACAATGTAGGTCCACTCCTCTACTGTCATCATTCCCTGGGTACAGAGCTGTCATCTGTGTATTAGCACAGCCTGCAGAGTGGGAAGCAAGCATATTTCCTCACCTGCTTTCCACCAATCATCATTTGATCAACAAACCAAAAATCAGTTGTAGAAGGTCCTACTAAATGCTCCCTGTGATTAACCAGAGTGATCAAGGAAAATTAAGAACACAATGGGCTTGAGTCAATGCAGAGTGGAATAAGTAGAAGAGTGAAAATGTTTGAGAACAAAAAATAATATTCTCCGGATCAAGAAAAAGAAGCATATTTTATCAGGGAGCCCAGGCTGCTATGATCAAAATGTTATTCAGACCCCCAACTTCAAACACAGGTAAACTTCTCATTAGTCTTCACTACCAAAAAATTCAATGAGGGGAAGTAAAATTCCAATAGAAAAAAAGCACAAGTCTGAAAATCATCTCTGAGACAGACACAAAGCAAACTCAGCTGCTAGGAAGCTCCTGAAAGAGCTCACAAAGAATTATGTACCTCCAAAATGCAGTAGTCCAAGAAAGATGGTTCCATAAAAAAGGGAGGAATGAAATACAGAGAAAAGAATGGACCAAAGCAAAAATATTTATTCTCTGAAGAATTAATCATGAGGCTTTTTGTGAAGTAACTAGAGCACATGATGGCATCATCTGAGGTCCAGGAATTAGACCAAGCAAACCAGTGGTCTTCCCATACACAGTCCGTATTCTCTCTCCCAGAAAGATGCAATTCAAAGCTACCAGCTTTTCTTGACAGATGAGCTATATGTCTGGCACTGCTGAGATTGTAGATATTCACTGCAACATGGGCTTCAACCACAGCTTCTTGAAGAGCCCACTCACAAGTTCCCACAATGGAAGCTGCTATTTCTACACCTTGGCTGAAAATCCAGGCTTTTCACAATGATTTAGATGTCATGTCTATAACTCTTTAGCACTTAGATCCTCCATCCTTGCAATGCCAGTGCCTCATAGACAAACAGTTCTTCTTCCACTGTAAGAAGAAACATTATCCTTTGGTCTATGACTGCAGTTGCTTCAGGGCAATTGAAATCATAGAAATGCATGTCTAACACTATTCTACTCTCCTTTTTGCTCCCAATGCTCACTATAAACATTGTATAAGCTGTTAGTAATCACCATGGAACACAAACTTTCCTACCTAAATTCCCTCTCCAGTGTCTCCCCACAATTCTGAAATTATCAGGGAAAATATTGTTCTTTCTTCTTTGAGACATTAGCCTAATTATCCTTCAGTTAGAAATTAATTATGGCTATTATAAATAAGACTGCTATGAACATAGTGGAGCTGGTGTCTTTATTTCATGCAGGGGAATCCTCTGAGTATATGCCCAGGAGTACTATGGCAGGGTCCTTTGGAAGCGTCATGCCCAATTTTCTGAGGAACTGCAAGACTGATTTCCAGAGCAGTTGTACCATCTTGCAAACCACCAACAGTGGAGGAATGTTCCTTTTTCTCCACATCCTCTCCAGCAGCATTATTAATAATAGCCAGAAGCTGAAAGGAGCCCAGATGTCCCTCAAAGGAGGAATGGATACAGAAAATGTAGTATATTTATACCATGGAAAACTACTCAGCAATTAAAAATAATGAATTCCTGCAATTTGCAGGCAAATGATTGGATCTGAAAAATATCATCCTAAGTGAGTTAACCCAATCACAAAAGAATACACATGAAATGCAATCACTGATAAGTGGATTTAGGAACCCAGATGTCCTGAATACTCAAGGCACAATTAGGAAATCAAAAGATTCCCAAGAAGAAGGAATGAGAGGACACTGGTCCAGAAAAGACTGGTTTCAGACTTGCAGGAGAGTACCAAAATAGAGAAAGGGTTGGCGGGTGATTGGGGAATGTGTGGGGTGTGGGGGTGGACTTATGGGACAGATGGTGAGGGGGGAACTGGGAAAGGGGACAGACTTTAGAATGTAAACAAAGATTATAGAAAATAAAATTTTAAAAAAATTGATTATGAAAAGAATTAAAAATGCATATACAAAGTTTTATTCATAGTTAACTAATCTTGCATTATGAACTTCTAATCCTAAGTAACTGCAAAATCATAATCTGTAATTGAATATAGCACTAGAATTAGCCACATGGTTCAGAAGAATAATAACACTTTTGTGAGTCATTTCATGTTAGCCTAAGCTAACATGAAATGTGTGTACCTATGTGGAGGTATATACATTAGGCAAGGTGCCTATAGAGGGAAGAGGTGTTAGAGACCTTTCTTCTGAAGTTACAAGGATTTCAGGCTGCCTGACATGACTTCTGGGAACCAAACTCCACTCCTCTACAAGAATAGTAAATCTTCTTTACCTCTGAGCCATCTTTAAAGCTCTTGAGAAATCATTTTTAAATACATATTTTCCCTAAGTTTTGGCCACTGAGTTGACTCTCCTCACTCAAACCCCAAATCAAAACAAGACTGTATATAAATCAAAGCTACATGCAAAGAAATATGAATCATTTAAGTTTTCACAATGTAGGTCCACCCCTCTATTGTCATCTTTCCCTGGATACAAAGCTGTTATCTGCGTTTTTAGCACAGCCTGAAGAGTGGGAAGCAAGCATATTTCCTCACCTGCTTTCCACCAATCATCATTTGATCACCAAACCAAAAATCTGTTGTAGAAGATCCTACTAAATGCTCCCTGTGATTAACCAGACTGATCAAGGAAAATTAAGGACACAATGGGCAATACCACCAACAGTGAAGGAGTATTCCTCCTTCTCCACATCCTCTCCAGCAGCCTTATTTATAATAGCCAGAAGCTGGAAGGAGCCCAGATGTCTCTCAAAGTAGGAATGGATACAGAAAATGTAGTATATTTATACAATGGAATACTACTCAGCAATTAAAAATAATGAATTCATGCAATTTGTAGGCAAATGATTGGATCTGGAAAATATCATCCTAAGTGAGTTAACCCAATCACAAAAGAATACACATGAAATGTAATCACTGATAAGTGGACATTAAGGAGCCCAGAAGCCCTGAATACTCAAGGCACAATTAGGAAATCAAAAGATTCCAGAAGAAGAAATGAGAGGACACTGGTCCAGAAAAGACTGGTTCCAGACTTGCAGGAGAGTCCCAAAATAGAGAAAGGGTTGGGGGAGTGATTGGGGAATGTGTGGGTATGGGGGGTGGACTTATGGGACACATGGTGAGGGGGGACCTGGGAAAGGGACAGCCTTTGGAATATAAACAAAGAATATAGAAAATAAACATTTTAAAAACTTAATTATGAAAAGAATTAAAAATGCATATACAAAGTTTTATTCATAGTTAACTAATCTTGCATTATGAACTTCTAATCCTAAGTACCTGCAAAGTCATAATCTGTAATTGAATGTAGCACTAGAATTAGCCACATGGTTCAGAAGAATAATAACACTTTTGTGAGTCAGTTCATGTTAGCCTAAGCTTGTTTCAAAGTTTTTGTCAGAATCACAAAAAATGTGATGGTCAAATTTTGTAATTTATGAAGATTACTTGACATAACCACTTAAGAGAAGAAAGAATAACCTAGGCCATTGGTTTGTGAGTCTAACATTACTTGACTTTATTTAACTGTCCAGTAAACCATTGAGACAAAAACTAGTGGCAAAGAATCAGCACTTCATAACAGTCAGAATACAAAGAATAACAAGATATTAGGGCTAAGTATAACATACAAAGACACTAGCCTGTTACCAACTTTCTTCCACTCAACCCCACCTACCAAAATAGGACCACTAACTGAGGATACAGTTCAACATTTGAAACCATGGACTATATTTTATAGTTTAGTCCTTGTGAACAGGATGTTTCTTTTGATGAGGGTCCACTCAAGGCTTCAAATTTACTCTCCCATACACTTCCGTGTTGCTGGTATTTCTATTTCTTTAAATCTCAAACTTGTTATAGGCTTCACCATCACAGTTAGATGAGTTACAAAGTTAAGGGATTGCTACAAGTATTATGAATTTGTATGCTTGTATAACCTTCAAGGTTTTCCTTTGAAATCTGTGTGGAAACCCCACCCTACACATTTCACCACTTGCATTTCCATGATGGCAAAACTATCATCTAATGAATGAAATCAAATTTTGCCGACAACTTCAGCTATGTATAGGCTCATATGGATTGAGTCTCCAAATTCTGAGAATCTGGGTAGTTAAATATTACAACATGATACTTAAGGAAACAATATCCTAGGTGGCTAAGACTGTACTATATGTCAAGACATACTATTTATCCAGGGACATTCAAGTAAGTTTACCACTTCCATGCCTTGAACTTATAGTGTCATATGGTCAAGTTCCAACATATACTAATGACATTTTTCCTATTGTCTTGGTGTAATGCACATGGAGGATTTTGGTATATTTAACATATTCTGGAAAAAACAAACAAAACTTCCTGAGTTCAAATGTTAAATAAACAGTTCTAATCAAACTACAAACATCTTATAATTTCTGGTCTGATTTTCTTTTCTAACTATACAATTATAAACTTGGCAAAAAAAAAGGTATAATTTCCATATCATGAACTCAATGCTAGATTCCCATCAAAGTTTCTATTAGATTAATTTTTTTCATAAACTTTCAACACAACCAGTCACCAAGTGCTAGGATATTCATCATGTTCTTTGGAGAATAGAGCATGCACTTGCTTTATCTCATCTATATGAAGCATGAATATAATACTTTATATTCCCTGCCTTCAATTTCAGTATTCCTGTTACCAATATGGTGTTCTAATGTGCTCCCATAAGATTTGTCTATTTCTTGAGCTTATAACATCCTATAGTTTGCATTATTTTCTTCTCTAAAACTTCCAAAATCTTCCTGCAAATGTTTACAAGCTGCAGATGAAGGTTTATCACAATAATCAACACAACTCTCTAGAACCATTTTTCAGTGTTAAAACTTTATTATGTGTGAAAAAAATCATGTAGAAGGAAGTTTATAAGAAGGAAGATTAATTTTGACTTTCATGCCAGTAAATTCAGCCCATCATTGTTTGCCATAATGATCTTCATAGAATTCTGGTGTCAACAGAGTGTTCTGGACAATCTCCACTCATAACACACAGAAAGGGTGAAATGGGAAAAATACTTGGGACTTTTAAGGTATGTCTCTAATCAGTCATTTTCTCCAATTACACCTTTTACAAATATCCTCCTCTTTCCACAGCAATTCTACCACTGGGGGACCTATTAGTTTTTCCCATGAACTTCCCCTTGATATTTCATACTCTAAAGAAACAAATGCTATAGAAATTGAGAACTCTAGAAACATTAACTAGGGATACAAAGACTAAACAAATAATAAACACTTTTCAAGAAAAAAATCTGATGCAGTTTTGGATCCTGTGACTTACATTCAATATCACGACCTGATGAATAATATGATGACAGAATTGTCTGAAAATCCAAATGGATGCAATACTGTTTATCTTACATGTGTATCAAAAGTGACCCCAACATGGCAAATACAAAAATTTTCCGCAATGAGTATTTGTGTGACATTCCCATGTTGTACTTTGTCTGGTCATTTGAAACAAAACATAATTTTCTTTTACCACTAAAATACCTGTGGACAGTCCAAACAATATGTATTATGAAAAAAGAAAGTGTTCCAAGATTAATAGAAATCATGGTAAAAAACACCATGCCCCTATAAATAGACTATGCCTCATCAAGATAGAAAATGAAATATCTATTTTGGTTCACTAATTGTTAAAGGGTTCAAATGAGCAGTATGTCCATGTCTTAGTCAGGGTTTCTATTTCTGCACAAACATCATGACCAAGAAGAAAGGTGGGGAGGAAAGCGTTGATTCTGCTTACACTTCCACACAGCTGTTTGTTCATCACCAAAGAAAGTCAGGACTGGTGCTCAAGCAGGTCAGGAAGCAGGAGCTGATGCAGAAGCCATGGGGGGGATGTTACTTACTGGCTTGCTTCCCCTGGTTTGCTCAGTCTGCTCTCTTATAGAACCCAAGAATACCAGTCCAGAGATGGTACGACCCACAAGGATCTCTTCCCCCTTGACCACTAATTGAAGAAATGCCCCAAAGCTGGATCTGATGGAGGCACTTCCCCAACTGAAGCTCCTTTCTCTGTGATAACTCCAGCCTGTGTAAAGTTGACACACAAAACAAGCCAGTACAGTCCACAACACAGACACCAAATTTTGGGAAAGATTGTGGGTAGGAGGAGCCACAGTGTTTTGTTTTGTTTTGTTTTGTTTTGTTTTTAGGATTTTGGAGACAGGGTTTCTCTGTGTAGTACTGGCTGGACTGGAACTCACTCTGTAGACCAGGCTGGACTTGAACTCAAAAATCTGGCTGCCTCTGCCTTCCAAGTGCTAGGATTACAGGCCCCGGCCACCACCACCACACAAGCTTTTTTTTTTTTTTTTTTTTTTTTTTTTTTTTTTTTTTTAACCACAGTGTTTTAAACGTGGCACATAAGGAAATACAGTGGCCAACTATTTAGCCTCATGTACATGGGGAGACAGGGAAACATCTGACTTTGATCTGAAGAATAATGTTGTGAGATAGTAATTATGTCACCAAGAAATTTGACATCAAGTCTCATGATCACCTTCAATTTCTATGACAAAAACAAAGTAATAAGTTTAGTCCTCTTGTGGGTGGTGAATAAGGAAAGATACTGAGAAGATATCAAACTCTAGATTCTGAACCCAAAAAAAAGGAAATGTTTTGGCAATTAATATGGAAGTAGTGTAGATAGATGGTGATCATTTCGTCCAAACGCATAGGGGAGAACAGAAGAACAGAGGGATCACATAATTATATTGTAGGAGTCCAGGCAGAAATTAAGACTTTCTAAGGAAATACCTGTGTCTATCAATGTATCAGACTCCTGAAACAATGGACCAAAAAGCAATGAGAATTCCCAAAGGGATCTCATAAGGGCAAAGGGAAAAGTATACCAGCTAAAGTAGGGAACCTGTCTTCCTAAAAGAAATAGCACCCAGCTCTTACAACTTGTCAGACTACCATAGAGGAGGAAACTGGAGCACAGAAAATGATGGGTCTATGGTGAACAGGAACTATACAGTGACAGGAACTGCTTTGATGTACACAATTTTGCCCTCTCTTTAAACGTGAATCTCAATTCAGAAACTTGATGAAGTTAATGTTTTCTATGGATCTCATTGTTCCTCTTCCCAATGTGGCCACATCGATCAATCTCCTTTTCTCCTCCCACTAGTAACATTTTTTGTTAGTTGGCATATTGAGCATAGGTATCTAGACCTGGCTTTGGGTTCAACTGTGATGTCCAAGTTTAATAACAGTAGGGACACCTTCATAGGAGCTACTTCTCTAGAAAAATAATGTCTGATTTACCATAATTGTACTCTGGCTAATTTTATCAAGCAACATTGAATATGATAAAAGCATACTCCTTGTAGCTAGAAATTTGAACTGTGAAGTTCATGCTTATGTTCATCTATAAGAGAACCTAGTAAATTAATACTGAAAATCTTGGCTAATTATAAAAACACATGCATTGTCACAAAAAATACATGATATATGGAATAGTGATTTAACATCAATTGTGTGTTTTTCTTCCATTTAAAAAATTTAATTCTCCCATTAAGAAGAAATATACACCTATATGTGCTTAAGATCAATTTAACTCAGTAAAGTTGCCTAAATAGAAGAAACACAAGATACTTTTAATCCTGAAAACAATACTTAATCCTTTGTTTCAAACTTAAGAAATTATCTCTCCCTAAGACAAATAATCATTTTAATGACTGTGATGGTTTGTATATGATTGGCACAGGGAGTGACTCTATTTGGAGGTATGGCCTTGTTGGAGTAGCTGTGTCACTGTGGGTGTGGGCTTAAAACCCTCACCCTGGCTGCCTGGAAGTCAGTCTTCTACTAGCATCCTTCAGATGAAGATGTAGAACTCTCAGCTCCCCCAGTTCCATGCTTCAAGATCTCTATGCTAAGTCCAGGTCAAAAACTTATATCTCTGAGCCTCCAGATTAGGATCATAGGTGAGCCTTCCAATTCTAGATTGTAGTTCATTCCAGATATAGTCAAGTTGACAACCAGGAATAGCCACTACAATGCTTAGGAGACACTTGAACAAGAAGCTGTGAAGCTGAAATTGACTTGGGGTACCCAAGAGGTTAAAGATGCCAGGGCCACAGGATGCCTGCCAAGGAAAGCTGCTAACAGGGAGTGGAACAAGCCCAGGAGAAAGAACCTAGTTGCAGTCAACAAGGATAAAAAAAGGAGTTGGATATCTGAAGACTGCTTTGCCATCAGACATGGAGCTGCAGAGTTTGGACTTTGCCCAGCTGGTTTCCTGTCTTGCTTGGAGGATTACAGTTATGTGATTGAGTGAATCTCAGAAGAGACCTTGAACTTTGGACTTTTAACACTGTTGAGACTGCTATAGATTGCAGGGACCTTTGAAGTTGGACCAAATGTATTTTGCATTATGCTATGTTTAAGTATGGCCCCCATAGACTCATGTTTGAACAAGCCTATGGGTGCCAGGGAGTGGAATGTGATGGTTTGTATATGATTGGCCCAGGGAGTGACTCTATTTGGAGGTGTGGCCTTGTTGGAGTAGCTGTGTCACTGTGGGTGTGGGCTTAAGACCCTCACCCTGGCTGCCTGGAAGTCAGTCGTCTACTAACATCCATTAAATGAAGATGTAGAACTCTCAGCTCCTCCTGTACCATGCCTGCCTGGATGCTGCCATGTTTCTGCCTTGATGGCAATGGAGTGAACCTATGAGCCTGTAAGCCAACCCCAATTAAAAGTTGTCTTTTATAAAACTTGCATTGGTCATGGTATCTGTTCACAGCAGTAAAACCCTAACTAAGACAAAGACTAAAAGCATTTAGTGACAGTTATTTAACTCCCAATATATGAGATTTCATTGACATTCAACTTGGCCGGACTTCTGATCAACTCAGAAATAAATCTCTGTGTATTTCTACTTTAGTTAAGTGAAGAGGGGAAGCAAAATCTAAGCAAAACCATTTAATTTGAGCAAAATTATTTAATTGGACTTTTGGCCTAGAATGTTTGCAAAGGACACAGCTAGCTGTGTGACTTTTCATCTCTCTATGATGCCAGACTCTAGGTGTAATCTGACCACCAACCTCATGATTTGACACCATGCCTTCCCTACCCCAGTTGACTATTTTCTCAAAATACATGCCAAATACATTCCTTCTGTAATTTGTATTGTTTAGGTATTTTGTCAAAACAATAATAAAAGTAATCAATGAACACTCTTGAAAAGTAAAATTGAGGACATCAGTCTTTTGCCATATTCCCTTAGAAAACTGCTACCATCTTCATTGGCATATTTCAGTATGCAGAGTAAAAGAAAATCTCATTTATTCACCTGATTTCCTTTTGTCATGCATCACCAAATTAAATATTTGTTGTAGAACATCCTACAAAGAATCCATGGGATTATCTAGAATAATCAAGGGAAATTAAAGATGTAATGGGGTTCAGGCAGAGCAAATTGAAATAAATGGATGTTTTTGAAACTATATATATATATATATATATATGTGTGTGTGTGTGTGTGTGTGTGTGTGTGTGTGTGTGAGTGTGTGTATACCATAAACTTAGGGACAAGAAAGAAGTCTACTTTCTTAGTTCAAGCTGCTGTGACAAAAATTCTGTACAGCATGACTTCAAAATACAGGCTGATTTCTCATAGTTCAGTAGGTGTCCCTAATTTAACAGTTCCAAACATTTTCAAAATCCATATTTCTATTTCTAAATTCTTCTGAGATTCAAGACAAGCATAGCTCTAAGTGCCTACAAGTTCATAAAATGTAACATGTTTCCAATATACACTGGCTCAAAGTAGACATTTCCATTACTAAAGCAAACAAGGTGCCAGAATAATAACATAACTCTGAAGAATAAATATTAAGTCACAAGGCTCTTTTTTGAAGTGTCTGGAGCACATGCTGACATCATCTGAGCTCAAAGAGATTTAGATTGCCCCCACATTGAAGCCTTACTACACAGTATGTATTCTCCCTCAAGTAGATGCAACTCAAACCTACTAGTTTTTCACAGCAGAAAATCTATTCCTTAATCTTCTAAGGTCTTTATTGTAACTTGGATTGTCTACCTCATCTTCATGCACAGCCCATTTACAAGACTCTTGAATGGAATCTGATCCCACTCCACATTGCCTGAAATGCTAGCCTGTTCCTAAAGTGCAATCTCAGTGCAATCTCAACTGTCTCCATTTCTGCCAACATTCTGGATTTTTAGACTGACACTAGGACCTCCTGCAGGGTTCTGTTTCCAATGCTCAGAATGTGCTCTACTGTTCATCTCTAAACTTACCCATGTTTGTCCTACAAACCAGTTCTAAAGGCCAGAGAACAGTATGGTTATTTTTTAATACTGAAATCACTCAAATATTTAAGGATTTAAAATGTTATCATTTTGACCAATCACTTAACTAAAATGTCCTTATTGAGAAAGTTTAAACTTAGAGTTTCAGAAAGGTTTTCTTCTGTCAAGGTAGGAACAACATGATGGAATTCATGTTGACAGGCCTGTAAAATTTTATATATATATATATATATATATATATATATATATATATATACATACATACATATGGGCAGCATCATTCCATAGACTAGAAGCAATAGGTAGAGGATATCAATGGTCTTACCTAGTACAGTACCTTGCATGATACAATACCAATCTACCAGGCAAAATGTAACAACTAGTATAATAGTGGCACACCTGTTATGGGTAACCACTTCATTCTCATTGAATTTTAGGCCTGCTCCAAAGTGGGGGATTTTATTACTGATATGGTAATTCTTGTCAAATGTTCATGGATGTTTAAGAGTAGATGCTAGGATAACAGCCTTCAACTACAATTTTCTAAATTGTCATTTTGTTAGATTGGTTTTTGAACATTTGTTTATATCCATAGATATCAGTCATTCTCAGAATTTGTCAGAGAAGTTTCTTTTTTTTAAAACAGGAAGCAGTCAGTAAAGAGATTCATAACTGTTCAGAGTATTGAGACTAAGGGGTATCTTTCATAGCAGTACCACTACTACCACCAACACCACCACCATCACCACTACCACCACCACTGCACAACCCTCACTACCATGACCACTACCACCACCTCAGCTCAGGAAGAAAACCAGAAAGAATGTAAGAAAAGTGCTATGAAAAGCTGTATTATGGACATAACCTGGCTATCATACTCATAAACTCACAATATCTTGCATTACCTGCACAAAACCTTCACAAGATCAAGCAAGCTAAATTCAAGATAAAAATAGACAAGATATTCTCCAGGCCCTATCCCTTACAAAGATTGTTGTTCATAGTTAGAAAGAAGAATTATTTTGAATTGTTTTTTGTTGTTTTTTTTTTTTTGTTCTGTGCTCACTAGTAGGTTTCTCAAGCTCCAGTGGATGTTCTCATACACATATTGGAATCACTTATTGGACTTAGTGGTCTAAGAAAGAATGGGGGACCTAGAAAGATGGTTCAATGGATAAGCATACATATTAATACTCTTTCCAAAGACCTAGGTTCAGCTTCAGGCTCTCTTATAGAGTAACTCACAACCACCTGTTAATTCTATCTCCAGGGGATCAAATGCCCTCTCTGCCTCTCAAAGTGTGAGCCTGCATGTGGTAGTTGTGTGTGTGTGTGTGTGTGTGTGTGTGTGTGTGTGTGTGTGTATGAAACCAAGAAAATATCAAGATATCAAGTTAAGTATCAAGTCAAGTAGACAGAGCTGAAGGAGAGAAATCAGGACTGTATATAATCATGTTTCATTATATATGTATGAAATTCTCAGAAACAAAGAACAGTTGCATTAAAACACCAAAAACAACAGTAGAGTTATCAATTGGGACAAAATGTGTTTGTGCACTGAATTTCATCCATGGCAGAGATGGAACATTCTATATCAGCTTGACAAGAGCACTGACTGACTCTACCAGTGATTACTGTGTGCTGTTAGTACAGCACCCTACAACTTTGGTCTCTTATATGCCTGTCTTTAATTTAATAAGCTCAATAGGCATCTCATATAGCTGTAATGACAATAAACTTATATAGGTAACTTATAATGCACTTATAGCCTTACCCATGACAGATATATTGCAGGACCTCCACTAAATGCATGACAAGGAAAATACAAAAATAAACAAAACAACAGTAACAAACAAAACAAAACAAAATAAAATAAAAAACCTCACATAGAATTTAATTTTATATATAAAATGAAAGTTTGATTTATAGCTTATTAAGAAAAAAACAAAAGCATTAACTTTCAATAAAATAAGAATAATACTAAATTTATTGTAGCCATGTTTTTTGCTTACTTATTTGTTTATAATTTTATTTTTTTACAGTGTAGTCATTCTCCCTGATCCCCTTCCACCCTCCTACAATTTCTCATCCCATTCCTCCTCGCCCTGCCTCCAAAAGGATGTCCCCACTCCCAACCCCTTCAGGTTGCCCCACTCCATGGGTCCTCAAAGCTCTTGAAGGTTAATCTAGTCTTCTTTCACTAAGGTCAGACCAGGCAGTCCTCTGCTGTAAGTGTTGGGGGTTGGAGGTGGGGCTCAGATGAGCTACTGTATGCTGCCTGGCTGATGGCTCAGTGTCTGAGAGATCTCAGGGGTCCTGGTCAGTTAAGATGCCGGTCTTCCTATGGGGTTGCCCTCTTCCTCAGTTTCTTTCAGCCTTTCCCTAATTCAACCACAGGAGTCTCCAACTTCAACCCATTCATTGGGTCTAAGTATCTGTGTCTCAATCAGCTGCTTGTTTTGCCTCTCAGAGGAAAGTCATGCTAGGTTCCTGTCTGTAAGCACACTGTAGCATCAGTGATAGTGTCAGGCCTTGGAGCCTCCCCTTGAGATGGATCCCAAGTTGGTCCAATCATTGGACTTCCTTTCCCTCAGTCTCTTCTCCATTTTTTCCCTGAAGTTCTTTTAGACAGGAACAATTCTGGGTCAGAGTTTTTGACTGTGGGATGGCAACCACATTCCTCCACTTTATGCCTACTGAAGACAGACTCTACAAGTTCCCTCTCCCCACTGTTAGAAACTTCATCTAAGATCCCTCCATTTGAGTCCTGAGAGTCTCTGGTATTTTCTGGAGGGTCCCTCCACCTAATCATGTTGTTTTGAAAGGTCATGCTACAAAGTTCAAGTTGGCATTGAACTTGTGATGACTCAAATTCTTTATCTCCTCCTCTCTACCTCATGCTCAAGGACTAATGACATATGCAACTATGCATGACAACCATTATTTCAAACTTAAGTATTATTCACTTCTAGAATTTTCCATTTACTAATTTTTCTTCTTGTCTACTTGTCTTGAAAGCAGTGGATCACTGCTTACAGGAAGAGTAAAACTCCATGTAAGTGGGATTTCTACCTCTCTTATATATGGAAGGTTTAGATAATTGGAACTTAGTATTATTACTTTGCTTTTCTTCTTAGCCTACTATATTTTAAATAATATAGCTATCACTTGCAGCAGAACAGTTTGTCCTATTAATGGCAATTGTCATGTATGTCTACTACTCTAAGACAAAATACCCAATATACCAAGAGTTGAGTCTTTTTGAGAGCCCCTTGGAAAACTGTTCAGGTCAGAGAAAACAACTATCAAGATATTTGGCTGAGAATCTGGAAACTTGCAGCTATGGTCTGTGACTTCATACCAACATATTTTCCTTTTAGGAAGAACAATTCCCACCAGGTGAGTTTGAAACTTCCATTCTCATAACTTCCTGGGAAAATGTGATGTCTTCTGTTACACTTCACCTATCACAGAACAGAACTCTAAATTTAGACTTGTTACTTTCCAGTAAAATCACTTTTTGGCACCTGAGAACATGTGCATCATGGATAGTGTAGAAGTATAACTACCCATGAGAAAATGCCTTTTTTCTTATTGCCTGATTTAGACCCAATGAGGAACCATGAAGATCTGCATTCTCTTTATACTTCTGGGAACTGTTGGTGAGTCTTTCAAATTAATGAATTTGGAAGTTTCTATAAGTTTGCATTTTTGCTGGGTGAATCATCAAGGTTCATTGCTTATGAAAGCCAAAAGCAAGCAGCTTAAATGTGAATAAATTTTATCCATGTTTGTTAATGATTATTAAATCTCACTTGTTTGAGGAAAGTCATACTGTAAAGAATTGACTCAGATATCACATAAAAAAGCAACTTTCTTGTGAATTCCAGGAGTTTGGAACAGAAGGAAAGATAGCACACACAGATACACACAAATGCTTGTACTGACTTATAAGAATTCATAGCTAGTAACTGAAATTGCTATAATCTGTATTCCTTGAAAGGTCAGTTAAAGCCAAAGCCTGAGTGTGCTGCACACTGGAGTTGTAGTTATTTACCCAAGAAAGCATGACAAATAAAATATTTTATTTCTGATTGATAAAAACTGTCTTAAAACAAGGCCCAAGATTTCAAGCGAAACCTCTCTATTATAAATTCATAATTTATGCAGCTGTGATAAAAAGAAATGATTACTTAAGACTACTAATTACTTTTTAATATTACTAAAATTATTTAAAGTATTGGAATAATATAAATATTTTTTAATAAAATTCATATGTGGCTATGAGAAATCTCAATAGATATATGCAAGTATGGAAATGTTGAATGAATAATGTGATGATAGGATAGTCAGATAATAATGAAAAGGATTCAAATAGATTTGTATCTGTAATTTGTGTCTGTGTACATGAGGGTGTTGTTTTGTTGAGATGAAAATCTTTCCATATAGTTCACACTGTCCTGAAATTAATATACCAGTTAGTCTAGAACTCATATTTAGGTAAATTATATGAAATTATCATTTTAGACTGCCAAGAGAGAAGTTGATTGGATAAAAAATTTAAAGGTGTCATTTCTTTATAGGACAGAATATTCTCCTATGACTTTAATTTTTCCCTTTCTATTAACTTACAGAGATAGTTTTCTTATTCTAACATTTCTTCAACCACCTCACAATACACCAGGAAAACTACTCCTAAGTTTCCCTTTGTGTGGTTTGTGTGTATGCGTGTGCCTGTACATGTGTGTGTGTGTGTGTGTGTGTATGTGTGTGTGTGTGTGTGTGTGTGTGTGTGTGTGTTGTGTATGTGTGTTTGTATCTCAGTGGACTCACCTGTGAATGTGAAGATGAGATGTTGGATTTGTATATCTTTCTCTATCATCCTCTACCTTATATTTTTTGACACGGGATCACTCAATGAACTTAAATTTTTCTATTTTCAGCTTAAATGACTGACCAATCAGCTCTGGTTAACCCTCTTATCTCCAGTTGCTCACTTCCCAGCCAGCAGTGGGACTACTGAACATGTTACCATGTCTGACTTTTATGAGAATGCTAAAGGAACTGAACTCATATCTTCGTGCTTACACAGCAAACTGTGCTCAAGGAGCACCTCTCTGTCCCATACTGAAAGGCACTCTATGCTTTTAAGTGATTAGATCTTAAATAGGACATTTATATATATATATATATATATGTATGTATATATATATATATATATGAGTTACATGTACGTGCACATGAATGTATATATGAATATACATGAATATACTATTCATAAATCTATATGAACAGAAATATTAATCAAAGAATGCATATCTCAGAAGTACATGGTTATTCATCATTATACAAGAAGGATCTGTGTTCAAGGTGCAGAATAATGAATAATCAAAAAGATTATCTAAAGCTACTTATATTAGCTACCCTTCTCAGTATTTTGACAAACCCAGGCAAAAGTCTCTTAAAGACAGAAAGATTATTTCATCTCAGTTTGAAGAGGATATAGTCAACCTTGTAAGGGGAGCTGTTCTGAGGATGGTTCATAATGGTAGTGGTGGGAGGACTGGGTACACTATGAAACTGGAAGTCAGGAAACAGAGAGACACAGAGCTGGTCACATAGGAGTGTCGTCCAGGGGATTCCAAAACCAGTCGAGTTGTCAATAAAACGTACCCATCACACTGACATGCCTTCATTGTGCAGTATAGAATATTGTCATCTCTTTTGTCCTTTGTTTGAAGTAAAACTTCATAGTGCATGAAATAGCATGATAGAGCCATATAATGGAGCGTTCCTAACTTTTCTCTCACAGCTGCTTTCCTGACTGAGGATAATGATGACAAAATTGTTGGGGGCTACACTTGTCAGGAACATTCTGTCCCCTACCAGGTGTCACTGAATGCTGGCTCTCACAAATGTGGGGGGATCTCTTATCACTGACCAATGAGTACTGTCTGCAGCTCATTGCTATCACCCGTAAGTAACCAATACTCATTTTGTGCTCTAAAATCACTTTATCCTCTAGGCTTATTAAGTTCAATTTTGAAGAAAAGAAAATGATGCTTGATAGATTAATGCTTGATAGTATTCTGGTCCTATGGGACTCATCAGTCATCCCACAGTGTTATTCTCTATGGGGTTAATTTATTATGAAAGATTTATTATCGGGGTAGAGGACCTGCTGCAGAGTCCACGCCAGCAGCCAGAGGGACTGGCTTCGGAGACCATACCTCTCCCTACAGCTCAGCATTAAGAGGAGGGGCTCTGTAGCACCAGGCTCAGCACTGGAGGAAGATTGAAATGACCTTTCACAACTTACTGTCACGTCAACTTGATTATGAATGTGATAGAAATCTGGAGCTTACAGGGGAGAATGCTCCTGTGGTCAGGGTCTCACAGGTTGCACCTTGTGACTGCTATCTGCCACTGTCTGTATAATCCCAGTTGCCCCAGGCTGGTAGTTCTCTTGCTTTTCTGTGCCTTTCACTGACAAGGTGGTGTGCTCATGGGTTCCTGCCTGGTCACCGTGGCTGCTGTTGACAACTCTTACCTCTTGCAAGGTCTTGCAATTGCAACATGGAAGCACTGGCCTTCGAGGGAGCCTGGTACACAGCCTGAAAGAGCATCACAGTCATCTGTGACTTCTACAGTCTGGTCAGGCTGCTCTTGACCCCTCCCCTGGGGAGCAGGCCTGACCTGATCAAGCAATATGGAAGATGTGTGGTCCTCATTGGGGCCACAGATGGCATCGGGAAGGCCTATGCTGAGGAGTTAGTGAACCATGGACTCAACAGCATCCTGATCAGCCAGGAAGAGGAGAAGCTGCAGGCTGTGACCAAGTACATAGCTGACACCTACAGGGTGGAGACACTTGTCCTGATGGCAGAGATTTAGGCTACTATCCCAGAAGCCCTGAGAGACAGAGACATTGGCATCCTGGTGAATGACATGGGTGCATTCTACCCCTATACTCAGTATTTCAGTCAGGTTCCCGAGGACAAGCTCTGGGACATGTGAACATGAACATTGCGGCTCCAAGCCTGATGGTGCGCATAGTGCTTCAGGGGATGGTGGAGAGAAAGAAAGGCGCCATTGTCACAATGTTGTCCAGCTCCTGCTGCAAGCCCACCGCACAGCTGTCTGCCTTTTCTGAATTCGAGGCCTAAATGGACTGAGAGTGTGTGCACAGCATGACAAGTCGACCCTGGGCATTTCAAAAAAGACCACAGGCTACTGGTCCAATTCTATTCAGAACAGAGAAGAGGCTCCAGAGCCAGGTGGTCCTTTTACAGATGCAGCGAGGACAACAGATGGTAAGACACTTAGACTACACTTAGACCTTAGCATCTTAGCCACTGCGCATATGTCCGAATGGATGAGCTCACTAGACTGTGGTTTTCACCTAGACACTGAGGTGCTGGTTGTTCCTCTTCACACAGTATGCGCCTGAGTAGCTCTGGGTATGGGGTACAAACTTCCTCAACCATTCCTCATAGAAAGAAGTCTTATCCTGCAAAGTCTAAACCTGGAAGCTTGGGAGAAGCTTGGCCAAGCCACAGTCATCTACTGTATTCTGGGCATCCTGACATTTAGAAGAACACATTTACTTCATCAACTCGTACTGAAAACCTAATGCATTGCCCTCCTTCATGAGGCCGACTTTTAAGTCTGTGAGAAAACCTCAGGGACCACATGGGTGGCCCAGGGCACATACCCATGAAGTCTGAGAACAGAACAGGACGTTTCCCCAACACTTAAAATGTGACTGGATCATTTCTTTCCTTTTATAATTGATGGATTATAGTATTGTCTTTCAAAAGGTTCATCAAGCCGGGCATGGTGACTCATGCACTTGGGAGACTGAGATAGGTGGATCTCTATGACTCTGCCTGGGCTACACAGTGAGTTCCAGGCCAGCTAGGGATAATGTAATTAACCCTATTTTTTTAAACAAATTAACATTCATCAGATAGACAACAGAAAAGTGTTATTTTTAAGCTGAGAATTTTGAGAGCAAGTGCTGTTAACAGTAGACATGTGTCACACCTCATAGCTCCATGGGGACAGGGGCGGGTCTGTGTGTACACACTGCCTTCCCCTCAGGTCTCCCTAGAACCACGTGAGTGTTGTGTATCTGAGCAGTTACTGAGAAGACTTTACTATAGACTTTGTCAGGACAAGGTAATGGGGAGCCTTCCCAGAGTAAATGCCTGGATTACTCCTTTCCATGTGGTGGAAGACTTTCTGTCTCTACATGGTGTCCTGCCGTGACTGACACTGCGTTCGTTGAGTGGTTTGGTCTTTACAACTCTGTAGGTGAGTATCATTCCTAGACTGGGACATATAACAGGTTGTCTTTTGATCTCAAAGGTAATTGTTGTAGCTAAGTGGTGATTTCTCAGTATATCTGTGTTGACCGAACCCCTCCAGAGTTTGATAGAGCTGGTTTTCATACACTTTTCTATGCAATCCAATTTCATGCCAGGAGCATTGTTAATAAAATCATGATATGTTTATGGAATAGTAGTTAAAATATGGGCAACTTCTGTGTGTGGTACAAGGTAGTTGTTGAAGTGATGTTAGAAACTCATTTTTAGCATGTGTAATGAATGTGTACGTTATCGGGAATGCTTTTATTAGTGTAAAGGTCCTTTACATAAATCCCACAGTATGGGTGCACACTGAAACTTAGTGTCTTTAATTGGGTCTTATAAAACCAACTTCTTGAAAGGGTCTCCTTCCTGGCACCTGGGAACCATGGAAGCTTGTGGAGAGCGGAGGATGTGGTACTCACTCTCTTGGTGCTGCTTACTGTGCCAGGGATGTGAAAACTGGCTGCATGCTTGTATTTGTGTGGGCTTGCTTTAGTGACAGCCTGTCACCTGTAAGCCCGAGTGCACTTTGTCCAGAACATCAGATGTGGCATTTTTAGCGGTGACTGGGACCTAGAAGATGAGTGTCGTCATGTCCTCAATTATGTCTTCAAAGCATGTACAGAGGGCCATGCTTGGAGACAGTGGAGGAGCAGCATCGGTGGAGATGGCTGTCTTATTGCTGAGAATCTGGGCGGATGTGTGACAGGAAGTAGTACCTCCACATGAAGCCTCATTATGCATGGCCCCATTGGTGGGGAGGAAGGCAGGAGACTCAGGGGTTCAAGGTCAGCGTGGGATATATAGTAAATCTCTGGTTCAGGAAACAAATAGCTGACACATTGTCTGCTCTGTGTAAGGTCCTGTGGTCCAGCATTCAGACTTCTCAGTCAAGCACGGAGTCCTTGCTCCATGATGAGAAGGGTTAACGCTGTCAGTGATGTTCTTTCAGCAGGACTCAGCTAGAACTTGATCATGTGCGGGCTCAGTGCACAGTGATCTGTGACTGCAGCAGAAGACTCGAACCAGGCATCTTTAGGCTTCCTAGATTTCATAGGCAGACCTTCTCTGCTGAGTTAGTCCACCCACTGTAGACATGGTTTATACCAAAGAAGGAACTCTGAATCTTTGTAACTCATCTTGTGAATAGGAATGTAACAATAAAATCACTGTTTCCTTCAAAAAAGAGAAAGAGTATAAAAGACGTTTACATGGGTTGATAACCTTAAAGTTCACCTCTGTCTTAATTATGATGCTAAAGATATAGGAGTATGGTTAATGATAGATCCCTAAAAGAGCCTTTGAATGTGAATTGATCCAAACCCTAATAATTATATCTCAATCACAACAAAACAGTGTGCTGGGTTAACAAAGAACAGACTTCTAGTATAACAGTACAAATAAATAATTTGATCTGTTCCCAATATTTATTTCTATCCCCCTGTCTCTTGCCTTGGGGATCCCAACAACTGGAGAAGAAGAAACTGCCAGTCAATAATCATCAAATTTTTCACCTGAAAATGTTATAGACAGTATATTTGGCTTCTATTCCTACACCTCCCAATTACAAGATGGTGGTGGTATGAGTCCTGACTAGCAGAGACACTTATGAAAGAATTCTGTAACCCATGCCAGGAATAGTAATTTATACTTACTTCAGCGATCCAGTGCTTGAATAGAATGTATTGTTTATGCTCATGACTGAAGTGTCTGGAGAAAGTAAAGGATATTCATGTTGAATACTTAAGATATTTAAATTGTTTCTTGTAGTTTTTATAATTACACAATTTCTCCATTTCCTTTCCTCCCTTGAAGCCCTCCACTGATATATTAGTTTTAAATTCATGGCCTCTTTATTGTTATTGTTTTGTGTATGTGGTATTGTGTGTGTGTGTGTGTATGTGTGTGAGTGTGTGTGTATGTGTGTCTGTGTGTCTGTGTGTGTCTGTGTGTGTGTGTCTGTGTGTGTGTATATGTTACTTGAATGTTTTCTGTGTCTGTGTTATGTGTATATGAATAGTATGTTACTATAATATTTTCAGAACTGGTCATTTGGTTATTGGTTAACCAATTGATAGGCTCAGCCCTTAATTGCTTCTAGTTCCTTGTGTAGGGTTGAGGCTTTGGGGCCTTTCTCCAGTCAACCTTAGTGTATCTAAGTGTCTTAGTGTATCTCTTAGTGTCATCCCTGCTCTGAGCTAGACCCATTAAGTCTCACCAATATGACTGCCTAAACACAAACTAAACTTTTAACTCTTGAACCCAGCCAATTGCAGGTGTGTCTTGGAGAACATAACATTCATGAAATTGAAGGTGCTGAGTAGTTCATTGATGCAGCCAAGGTGATTCCCCATCCTGATTTTAATAGGAGGACTTTTGATAATGACATCATGCTGATTAAGTTGAAGTCACCAGCTACCCTGAACTCTAAAGTATCTACCATCCCTCTGCCACAGTCCTGTCCCTCAGCTGGTGCTGAGTGCCTTGTGTCTGGCTGGGGCTTGATGAAAGTTGGCTGTAAGTATCTCTATGATATATAAGTAGTAAACATGAGTCCCAGGAGTAAATGACACCTTAATGACAGTGCAAATTCTCATTCAAAGTATGCTTTTCAGAGGATAGCTTTGAACTGATCATTTGAGAAATGCTAGTTGAAGTTAACAAACTTTCAAACAGCCCGTGGAGGCAGAAAATAAAATGAACTTAGAAAGATGTCTAGTTTGACTATAGCCTGGTTAGTGGTGAGCTAAAAATTATAGAAAGAGGAACCATCTAGAAGTGAAGCCATGGGACACAGTCCAGCTGAAGCATCTGGACCTAAGAAAGGTGGTCAATGATAGGAATGCTAGAGGAAGAGTAACTGAGGAGGAAAACCATCACAAACCATGGGAAAACCTACCTTAAAAATCTTCTAAGCCAGGCGTGGTGGCCCACACAATTAGTCCCAGCACACGGGAGGCAGAGACAGGTGGGTCTCTATGAGTTCCAGGCCAGCCTGCTCTACAAAGCAAGACCAGGACAGCCAGAACTGGTTACACAAAGAAACCTTTTCTTACAAAAAATATAAAAATCTTTCTAAATTATAAATTTTTAAATTATATTATTTTATGAATGCATGCTTAGTGTGTGTGTGTGTGTGTGTGTGTGTGTGTGTGTGTGTGTTTGTGTGTGTGCCCTTCATGCCTGGTGCTCTGGTGCTCTCAGAACCAGTTGAAGGTTTGATAACAAATTAGAGACATGCTTATAAAATTTAATAGGTAAAAGAGGAAATATTCAGAGTCAGTACGAATAATTAGAATAATAATTTCTCGGTTATATTCTACAGCTGAGAGTGCTTCTGTACTTCAGTGTCTGGATGCTCCAGTCCTGTCTGATTCTGTTTGTCACAAGGCCTACCCACGTAAGATTACTAACAATATGTTCTGTCTCGGCTTCTTGGAAGGTGGAAAAGACTCTTGCCAGGTGAGTTCTTGTTGTCTACCTTTATCTATCACTATGTCTGTCATGAGATGTTCTACCTCTCTTACCCACCATTTTTCTCATATAAAACAGAAAATGGTAAATCTCTACTGTGTTTTGTTCTGGGAGGGGAAGAAGGGCTTTGAGAAAATGTGTTTTCTTATTTTGATATGACGATAAATATTAAGTATAATAATAAACAGGCCAAAGAGTTGATACTGTGTGAACTGCAAACCCAGGAACCCTTGAATTGTGGGGTGGAGTCCGAAGGAAAGTGACAAAGCTTGTGAGTCATATTAGACCTCTGCAGTCTCACTGTTTTTTGCACACTACCCCCAAAATGACTGTAGGAAAAAGTTGTATGGCCATAAAAAGAGTAAGTAATAGAGATAGAGAAACTAGACATTAAAAAAGATAAGTGTTTTGTGGAGGATCAGTGGCCTGCAAAAAATTAGCCCTGGAATCCCATTATTTCTCTGGACATAACCAAATCTATTTTACATTTGTTACTTAGCTTGACTCTGGTGGCCCTGTGGTCTGCAATGGACAAGTCCAGGGTATTGTTTCCTGGGGCGATGGCTGTGCTTTGGAAGGGAAGCCTGGTGTCTACACCAAAGTCTGCAACTACCTGAACTGGATTAATCAGACCATTGCTGAAAACTAAGTCCCTCTGTCTCTACAGGAGTCAGATGCTGGTGACCTTTCTTATGTGTCTAAAATCTATACAGAAATAAAACACTTTTTTGTGCTCTAAATGTTTTGAATCTTGATGTTAAGTAAAAAATTGAACAACATAGAGTGATTAAAGTAGGTTAGATGTTACTCAGCAATTCATGTGACCAAATCAGACAATTTCACTGATCATCTGCTGTATTCCAGACTCTACATGAAAGATCATGATTGAAATAAGGTTTCCTTTAAGTAAAATTACTCTTAATATTTCAGATTATCCATGGTGTAAAGTGTTCTTACAATTCACATTGAGTCATGTGTAGTATATCATGTGCACATGACATCCCACAAAGTATAGAGACTAAAAATTAGTTGCTAGACCTCAAATTGTTATTAGAAAAAGTATGATAGCACATAAGCTATTCATATCCCTGATGCCTGTCTCCTTGTGTAGTATGATGCTCATGTTATCTTTCATTTTCAAACCTCACAATGTTTCATGGAAATAGTAGAAGAGAAACTAATTATTTGAAAATGTTTGGATTCACAATGTTCTTATATTTTCTAGTTTCACCTATTCTCCTATTGCAGTTTGCCAGGATAGCTCTATTCCTGTACCCTCTGGAGAGATTTTTTAAACCAATTTATAGAGTTATCAATACAGTTCTAACACAGAACAAAAATATAAGCCACAATAGGGAGTGTATCACAGTAGATAAGTCTACAAAATGCCGAAGTAATACTTTTAGGACAAAAGTTCTTGCATTATAGAGGGGTTGACTGAAATTTTTATACCTTGCTAAGATATGCCACTCCTTACCTTGGATCCTTGGAAACTCTCCTCCATTTCCTCCATTTTGCCCATGGATCACCATGAAAAGATTGGGGTTTTTGGTTATTTTGTCTTGTTTTCTGGTGAATAAAGCTTACTTTTACTTTTAACATCAACAACAATATTTTTATATTGGAGTATGATATGACCAAGAGGATATAAAAATTAAAATTTTAAGTCAATATTGACTTTAAATATGAACTAACTACATTAAATAGAAAATTCAGTAGCATATTTGCATTGACTTTTAGTATTTTCTACATATTTTTTCCTAATTTTGTGACTTTAGTATTAGATACAGAGATCATTTTTATTTAATTTTCTACCAGCTCCAAGAGGCAATACTTGTGTGGGTTTTATAAAAAAAATCATTCATAAATACACATTTGTCATGTTATATGTTCAATTTAATAGTATAGTTTGAAAAGGCCATTAGCAATAGATAAGATAACCACATTTAATAAAGAAAAAAACTTGGTGAGCAGGGGGAAGGAGAATGGGTTAGGGGTTTTCAGAGGGGAAACCAGGAAAGGGAATAACACTTGAAATGTAAATAAAAAAAATCTAGTAAGAAAGAAAAGAAAAACATTGTTATTTGAATACTTTATTCTCACTCATTTTCTGCTTTTCTGACATATTTTTATTATTTTTAATTAATTATTTTATTTATTTATATTCTAAATGTTACTTCCCTCCAGATCTCCCCTCTCAGAGTTCTTTACCATATCCCCCTTACTCTTAATAGAAACTGGATGTAACCCAGATGTCCTTCAACCAAAGAATGGTTCATTTACACAATGGCATCTGAGCAAAAATGCTTCGAATAAATGGGTCAGGTTTAAAGTGGAAAAATAAGCCTCTACAGTAAGGTGAGACAAGCACACTAATTTAATCATCTCAGACTATTGTGACAAAATTCCAATGGATTGGAGGTCTTAACAAAGTTAAATTTCATTTTTATGGATGCAATTAAGTCCTAGATCAAGGTGTTCATATTTATGGTTTCTAAGAAAGACTGGTTTCCTGTTTTTTTAAGATGTCCATAATCTTTCTGTATAGGGGAGAAAAGTGAATACAATTTGATGGTGACAATTTTCCAACTTTGTTTCTGGGTGATTTACCTGAAGACATCACTGTACTGTACAACCATCCTGAAGTTTAGGGTTTTTTTTTTTGTTGTTGTTGTTGTTGTTGTTGTTGTTGTTGATGATGATGATGAGAGATGTGCTTGACTAGATAGAACTGTCATTGCTGATCCTGCATCACTTGGGATGTTATAGTAGACCCAGAACAGAGAAATCGTGGGGGGTGGAGCGTATGAGTGGGGAATAACAGGGGGGGAAGGAATTATGGGACATATGGTAGGGGGTAACTGGGAAAGGGGAAAGCCTTTGGAATGTAAACATAGAATATAGAAAATAAAAATTAAAAAAATAAATAAAAGACTAAGAGTCAGTACCATAATTCCTAACATGATTGAGCAACCAAGAGATTTAAAAATTGTTATATTCATACATTTTGGAATTCACTGTTGTGGCAAGCATCCAACAACCAGTTATTCTCACATAAGTTACACATTTACACTATTTAAACATAAAACCTGATACATGAAAAATAAAACCAAAACATAGAAAATTTAAAAAGCATTCATTTTTCATAGCTTTGAATAAAAAACGTTTTTGTAAAACATTTTCACAAAAATATCCAGATACCCAAAAATACCCATAATTGTTCATAAAATTATTTAGTTCTATCAGATACCTGTAAAGGAGAAATTGGGTCTAGATACCAAGAAACATGCTGAACACACACATAACTATGTCAGATTCCTATGGATATCAAGCAATCCATGAAAATACATTAGCAATCGAATCTATAAACACAGATCTGTACATTTTTACATTCCTGGCTTCCTGAGGAATCCTAAAGTACCTTCTAGTCTAAAACATATAATTTCAAATTTTATCAAATATATAAATGGTTTGAGATAAAAATATAGACAGGATAATTGTAAAATAAAATCAGTCATAAGACTTCTCTTTCTAAGACAGACACATCTATATGACATAATTCTGTTAATCAAGTTAATGAAGCACAGAAAAGGTAATATATCTAATCTGAGTAAAATTCTGAGCTGTTCGTGGGAAATCTGAGGAATTAAATAAATCTAGGTGGCCATTATCTAGGTATTTTGCCGATTTTCCTGTTCCCACTGTTTATTAAATAAATCTTAACTGAAAATCTACTTGTAAAGTCATGAGATAAAGGATTGTTCTATTTATGTATTGCAATCCTTGCCTAATCTTTCCTGCCCAGTGTTTTGCTCCATCAGGCGAACACAATTATCATTTACAACTTCCATTTGCCGGTTTTCTGTCATTACAAACCCGTAATCCCTGCAAGACCATAGTTTCCGGAGCCCCATAGTCACTGTCCGTTTGTCACACCGTCATCACAGGTGAATACACAGCAGCCCGTCTTTCCTCTCTAGTCAACATTCCAAGGCACCTAGAACTGCTATTAAATAACTGCCTTTCCTATCCCGCAATCATAGCCAGCGATGAGATTTTAACTAGAGTCACAAAGGGGCGGGAGGAAGAGATCCTAAAGAAGCAGAGATCCTAAAATAAGCAAAAGCCGCGGGAGGCAGAGATCCTAAAGAAGCAGAGATCTTAAATAAGCAAAAGCAGAGGAAAAGGAAGAGGAGGAGGAGAGGAGGAGGAGGAGGAGGAGGAGGAGGAGGAGGAGGAGGGGAGGAGGGAGGAGAGAGGAAGGAGGGAGGAAGAAGGGAGGAGGAAGGAGGAAGGAGGAGAGGGAAGGGGAAGGAGAAGAAAAGGGAATTTCTTTGAATATGTATTATGGCTAACTCTCGTAGCCTCTGGTACCCTAGGTTGTTCCAAGGACCCGAAACTAGGCATGGGCAATGCCCATACTGTTTGTTCCCATCTTGATACTGGTCTGAATCATTGAGATCCTATTACTTTCTTGTTTCCAAAATTATCACCTCTCTTGGGCTGGGCATCATCAAAGCTGTCTGTGGCAAGATGAGAAAGGCCCTCCAGCCCATGTCTTGGATCAAATTTTGATCTCTTGCTCAGCCAAACGAACAATCACCACAGTTAATACCGGGCAACGTCTGTTGGAATTCTCTGTTACCTAGAGACTTCACTGAGACTAAACAGGAAATCCAGGTCCTTAAACTCAGCATAGCTAAAACCTTTCAACGTGTTTGTATTGCTGGGTTCCTGTGGTAAGGCCACGCCACTGACACCTAATCATCTAAAGAATCCCTTAATGGAGTCTTCTCTCACATCAGAGGGCACGTTGTTTCCCAGGCAAGAAGTGTGTAGGGTGGCAATTTGGGAAGATGTCACCAGTTGACACTGAGTTCTGGAGCAGCTTCGTGGGACACTGTGAGAGATAAAATAGTTATTGGAGGTGCCTAACATACTCAGCCATCCTTACAGCCACAAACAGTTAAGAAATCTCCTTCAGGTCATCTGTGTCATCAACTGAGCTAACTGGTTTTAGGACAGGTGTCTCTCCACCAGTCCACCATCCTTAGAAAGTGTGCTAGGGAGATGGTCTTTACTCTGTCTCTTTTTCTGAGGCCACCATGCTCTGCAGGTATTTTTAAGGCCATCTCGATAAGCAGATTAGCACCTTACAGAATTAAATATGTTGACCAAGCTTGGCTTCATTTTTGTTTAGCCAATATGTAATCTACTAAAATTTGTCTAACTTATACAAACTTTAAAAAGCAGTTATTACATTTTCAACTCATGAACTGTTATTTGCTTTTAAGTCACTTAGCAACTAGTTAAACACTATATGAATTACATTATTGATTTTGTGTTTTATCAATATTCCTGATTCTTTTTAAACTATTCAACTGCAATTTTATGCTGTCTACAAGAAATGCAGGCATGGAGAATAGAGCAGAGACTGAGGGAATGGCCAACCAATCACTGGCCTAACACGAGACCCTTCCTATGGTCATGATTTTTTTGGAATGCTTTCATCATGGAAAGTTATTTCTTCCTCAGCTATGGGAAATAGCTATATCTGGTATGCAGTGTAGGTTAGCAGATGTGATGCTTTAGAACTCAAGAGTACATTGCTCAAGACTCTTCTGGATTTCATAGTTTTCACTGAAAAATCAGGTGATAGATTCTGTATCTTGAAAGATTTTCCTATAAATGTGACTTGTGTTGTTTTTTCTCTTGAAGCTTTCAGTACAAATTTCTTTGTGTTTTCTAGTTAATGTTTAAACTGATATTTTGCAGGGATTTTTTTTTTGTTCCTGGCCTTATCTATTTGGTGTTCTATTAGCTTCTTGTAATTTTATGAGTATGTATTTATTGAGTTTGGACACTTTTTTTTCTATGATCTTGTTGGCCATCTGGCTTATGACATTGACCTGTGAATTTTGCCTCTCACCTATACCTACGGTTTAATGATCTTCTCATGGTGCTCCATATTTCTTTTTTTTTAATTGAATATTTTCTTTATTTACATTTCAAATGCTTTCCCCTTTCCAGGTCTCCAAATTAGAAATACTGTATCCCATCCACCCTCCTCCTGCCTCTATGAGTACTCCACACTCCCAACTTTCCACCCTGGCATTCTCCTACACGAGGGCATCCAGCACCCTCAGGCCCAAGGGCTGCTCTTGCCAATGATGTCCAACAAAGCCATCCTCTGCCTCATATGCGGCCAGAGCCATTCTTTGGTTGGTGGTCCAGTCCCTCGCAGAAATGAACTGAATGGGGGTATCTGTCAGGTTGACACTGTTGCTTCTTCCTTGGAGCTACAAACCCCCTCAGCTCCTTCAGTCCCTTCTCTAACTCCTCCATCTGGGACCCTGTGCTCAGTCCAATGGTTGTCTGTGGGCATCTTCCTCTGTTTTTGTCAGGCTCTAGGAGCTCTCGGAGACAGCTGTATCAGGCGCCTGTCAGCAAGCACTTGTTGGCATCCACAATAGTGTATGGGTTTGGTGACTATGCATAGGATGGATCCCCAGGTGGGGGCAGTCTCTGGATGGCCTTTCCTTCAGTCTCTGTTTCACACTTTCTCTCCATATTTCCTCCCATGTGTATTTTGTTTCCCCTTCTAAGAATCACTGAAGCACCCAAATTTTGGTCTTCATTCTTCTTGGGCTTCATATGCTCTGTGAATTGAATCTTGGGTATTCCGAACTTTTGAGCTAATATCCACTTATCAGTGAGCACATACCATGTATGTTCTTTTGTGACTGAGTTACCTCAATCAGGACGATATTTTCAAGTTCCATCCATTTGCCTGTGGAATTCGTGAATTCATTGTTTTTAATGGCTGATTAGTACTCCATTGTATAAATGTACCACATTTTCTGTATCCATCCCTCTGTTGAGGGACATCTGGATTGTTTCTAGCTTCTGACTATTATAAATAAGGCTAATATGAACATAGTGGAGCATGTGTCCTTATTGCATATTGGAGTATCTTCTGGGTATATGTCCAAGAGTGGTATAGCTGGGTCTTCAGATAGTATTATGTTCAATTTTTGAGGAACCACAAGATTGATTTCCAAACTGGTTGTTCCAGCTTGCAATCCTATCATCAGTGAAGGAGTGTTCCTCTTTCTCCACATCCTACCAGCACCTGCTGTCTCCTGAGTTTTTTATCTTAGCCATTCTGACTGGTGTGAGGTGGAATCTCAGGGTTGTTTTGATTTGCATTTTCCTGATGACTAAGTACATTCTCAACTTAGGTGCTTCTGAGTTTCCTCAGTTGAGAATTCTCTGTTTAGCTCTGTTCCCCATATTTTAATAGGGTTACTTGGTTTTCTGGAGTCATACTTTTTGAGTTTTTTATATTTATTAGATATTAGTCCTCTATAGGATGCAGGATTGGTAAAGATCTCTACCCAACCTGTTGGTTTCCTTTTGGTCCTTATTGACAGTGTCCTTTGCCTTACAGAAGCTTTGACATTTTATGAGGTCCCATTTGTCAATTCTTGATCTTAGAACATAAACCATTAATATTCTGTTCAGGAACTTTTCCCCTGTGTCCCTGTGTTTGAGGCTTTTCCCCACTTTCTCATCTATTAAATTCAGTGTATCTGATTTGATGTGGAGGTACTTCATCTATTTGGACTTGAGTTTTGTACAGGAAGATAAGAATGGGGCAATTTGCATACTTCTACATGCTGACTGCCAGTTGAACCAGTACCATTATGTTGAAAATGTTGTCTTTTTCCCACTAGATGGTTGTAGCTCCTTTGTCAAAGATCAAGTGACTATAGGTGTGTGGGTTCATAGTGATTGCTGCTTCCTGTTATTTTTTATGCTATTTTTATGTTTGTATAGCTATCTTCTTTTGGGTTTATTGAAAGATTACTTTCTTTCTTTTTCTAAGTTTCCCCCTTGTGTTGACATTTTACATCTACTATCCTTTGTAGTGATGGATTTGTTGAAAGATGTTATGCAAATTTGATTTTGTCATGGAATATCTTGGTTTTCCATCTGTAGAAATTGAGAGTTTTGCTAGGTATAGATGCCTGGGTTCTCTTGTGGTCAGTATAACATCTTCCCAGGATCTTCTAGCTTTCATAGTCTCTGGTGAGAAATCTGGTGTAATTATAATAGGTCGGCCTTTATTTGTTACTTAACCTTTTTCTCTTACTGCTTTTAATATTCTTTCTTTGTTTTGTGCATTTTGTGTTTTAACTATTATGTGACAGGAAGAATTTCTTTTCTGGTTCAATCTATTTTGAGTTCTATAGGCCTCTTGTATGTTTATGTGCATCTCTTTCTTTAGGTTAGGGATGTTCTATAATTTTGCTGAAGATATTTACTGGCCCTTTAAGTTGGGAATCTTCATTCTCTTCTATAAATATTATCCTTTAAGTTTGGTCTTCTCACTGTGTCCTGGATTTCCTGGATATTTTGGGTTAAGAGCTTTTTGCATTTTCCATTCATTTTCATTGCATTTCTTTAACTGATATATCAATGTTTTCTATGGTATCTGAGATTTCTATGGTACCTGAGATTCTCTCTCCTATCTCCTATATTCTGTTGGCGATGCTTACATCTATGACTCCTGATTTCTTTCTTAGGTTTTCTATCTTCAAGGTTGTCTCTGTTTATGATTTTTTTATTGTTTCTATTTCCATTTTTAGATCCTGGATAGTTTCGTTCAATTCCTTCCCCTGTCTGGTTGTGTTTACTTGTAATTCTTTGAGAGATTTTTGTGTTTCCTCTTTAAGGGCTTCCACCTGTTTGCCTGTGTTCTCCTGCATTTCTGTAAGAGAGCTATTTTTGTCCTTCTGAAAGTCCTCTATCATCATCATGAGATATGATTTTAAATCAGAGTCTGGCTTTTCTTTTGTGTTGGGGTATCCAGGGTTCGCTGTGGTAGGAGAACTGTGTTTTAATGATGCCAACTAGCCTTGGTTTCTGTTGCTTATGTTCTTGCCCTTGCTTTTTACCATCTGCTTATCTCTTGTGTTAGCTGGTCTTACTGTCTCTAACTATGGCTTGTCCCCACTGCAAGCTAGTGTGTCAGTACTCCTGGGAGACCAGTTCCCTCTGGGAGGAATTTGTGTATGGAGACCTATAACACAGGGTCAGCTCTGGGCTGCTAACAGAAACCAGAAGGATCCTGCCCCAGGCCCTTCCTTGGTTCCTGTGTCCTGATGGTCTGGGTAGGTCCCTCTTGGGTCAGAAATTTGAGCAGAAGTGGTAGTCTTACCTATGCTCACAGGCCTATCTGCACTCCTGGGAGACCAGCTCTCTCCCGGTGGTGTTTGGATATGGAGTGCTGTGGCACAGTATCCTCCTAATATTTTTAGAGCTGTAATTGCTTACAAAATAAATTATTAGTTTAGAAGATTTATTCATTTTTATTTTATGTGTATAAGTATTTGTCAGTGCATATACTGGCATACTATCTGCCTTAAGAGGTTTGGCAAGGCCTTCATATTTTCTGGGGACCAATCAGTCTTCTGCAAGGTTAGCAAGTGCTCTTAAGTGCTGAGCCATCTTTTCAGGCCCAAGAAATTAAGCATTATCAGAGTCACTGTTCATCAAAACATCTTTTCATGTAAAATCTTTTAAATGACAAATTTATAAAGAACTATAATTTTCAAACGTTCTTTTACATATTTATGACCAGATATGTGCACATCTGGTTTATTATATTGTTGATTTATTTATTAATATGCAAATAGTTAGAGAGCTTAGAGTACATTTGGTTAAGACATACTAAATGAGTAATGTGTTCTCTTTTGAACAATACACACTATATGTAGTCTTCCAAAGTATGGACTACTCATTCAATTTTTTGACATGATTTTTAAATATATTTTTAAATCATATTTTTTAAATATTTAAACATTTAAATATTATGTAAATCATATTTTTAAATATTTAATCTGCATCTATGGGCCTTGAGTAAGCAATCCTTTTGTTACTGTCCACAGGAGTGGGAAACAGTGTTGCATATCAGGGAGTAGCCTCTCTGCAGTCTCCAACACAGTCCCCTAAATCAGTAAGCAACCTCTCTTAGTTACTTTACTGATACGTTGATAAAGTACCTTGACAAAAACAGCTTAAGAGAGACCGTGGCTGACAGGTCCAAAGCAGACACAATCCATCCTGGTACAGAAGGCCTGGAAGTAAGGGAGGTACAGCACTTTGCAGCAGAAGTCTGAGAGAAATGGGAGGGGAAGGGAGAAAGGGGAGGGGGAAGCAGGGGAGAGGGAGGGAAAGAGGAGGAAAGAGATAGAGGAAGGAGGAGGAGGGAGAGGAGAAGGAGCAAGAAAAATTATAGCCACACCATAAAACCTCCAATTCCAATAACAGCGGCATGCTTTATCTAGCAACCCCCTAAAGGTTGTATCACCTTTACAAATAACATTACTTCCTGGGGACCAAATATTCAAACACATAAGCCTATAAGGAATGTTTCACATTCACACAGCAGCAAAGCTTTGGGCCTTCTTTTTTGTCAGTGTAGGTAACCTATTTTATACAGCCAATGATTTTTAAATTTCACTACAGATGTAGGAAAAAAAAAAGAAAATATGAAGTATTTCTATGTAGCTGTAATGCTAATAATTACTGATTTCTTCCTTATTAAATTAAATTGTGTCCTAAGTATATGTGCCTTCAAAAGAGCAAAGCTTTAAAGAATACCAGATTTTTGTACTTCAAACTATAGTGAGGAACTCTTGTACTCTGAACTGCATCAAGATAACTAGAAAGGACCAGGCACTGTTTATTCCAAGCAGAACTACTCTAATCACTCAAAAGATTTGTCACTGAGAGAGTAAAACTGAAAACAAATAGAACACATTTCACTTTATACATTTTTACCTCAGAATATATGCATTGCCTTCAGTTGTATGCTTTGTGCCAAGAAAATCAACAAAGTATGTTGAAACAGCTGTGAGTTACATACCAAGGGGACAGGATTTCAAAAAGTCCTTTGGGCAAAAGTACACAACTAGAATATTATATAAGAAACATGCAGTTTTGTACCATGAGTTGAATACAACTTGTACCATGAATACAACTTATTTCATATTGCAATGAACGGTTCCCACTAGGTGAGTTTGCAGCTTCCATTCCCATAGTTGTCTCAGAATGTGGAGAATTCTTACATGTGGTCCTGCATTGTCTTTCATCTGTCAAGGTTTAATATCTATTTTTTCTTTCATTTTATAGTGAAATCTCTCTTGTGGCACCTATGGCCCCGAGTGTCAATGACAAATCTGGAGGTATAAATAGCTGTGGAGAAAAAGCCTTTTTCCTATTGCCCAGTACAGAACTAGTGAGCAACCATGAAGATCTCTCTCTTCCTGGTTCACCTTGGAGCTGCTGGTGAGTCTTTCAAAAGAATGCGTCTAAGAGATATACATTGCATATAAATATGTGCTTTGAGCTTAGAAATCAACAATGACTGTTGAATATGGTATCTGAAAGCAAGATGGTAGAAATATACAAAAATTAACATGTAGCATTTGTATGTATAAATGCCTAATTTACATCAGAGAAAATTCATGGAAACTAAATGTCCAGTGTATGAGGCATGGAGATATGGAAAATGTTCTCAAGTTCTTGGCAGGTTCTCTAAACTAAGGAAGAAAAGGAAATAGCAGTCTACATAAAAGAAGTAAAGGCCTTGATTTCTGAGAACATGGTGTTAAAATGGTTAAGTGCAAGCCTAAAGACTGAAGAGTTGGTTATTTCCCAGGGAGAAGGGATATGGCATGGCAGAAGACTAAGAGATGGTAATAGGGGTGAAAACTCAGAACAAAATTATACAAGCTGAATAGTTTATACACAGGTATGTATATCTATACACATGCGTATATGTACATGCAATAACAATAGTAAAAACAGAAGAAATGAGAGAGCAAGGAAGGGTATATGGGAGCATTTGGATGGAGGAAAAGAAATAAGAGAAATATAAATTATCTCAAAAGTTAGAGAAAGTAAAATATAAATGCAGTATACACATATATAAAATTGTCAATGAATAAAAACAGGTCAAAAGATAAAAAGATGAAAACTGTGAACATGGGCAGAATGTCGAACAACTTTATGGAAAGAATTTGAAGGATTTTTTTTTTGTCAGTCATTTAACCTAATCAATAAAATCTCACTGATCCCAGATTGTCTGACATGTGGAAAACTGAACAATTTTGTTGTGAAAATGAGTACAGTAATGGTTTCCATTACATTAAAAACATTAGGTGTTTTATAGTGCATCAGAGAAATTTTGCTCCAATAGACATTTACCATTAGTTATAAAACTAAGACAATGACACTAAAATTCAGAGTTAAAATTCATTTCCTAAGGGAATTTAAATAGTTTACAATTAAGGTAGAACAAAGCCCAGGCTATCCACATTCCCAAAACATCATTGCTCCTTCCTGTGACAGGGTGCTACCATTATTATTATTATTATTATTATTATTATTATTATTATTATTATTATATTTTAAAATCTAAAATCACAGCTTTTCTCCAATCCACCAGAATATCCCTTATTCTCCAAGATAGTGTTTTGCAAAAGTGTACTACTACTTGTCATGGAGTCTGTGTTGAATATTTGTATCTTAGGGATAGAATTTCTAGAAAGTAAGGTCTAAATGGAGGAAATATACCACTGACATGCATGGGCCCCAGTCTCATCTCCTTTCTATAGCTTCTTGTCCACATTAAGGTGAGTACCCTTTACCACATGTTTTCATCACCACGATGTTCTGCCTCACCATGACCCAAAATGAATGTAGCCCAAAAAGTTGACCTCTGAAAAAATAAATACTTACTCAAATTATCTTGGATATTGATCTAAATAATGAAAAGCTTGTGATCTTACCACTAAAGTAGCTGTGGCCCTCGGCAATAACCTACTCCTATCCCATCCCACCAATCAGCTCAGATTATGTGTGAAATTAAGGAGAAAATTTTAAATGGTCAATATGTACATTTAAAATCTGATTCCAAAGGTGGTGGTTATCTGTGCTTTGAGTCCAACCTGAGAATGGATCTCTCTTTCTCTGTCTCTCTGTCTCTGTCTCTGTCTTTCTCTGTCTCTCTGTCTCTCTGTCTCTCTGTCTCTCTCTCTGTCTCTCTCTCTCTCTGTGTCTCTCTCTCTCTCTCTCTCTCACATACACACACACACACACACACACACACACACACACACAGCCTCAGTTCCTTACTGGCTGTCACTTAAGTGATCATTGCCTCAACAATCATGCACTTAGTTCCTGTTGTCATCTGGAGAATGATGTAATGGAAAGCACACAATGAGAAGTGGGGTCTAAGCACAGATAACACTGAAGGTGGAGTAGGCTTGAATGAGGAAGCATCCCAGGGTGCAGCCCACCTTGCTGAAGTTTAAAAAATATGGAAGTCAGCTCAAGTAGCCATCACAAAACACCAGACCCCACAGGATTAAAGGATTAAAAGTCATATACACTTTCCAGGTTTGGAGGGTACAGAGTCCACAGATCAAGGCAATAGAAGACTAGTGTCCTAATTTTCTGCTGTGCCCTCATAACTCCCATAACTGCATCCTTATGTGATCACCTGAGTTACCTCTGGTCCTTCCACCTTAAAAACAGTCCATCATGGGATGTCCACATTTCCCAAATTACTTCACACTAATTACTTTTCAAGACTCCTCTGTTTTGAACCATCTTTCCCCAGTTTAATATTTTAACACAACAATGAGAGGAATACAAGCATGTTGTCCACAGAATACTTTGACAATAAACAGCGTATAGGAAGATGGTTACGCCATTACCTGCTGTTTAACCCTTTACTTGTTTGTTTGTTTTTTGTTTTTTGTTTTTGAGAGACAGGGTTTCTCTGTGTAGCACTGACTGTCCTGGAACTCACTCTGTAGGCCAGGCTGGCCTCGAACACAGAAATATGCCTGCCTCTGCCTCCCACGTTCTAGGATTAAAGGGGTGCGCCACCACTGCCCTGCTGCCTATCCCTTTTTAATTCTTGTTGATTTTTGATTAAATAAACTGCTAATTATTGCTGTAAGCCATAGGCCACTTGTGGCAGCTTCAGTTGCAGGAAAGACTATGATTCCTGGACCAGGAAGGCATGAATCAGCGAGAATTGACTACACATATGCAAGATACTTTTATATTGTAGAAAAATCTGTATTTTCTCTAATAAGGAGCCCTGTTTTAGAGCCCCCTACACGAGTGTCAGGGTCTGACAATTACATAGTAAAAAATGTGGCACGCTAGCCAGCATAGCTAGCACCCTTAAGTTATGAGCTAAAAAATATCCTGAGCCATCCCTGCCTAAGCTAGAGATCTTGCCTAAGCCAGAGAAATTCTGCCTAAAACTAGCAAGATTCTTTCTAAAAGAATTCCGCCTAAGCCAGACATTCTGCCTAAGCCAGAGAATCTGTTGCTCTAAACTAGCAAGTTTCTTCCTAAACTAGAGAGAGATTTTTCCTCTAGTCAACTGTCTGACACTTACATAGTAAAAGATGTAGCTAGCTAAGCAAGGATAATTTACATGACCATACAGCACAAAGGAATGTGGATTCAGCCAGATGGAGCATATTCTGTGAAGCAAACTTAGAAACTTAAAAACCTGGGCAATGACATCTTTAGACTAAATGAGTCTTTATGAGTAGACTCTAGCATCTAGCTTTGTCTGTAAAACTTAAGACTGTAAAACTTAAAATCTCCTATATCTTATAATGTCCGACAAGCTAAAACTTGTTTTTCCTTAGGTTATACTGAAAGATCCTGCCTCAAAATTTTATTTACCCCCAGAAAATCCTGCTTTAGAAGGCCAAAGCGCCACCATTTTGTAACTCTGTAATTCCTATCCTCCCTGACCCCTATTCCAGGAACTAGCTAACCGCAAAGGTTATTCTGCATTCTATAGATAGTTGGTGTTTGCCCAATCTATTGCAGAATGCAGTTAATCCATCTTGCGGAATGCAGTTAATCTATCTTGCGGAATGCAGTTACACCTGGTCCTCAGGGATGAATCTAAGTGTAACTTCCCTATCTAAATTCCCCCAACCCCGCCCCCTTCTTTTTTTTGGTTTCAAATACTCTGACCCTGTGCGGTTATGAATTGGTCCCAGTATACTGGAATTCCAATAAAGACCTCATGTGTTTGCAGCGAGACGGTCTGCTGAAGTCTGAGCCTCACCTAGCCAGAGCTGTTATCAAGGCTGTCTAGATTGCTGGTGACTTCGCTAGGTTTAGCAAGACAAAAGAGGCAGCCCTGTGAGCTTCCATGAGGGGGCTCTAAGCTTAGCACCTATTTCATATGCAGATTTTTGCTTGGGCTCACAGTTACAGATTAGATCTGAATTAGAGTATTTAGCAAAGGCTTGACCTTACTATATGTAGTAATAATAATTCTATGGGATATCATTATTAAACTAAGCATAAAGCATCACAGTTCCAATAAAAAGGTCATTGGCCAGTAATACTTTAGAGAGTGAGTTATAAATTATTTTCTCAATTCTACATGGTCTTGGCTACCAGAAATAAAAGAGGTTAGAAAAGAAAGGATAATGGCTTCTATGTAGTAGGGTCTCTGTGCACTCTAAGAGGCATTTCTTCCCACCTCCGTTCTGCAGAAATATTATCTTACAGACACTATTAGAGTTAATGCAGCAAATTATGCCCCCCTAAACTGTTTGCACAAGAGAGTCAGCACATAGCTTCTAGGAACCTGCCCCCAGTTAATTTTGACTGGTAAATAAAGATGCCAACAGCTAATAGTTGGGAAGGAGAGACAGAGTCAGGATTAGGGCTTGGGACTTTGAGGAATCAGGAAGAGAGAGAGAAACCCCAGTTCACTAAATAGAATTATGTTCTGAGAGCCTCTGAAGATGGCAAAGAGACACTGCAAAGACAGAGATGCCCAGGGAGGCAGGTTTACAGTCACAAGCAGGGGTCAGGGAAGACAACAAAGAAAAGTCATGTCACAAAGAGGGGAGGGAAGTAGTCAGCAGGTACATCTGGTGACTGGGAAGGATTTTAGTATCACACAGGAAGCACCAAGAACCAGTCTTGGTCTTCTTCCTCTCCACCTACATTAGAGCCAAATCTTGCTGACTCCCACACATCTTGACAGATCAGATCCTGAGGAAATAATTTGAAGATTTCTGTAAGATCCTTGCCTTTTCCTCGTGCCACAAGTGTTTCTCTTTCAGCTATTCTGGTCAAGGATCCAGGTCTCAAGATTTCGACAGTTGACCGTGTGACCGCCTAGTCTGCTCTAGTGAGATCATAGCTTGATATGAAGACTTTTTTCATCTTCACTCTCTTCGGTCTAGCAGGTAAGTTTAGAGCCTAGTTTCTGTTTAGGGTGAGATCCAGAAAGGTATACCAGTGGTTGACATAAAGGTCATATAACTACCCATAGTTTACGAGATAGGATGGGCGACAATGAGGAATCATTTTAAAGGCAAAATTAGCTGCTGAAGGAAATCAAAGAAAGGACTCTCATTTCACATATTTTCCTAACAACATGTTCTCTCAGTCTCTCTGATATCTGGGATCTTTTTGAATATCATTTGTGCCAAGGCTTTGTAGAAAAATCCCTAGGAAAAAAACAGTAGGCACTTGAGCACATGATTTCCCCTGAACAGCTACCATTCCTTTTCCCTGAGAAAATGGTAAGAAATTAGGGATCAGGAAGGCAGGTGGCTTAATCTTAAGTTTTCATGGCTTTTTTACTGCCAAAGTCAAAAGGTATTTTATTTAAACCTATTATTGGCAAAAGTTGTTATGAACTAATACTTAAAGTACTTAATGATTTTATTCATTTTCCTAATACATAGTGTTGTCAGAATTTCAGATCAGCATCAGATCAGCCCATGTAATAGTATTAGACAAATTTGATATAGATACATCTCAACAAAAATAACCATTAGTTTGGTTAATATGTACAGATTGTATGACACATTATGTTATGTGAAATTTTTAAATATCAAAAGTGAAGACCTTGATATCTCTAAATAACTTTCACTAGAGAAAGCTACCCCAGCTAAACTAGCTTACTAAATTTTTGGTTCTGTTCTTTCTCTAGTAGCTAATATTCCAGAAGCTGTTCTGAAAGAAGACCACAATTCAGATGAATACTTACCAGAAAATTTTAATGTTCCTTATATGGTCTATCTGCAGTCCAGACCAGAGCCTTGTGTTGGGACTCTCATTGACCCTCAGTGGGTGCTCACTGCTGCTCATTGTTCCTTACCGTAAGTGGTTTCTTATTACTAAGAGCTTGGAGGGTTCTGGGCTGTTGAAGTTGGTCTGAGAGGCAACTTTCCATGCTTTTCATGGAATTAGAAGTTCCAAGAAGATAGAATCTTCTTCCATTTTTATGTACTTCAGTATAGAAATCAATAATAAGTCTTACAAACTTTATTTCAAATATTCATCAATAAACACCCTTCAGTCACTTACTATACCATAAATGCTATTCAAATAAACCATTGAGGGAGCAAGATATAAATAACTTTTCCCCATGGAGTGTACATTCTGATATAAAGAGTAAACCAAAACAGAAGGGATCAGGAGTAAAAAATAAAACAGTAGAGCAAAGTGTGCAGTGTATCATGTGGGATGTATAATGTGGTTGTTAGGCCTCTTTGAAGATAAGACTGATGATTTAGTGTTGTTTATTAATGTAGTTGTTGTCCCAGGTTTCGACACCAATGTTGGGCTATAAAAGAGAAAAAGGGTATTAGTGAGTATGGCATGGCAGCTTGGGAGGAAGGGGGTACCTAAGCGGGCCCAAGCCTAGGCATCCCTTCCCCCTGAAGGACCACACATATACCAACATGGTATAGAATAGAGTTTATTTAGAGAAGAGGATGAGATTCAATGGTATAGTAGAGGGAGAGAGAGAGTAGAGAGAGAGAGAGAGTAGAGAGGAGTAGAGGCTGGCCATGACCACGAGGAGAGAGGGGGGAGGAGGGGCAGAGAGGTGAGAGTGCAGAGAGGTAAGAGGATGAGAGGGGAAAGAGGGGGGAAAGAGAGCGAGGAGGGGCAGGCAGCCCCTCTTATAGTGGACCAGGCATATGGGGTAGAACATACCTTGCTATTGCCAGGTAACTGTGAGGTGGAGCTTGGACAGAATACCAACATTCCCCAGTATTTGTTTAATTAAAAAAGAAAAAAATAAAAAGAGGTGATGGTGAAGCAGGAATAGGGTTGTCGTGGTGACATCTGGCTGCTTCATGCTGACATTGGGGGCGACGTGTCTCTGGGGAACCTAGAGAAAAGGGGTATGGGGGATGGTTGTCCAGTCTCAGGAGAATAGGCTGCTTTCTTGTTGTCCAGGGTCTGTGTAACCATCTGAGGATAGGTCAGAACAGGTCCAGTAGAAGCTGTCTGTGTGTAGAGAAACTGAGAAGATTGGAGCATCTGAAGGTTGCTTCTCTGGAGCTGTCCTGGGTGTGGCAAGGGCCTGGATGTGGCAAGCACCTGGACTTGACAAGATGTTGAAACACATTAGTATAGGGAGGGAATAAGTGGGGAATAAGTACAACTGGGAGAAAGGAAAAATTCTCCTTGAGATGTACAATTGAAACCCAGAGGAATCCCACCCTTTGGATTAGGTAGTAAGTGGGAACTTGGCCAGATGTACTTATCTGGATGGAGCCTATTTGGTCTATGAGCAGTAGATCTGGGTAGGTTCCTGTAGCTAATAAGTTTACTAAAGAGATAACAACATGAGTGAGGCTTAGGTCCTTTATCATTTACCAGACTGCTAATTTACTGTCGAAGACAAGCAAGTCCATTGGGTGGTTGGGGGAATTGCTAAAATATAAACCCAGTGTCCTGGGAAAATATATTAGCCAAACTGGGCAGCTAAGCTAGGGGCTCAGGGCGTCGCGAGGGCCTCTAGGAGCTGGGACATTCCCGGAATGTCAGGAGAAGTGTCAGACCTGGTCCAGGGTTTCAGCTGTAAAAGCTAAGAGAGACTGAATCACTTCTGAGTGAGGCAGCACCCAAAGGAATTTGCTGTCGTATAGCTGGAGAGTGAGTCATGTATGAGAAGCAAGCTTTGGTTCCAAAGAAAGCTGGCCAAACTGTATTTGAAGACTAAAGATTGGGAAACTGGAAATCTGAGTAAAGTGACAGGTAGGATGGCTAGGCAATGACAGGCATCTGCCTGTAGGAGAGTGAGGTTGAGCTGGCTGTGTGGCCCTCGAGGCAGCGGCAACTGCGCAGAGCAGGGAGCGTGCAAGTGCTCTGAGTAACCGTGGCTGCGCGTGCACGCGATGTGTGTGGCAGCCGCTGCGGGGGCACCGCGCAAGCTGGGCGTAGGCTGTGGCAAGAGAGGGGGAGGGAAACCTCGAGCGCATGGTGGCAATGAGTTGGGACTATGTGCAGTGGTGCTGGGATGGCGCAGCAGGGAAAGTTGTGGAGGGGAAGGACAGTTTGGTAGTTTGGTATAGGTGGCATAGGGCACCCGCGGTCCAGCGGGAATGAAACCGCTGCGAAAGTAAACAGAATGGGGGAACTAGAAGGAGCCAGGTGAACAGCAATTAGCGTCCACAGATGAGGGACAGGGGAAAGAAGGATTTTTCAGGCAAACACAAAAGCTTTAGGCAAGCAGCTGTTTGCAGGGAAAGGGACTTACCGCAAACCTCGCAGTTTCTAGATCCGAGTCTCTGCACAAAGGGGTAGAGAGGTGAGAGTGCAGAGAGGTAAGTGGATGAGAGGGGAAAGAGGGGGGGAAGAGAGTGAGGAGGGGCAGGCAGCCCCTCTTATAGTGGGCCAGGCATATGGGGCGGAGCATACTTGGCTATTGCCAGGTAACTGTGGGGTAGAGCCTGGACAGAAAACCAACAAAGACGCCAGCAGGAAAACACAAGTCTGCTAAATGAATAAAGCCTGAAGATTTTTCAGAGCAAGGGAACAACACTGAGTAGTCTCTGATGTAACAAAGGCTTGAGAATCAGTGCTGACAGACTATAAAGGTAGTAGTCACAGGATGAAATTGAAGGCTTGGATGGAGAGCACATCATGTAGGTAAAGAGAAAGCAATGGAACTCTGTGTAATATAAGGCAGCTCTTGAAAAATCTACTTGTCAATCATTTTATTGTAATGAACTCACAAAAACACCACACAGCTAGAGTAACAGAAACACTCAAACAAACACCGCCCAGTCCCAAACTCTATATGTCTCATTGAGTTTTTATACAATTAGAATGGCCATTCTGAAGCCATGGAACTTCACTTATGGATTTATGGCTTCATTTCAATTACATTCTTATGCACTGTTTTATCACAAGAAGAAGAAAAAATACGGCAAAAGTAGAAGGAGAAAAAGTAGTTTTATATCTTCTTTCACAACTCATGTGTTCTTTATCTGCATATTATACTTTATTACACACTAAACCACACATTTTCATTCTATATGTTATTGTATAAGCAGGTGTACCTTTGCTTAATATATGCATACATATAGTACAAGCTAGGATACAAATATAAGGAAGAACATTGTGTCTTTTACTTTCTGAGAATCTATTTTTGTTGTGTGTCCAGAATCTATTGAGATGATGGAGGCACAGCTCAGCAGTTAAAAGTACTTGCTGCTCTTGCAAGAGGACCTGGATTTGATTCCCAGCACCCACATAGCTCAAAGTTCCAGGAGAATTTTATGTCCTACTCTGACCTTCAAAAATACTTGCACATACATGATACACATTCATACATGAATTCAAAGTACTCATATACATAAAATAAAAGAAGAAAATATTTGAAATTTTTTTAAAAGAAGAAGAATATATGAGGAAGTTTGACTCAGAACTTTAGCTCCATTTTACACTTATGATGCTTAGCCTTCTGGTTGTCCAAGAAAGGTTTAGCTCAACAGAGTTTTGAAGGCTTGTTCTCTACATTAGGATGGATTACATAGGAAACAAATGAAGGTGACATGATGCTGGAGCTTGTAAATAAGACTTTCTATTACCCATAACTATTATGAACTGCTTTTAAATAGGAATTTTTTTTCTTGGTATGTTGCATGACTGGTTAGTTTGTCAAAGAGGCATCTATCTGGCTCTGAATTTGCCTAGAGAATATAACATGAAATGATGACTTTGTATCTGTACAACACTATTTATGGAGTTTGAAGAATCTAGGAAGTGTAGGTAATGCATGACAAAAATAATTATATAGTCCCAAGAAGAGTAGTGGGTAGGCTAAGGATGTTAGAGGCAGTTAGGTACTACTCAAAAGCTGCCTGTACAGATAGAGAGTATATAAAGAGCACTGAAACCATCGAATGCTGTCGATTCTCTACTGACTGCTAGGTCATACTGTTCAAATCTTAATTAAAATAATATCTACTGAGTTGCCAGTAGATTGTTCATCCCATATGCTTGGCAAAAAACATAATCATCCTGTAAACCGCTATTTGATAAACAAGGTTAGTAAACTTCAACTCTGTAGTTGAAAAGTAAAGCTGCAATAAGGATACGTGCTCCACTATGTTCACAGCAGCCTTATTTATAGTAGCCAGAAGCTGGAAAGAACCCAGATGTCCTTCAACAGAGGAATGGATACAAAAATGTGGTATATATACACAATGGAGTACTATTCAGCCATTAGAAACAATGAATTCATGAAATTCTTAGAGAAATAGATGGAGCTGGAGAGCATCATACTAAGTGAGGTAACCCAGTCTCAAAAGAATACCCATGGTATGCACTCACTGATAACTGAATATTAGCCTAGAATCTTGGGACACCAAAGACACAATCCACATACCAAATGATGTCTGACAAGAGGAATGGAGTGGACACTGGTGCTAGAAAGGATCAAACCATAAGTGTAGGGGAATACCAGAACAGGGAAGTGGGAAGGAGTGGATGGGGGAGGGAAAAGGGCATGTGGGACCTTTGGGGGGTGGGGAACCAGAAAAAGGGAAATGAAATGTAAATATAGAATATATTCAATAAAAAATGCCAAAAAATAAAATAAAACCATTCTAAAACAGAAAAAAAATGATCCATGTGCTCATGGCTCAGGCGTAAGCACTAAAGCTGCCTTTGAACAGAACACTCAAAGCATGTGGGATGGAGGGAACTGTTGCAACCCAAAATAAGACTCTAAGTATAGACCTTCCCTTCCCAGGGAATTCAGCTATCATTGTCAGGAACTGGAACCAGCTGAATAGGTATTCTTAAGAAGGTAGAGATTGTTTTATTTCCAATTCTGGTAATAAAGATAGACTATCTTTAAAGGAGTGTTTTGTAATTGTTGGATCTGAACATCATGACCATTACCTAGAAGATGGGCATCCTGTTTCTGACTTTTCATTATTCATACTGGAAACTCAGCAGACAATAAAATATTTGTATGGAAGGAACATGGCAATTCTATGAGAAATGTAGCATAAATCACCAGTTCAAATAAAGTATTTGCACTGAGGTTTAAAAAAAAAAGTAAAGCTAAGCTGATTGGATAAGGTGACTTTTTACATTTTTTTAATGTAGTTTGACATTTGGTAACTGTTTTTCCTCTCCCATCTCTCTGCCTTTCTTTTTCCCCAAGAACTAAAATCCGACTGGGAGTTTACAGACCCAACATCAAAAATGAGAAAGAACAGATATGTAGTTACTCATTGGCTATAGTCCATCCTAAGTTTGATAAAAAAATCCGGAAAAATGACTTGATGCTGATAAAACTCTCATATCCTGCTACTCTCAACACATATGTGGGAACTATAGCCATAGCTATGGAACCAATAGCATTTAATGAAACCTGCTTCATACCAACATGGACCTGGAATAACTACAAAAACTGTAAGTGTTTGGCTTTGATCTTTTCATCCATCGGAAGTCAGGGCTGGGAAAGATGTGGTTGAATATAATGATAGAAAGAGGTTTTATATATATATATATATATATATATATATATATATATATATATATATATATATATATATATATATATATATATAAAAGGTCTTAATCCTGCAGTGATTACCAGCAAGACTTGCTCTCCCAGGAGGTGACAGGATAAACTCATCAGACTGGTGCAGGAAAGCTACTCCAACAGCAATAAATAGGACAAGCAGTAATTTAGAGACTGTGCTATTTCTATAATATTTGAGAGCTAGGACTAATGAACTGAATCCAAATAGATTTGAAAAACTTGGAGTCCTCACTCACTAAGATGATATTCAAGGTAGAGGCTGGGCTTCTCGGCAGGAACTGCTGCAATCCTACCATGCACATTTTAGGAGAGAGGTTAGGAAAAGCAAAGCAAACCTTTTGTGATGGATAAGGGGATAAAGGGTGCTTTCATCTCTACCTCAGAGAACCCAGACTGTGTCTAGGACATATGGAGTCATTCTTTCCATTGGACCTTGAATGAGGAAGAAATGTTGAAGGAACAAAATCTACCCTTGTGCCAGGGCTGATTCCCTTCAGAGTATAATTTTCATACTTCATATTACAGGTGAACGTTCCTCACTTGTGGGTGCAGACTTGGAGGGTTCATAAACAAGTTGGCTATTATAGCGTGCTTGTAGTTATGTCTCTAACTTGATTCTTGTCATGGGAAAATAGTCACAGACCATAGTATGAGCACCCACCTCTCTGCCCTATGAACCCAATGTGGGAGAAATAGAGAGATCTGCTGTCTGCAGGAGCCACTCTTCCAACATGGCTTTCTCTCTCTCTCTCTCTCTCTCTCTCTCTCTCTCTCTCTTTCTTTATCTTTTTTGAGACAGGGCCTCTCTGTATAGCCCTGGCTGTCCTGGAACTCACCAGGCTGGCCTCGAACTCGGAAATCCACCTGCCTCTGCCCGCCCGGCCCCAACATGGCTTTCTAACATGCTTATTAGTCCTTGATGGTTGTTCCTTCCAGTGACTGCTTATTTTAGGTTTTCTCAAATTTCTTTGGTCAGGTTTAAATCCTGATTCTGGTGTCAGAAAAAGAAAATGGATTTCCCAAATAAATAGGTTTTTTTTCACATAAAATAAACCATAGGAATCTTAATTTTCTCAGTACTTTGCAACTTTTTACTTTTGAAACAAACTTTCTAGGAATCTAAGAGAAAGTTCCTTATGAATAACAAACTGCATTTCTTTTTTTTCCCATTCTTTTGTTAATAATTCCATTCATTTACATCTCAAATGATATCCCACTTCCTGGTTACCCTTCTACCAACCTCCTATCCCACATCTGCCTTCCCTTTGCCTTTATGAGGGTGCCCTACCACCACCCCCACACTCTCCTGCCCCTCCACTCCAGCATCCCTCTGCTCTGGGGCAGCAAACCTCCCAGGACCAAGGGCCTCTCCTCCTGTTGCTGTCAGGCAAGGCCATCCTCTGCTACATAGGTGTCCAGAGCCATGGATCCCTCCAGGTACACCCCTTGATTGGTGGTCTAGACTCTGGGAGAACTGGGTGGTCAGGCCAGCCTATGTTTCTCTTCCAATAGGGTTGCAACCTCCCTCAGCTTCTTCAGTCCTTCCTCCAGCTCCCCAACCAGGTTCCCTGAGCTCAATCTGTCTGATGATTGGCTGCAAGTATCTGCATTGGTCAGTTGCTGACCAGACCTCCTCCCAAGGAACCAACACAGGAGGTTCCTGTCAGAAAGTGCCTCTTGACCACAGCAACAGTGTTGGGTTTGGTATCTGCAGATATGATATATCCCCAAGTGGGGGCAGTCCCTAGATGGCTAAACTAACATACCATCTCTTTCTTTCTCTCTCTCTCTCTCTCTCTCTCTCTCCTTCCTTACTTGACATGTTTTGGTCTAATTTACATGGCACTGTCTCACTAGATAGTCTATCAGCTCCTTGAGTAATACAATACTTTACTCACTTGATAAATTGTCATTTTCTTTTTTTTTCTTACTATCTCTATTAGAGATCAAAATGCTTAGTATCTTGTTAAAGTTTATGGTCCCAGATACTTAGAGTATAGTAGCAATTTCTATGATGGAGATGAGCAATATGACCTCTCAGGTGAACATGTATATATACATCTCTATAGAGATACATACTCGCTTAAATAATCATTAATAGCCAAGAATTACATAATGGTGTTTCAGACAATGAGGAGAGATATGTAATAGCAATTCTACAAAATTTATTTTATAGCTTAAATATCCTATCAAGCTGGAGAGATAGCTCAGTGGTTATTAGCACTTACTGCTCTTCCAGTGGTCCTGAGTTCAATTCCCAGCAACCACATGGTGGCTTACAACCATCTGCAGTGGGGTCTGATGCCCTCTCCTGGTGTGTCTGAAGAGAGTAATGGTGTATATATATATACACCATATATATATATATATATATATATATATATATATATATATATATATATATATATATATATATATATAGAGAGAGAGAGAGAGAGATGTATATATATATAATCATTTAAAAAATCCTATCGAAAGTATTATACCAAATTTTTCTATGTTCATATGTATTTAGATACACAATTTGTTACTTCTGTGTGGCAACATTCACTGAAATAACATGCTAAGTGGGTTTATAACCTAGGCATGACAAACTATAAAATGTAGCTTAGATAAATTAGCTTTACAAATTAGATTTGTATAAGTACACTGCTTAGTGATACATTTCTCAGAACATTCCAGTGTTACATGAGGCATGACTTGAGTTTTTGGGCTAGCAAAATGGCTTTTCTAGTAAAGGCACTTGCCACTAAAACTGATGGCCTGAGTCCAATACTCATAACCGACACAATTGAAACAAAGAATTGAATCCCACAAGTTGTCTTTTGACCTTCACCGATTCACTTTAGCAAAAGTACATGCAGGCATGCACGCACAAGTACACGTACACAAACATACAAACACTCACAATAAATAAATATCTTAAAAGAGCAATTTTATATATATTTATATGTGATAAAATGTAAGGAAGATGAAATAAATACTCAACAAACTTTGTAGTGAAATTTTTGAGAACAGTGGTATTGCTTCTTTTTCTTTGTGGATGTTTATAATCTCCATACGATGTTTTCAAAACATTATGAATTATGCACAGCAGATAAAACTATACATCTAATGATGGATAGATGAATAACTTTGGAATCTACTTCTTCAACATGACGATTCCACATGAGGAACTCTTAAGTGTGATTGCCGTGTCTATAGCTACTTGCATTTAATATTCTCAAGGATTAATATATTCACAAAATCGGGCTGGTTCAAGGTCAGAAGAACAGCTCTGAATCTCATCTATCTTTTCTTTACCACAGTTAGTGATCCTGATGTCTTGACATGGGTAAATGAGTATTCTCTTTCCCCAAGTGACTGCTGGGAGATTCTCCATCAACAGAAACAAGAAACAAGAGTAAACATTATGTGCATAGGACATTCATTTAATGCTGTATCTGCAACTAAGGTATCTTTTCTTTCTCCATGCAAGAAGATAGTACAGGATCCACCAAGGAGAGGGGTAGTGTTGAAATATCCAACATCATGTATCAAAAAGATCCTCCACAGAGTAAAGAGAAGAAAAGCTCAAGTCCTTCTCCCTGACTTAACATTCTGCAATGTACTTCATTCTCCTCCCTGATCTTAGACTGAGGGTAAACTATCTGTCCTGATCTTGAGACTCTAGGGTAAACTATCTGTCCTTCTACTTGCACTCAAGTTATATAAAACTTGAACTGAAAAGGGAGAGAATACAGCAGATAGAAGTAAAAGTTATCACTTCTTTCATACAATGGATTCATTTCCCCCAGATGATTTGGCTACTATTACATACCATATCTTAAGATTTATTCTTGATCTGTGACAACAAATTGACATTATCATCTTATCTCTTTTTATCAGGAAGTCTCAGCTGCTCCAGCCATCTGCAGTGGGAGGGTGCATGGAATATTGGCCTGGGGGAAAGCAGGTATAACCAAGGGAAGTGAAGGCTTCTTCACTGAGATTCATCCCTATGCAAGATGGATCTTAAAAATGATGCAATCACACTGAGGAGTACCACTCAGTATAAAATAATGCAATCCCTACAATGGATGAACAACTCATCATCTGTCTTACTGAAAAGAATCCAAGGGAAAACACCCAATAAAATATCACCAGAAATGTATGACTCCTACCTTTATCATAATGTAAACTTTGAGAAAAATGAGAAATTTAATAACAAACCTGTTTATTCACACACACACATAAAAAAATGATCAATCACCAGACACTTAGTAGATTCTAATTGTGCTAAGAGAAATGTGTGTGACTATAAAGTGTTCTTTGCCACAATTCAGCATATTCTGTAATCTTGTAATGATTACTCTAATGCAGGTGATCAATAATCTTCAGTTGAACATAATTCTAACTATTCTGCATGGTGGGAGAATGACCAAGGAAGTAGACAAACTACAGGAAGATAAACTAAACATAATTGATTACAAACCAAAGAAGTATATAACTGTTATGCATCCTCAAAAATTTGGATATATATATATATATATAAAACACAACACTTGAGGAAGAAAACAGGCTTTATGGAAGGAGAAATAATATAATGAAATAATTTTATGTAGCTTGAAGTCAGTCCCTGGTCATATCTAAACTACAAGCTGTTTTTTGCCCATCTCTTTCTATCTCATCCCATTTTCCCCAAGTCTTCTCTGTTGTTCCTGGGTTTCAGCACCAAATGTTGGGTTAATAAAGAGAGAAAGGGGTTTAGAGAATGGTATAAAGCACTGTGGGATGGGGGTGCCTAGGCAGGCCCATGTCTAGGCACCCTTTCCCCCTGAGGGACCAGACACACACATGGTACAGAATAGAGTTTATTCAGAGCAGAGGATAGGTGTTAATGGGGTAGTGGAGGCAGAGAAAGGCAGAGAGAGAGAGAGAGAGAGAGAGAGAGAGAGAGAGAGAGAGAGAGAGAGAGACAGAGAGAGAGAGAGAGAGAGAGAGAGAGACAGAGACAGAGACAGAGAGAGAGACAGAGAGAGACAGAAAGAGAGACAGAGAGAGAGAGAAGTGGAGGCTGGCCATGACCACTTGGAGAAGAGGGGGGAGGGGAGGAGAGCCCAAGAGGGGCAGAGAGGAGAGAGTGCCAAGAGGCAAGAGCAATGAGAGAGAGAGAGAGAGAGAGAGAGAGAGAGAGAGAGAGAGAGAGAGAGGAAGGCCATGCATCCCCTTTTATAGTGGGCCAGGTCTACCTGGCTGTTGCCAGGCAACTAAGGGAGGGGGCATACCTGGCTGTTGCCAGGTACTTGTGGGGTGGAGCTGAGACAGAATACTAACACTCTTTGTTTGCTTCCCTGGCTGGTGCTCTGCTGGGAGCCTGCCTGGCCTGGAATAGGCTTGGAGTGGGACTCAGCATTAGATGTTGCTTGCAAGACTGATGTTTTCTAGATGTAGCTTGGCCTTCAAGCTGTCTTATACCAAATGCTTGCTGATAAGCTTCTAAAAGTTCTTAAAACTTTCTCGCTTATTCTATGGTTTAAAAAACACTGACTTCAGCAGTCTTAGCTAAACTAGACCCCTGAGATCTCTCAGATATTGAGCCACCAACCAGGAAACATACAGTAGCTGGTCTGAGCCTGGCAGAGGACTGTCTGGTCTGGCCCAATGGGAGAAGATGTGCCTAACTGTGGAGAGGCTTGAGGCACCAGGGAGTTGTGAGGCCATGGTGGGGGGCAGGGATTGGGCATCCTCTTCAAATAGGGGAGAGGAGGAATGGGATAAGGAACTGTGGGAGAGCAGATCAGGAGAGGGGCAATGACGGGACTATAAAAAATTAAATAATTATAAAAACAAAAACACTGGCTTCTTTACTCTTTAACTCTATGCTTTATAAACACTATAACCCTCTGTGCTTTATTTAACTCTTTATGTTTAAATGATCACTGAGAAAACTTAACTATTCTTACTCTTCAGCACTTCCTTAAATGCTAAAAACTTAACTCTTTATTATTTTTGCTTTAGTAAGAGCTAATATCTGGTAATTAATGCATGCTGCTTAGCAGCTGAGAATTAAATAAAAGGATTTATTGCTAGTGCTCCTTTCTCTGGTGAGTCCCAGAAGACTTTCTGACTAAGCTGGTTAACTCTTTGCGAACCAGAGAGGAAGAAAAGGAGAAGAATTAAGATGTTTTATACAGTCAAATATGGGCAGACACATGTACATTTAAACATACACCCACACACTGGCTGGACCTGACTTTCTGTCATAATGAACTCCACAAATGTTCATTCATGGTTACACGTGTGCACATACATACAAACATATAGACAAACAGACATACATTTGGATGGATGGATGGATGGATGGATGGATGGATGGATGGATGGATGGATGAAGAGGCAAAGCTCCCCAACCCAAACCATTCGACCAACAACTTTATTTCTTTTCTCTGGTCTTTTATACCTTCTTAGACAAAATGTTCTTTAGAAAATTACCTTAGAGATAAAGTATTATATAGAATGGAAGTTACAGAAGGATGTTGATATTAAGTTCAAAGCAGTGTCTCATTATAATATAAATTCAGAGCAACAGTTTTTACATGGCCTTGCCTATTCAAAGTGCACAACTACAAGTTTATCCTTGGACCTAAATATCTTTTCCTTGAACACAAAATTATCTCGTCTATTTCTCTTTTTAGTGTAATTATGAAAGATCATTGTTACTCATTATGCAGGCTTTACCTACTATTATGAGGAGTGGGAACATTCTATTCTTGATTCTAACTTTATTACATCTTTCTAGCAACTAAGACCATCTCTAAAAGCATTTTTCTTAAAATTATTTCAGTCAAGTCAGGAACTCTGTAGAATCATCATCTATTTGTCTGTATAGCATCACTACAAGATAGTGCATCTTTGTAGGTCTGTAGAAATCTGTTCAAAAGTGTAGGTCAATATCTAGTGGTTGTTACATATTTAATAATAGCAGGAAAATCATGTAATAGCAGAAATCTTTCCTCAGGTTTAATCTTCTTGGCCTTGCCTAGAGAAGTAAATCCATCATAGATTTTAGTCCATGGTGGAACCATCTCAGGAAGAGTACCTGCTATTTTTTAGCTGCTCCTAGATCATTCTTGGTAGTGCTCCCTGCTGCTGTACTGAATTACAGCTATGTTTGTGCTAGAGATTTCCATAACTCTTAAATCACATCTTCAGAACTTAATGATCATACATTACAATTAATTGCATTATTCTCCACAGCAGTTCTTAATTTCAAAGCTTCTCTCTCCTCAAAGTTGCTTGGTAAACTAGCCACCAATTAGTTCCTCATATTATATTTAATAACTTCACTATACATGCTTATGCAAGAAACATTAATGTAAACTCACCAATATCACACAAAAATGTGAAAGTATGGACTGGAATGATGGTTCAGACATAAAGTGCATGTTCTGCTCTTCCAGAGGACCTGAGTACACCCAGCACTTCTTAGATCAGGTGGTTTAGAACTATAACTACAGGTCCCATGGATCAAGTGGATCTCCACAGGCATCTGCATCCACACATAATACCCACATCTGCATACATGCAAATCCTACCGGTGTTCACCACCACAACTGACCACATCTGCATACATGAACACACACACAGACACACACACACACACACACACACACACACACACACGCCTACATATACTTAATAAAATAAATGTTTTAAATGTTGCAAAAAGGAGAATTTGTTGGAAAGAAGGAAGGCAAGGGTTACCATCCTATGAGTTATTGGTCAGAGAAGCCTCAGGCAACCAAAATTACACAGATTACAAATTGCCATACCCTTGATTTCTCAGCACAACTATATTTTAAGACTCTACTTCACTTTGTCATACACCTTGGTGAATAACATAGAGAAATCAATTTCAAACTGACCAGGACAATCTTCTGGATGCTAAAAGTGCCAGAAGTTATCATTCAGTCTGAAGAAGAAGAAAATGTATCAGTGATATTACCCAATGCTGTACCTTGCATGCTACAGTCTAACCTGCCAGGTAAGAAGTGCCTGTTGGTTCAATAATGACATAACTTCAGTGGGGATAAACATCTTGTTTCTGATTGTATCTGAAGCACATTACAGAGAGAATTCATGCATGGTACTATAAACCTAGTCAAAAGCCCTAGGTTGGGGAATAACATGATAGGGGAATCTAATGTTTTGCTAAATGGTCATGTGTTCAAACTATATTCTAAATATGTTTATACTAAATAGATTTTCACAGTTGTCAATTTTGGTCATAGGAAGCTCCTCTCTCTCTCTCTCTCTCTCTCTCTCTCTCTCTCTCTCTCTCACACACACACACACACACACACACACGGATTAAACAAAATTTTAACAGGGTCAAGAAAATTGAATAAAAGTATGTAATGGGGGATGAGGAACTGGGGATAGCCACTGGAGGGTACCGGACACCAGGGAAATGAGAGGCTCCCAAGACCCAACAGGGATGACTTTAGCAGAGAAGGGGAGACAGACCCTGTAGAGACCACCTCCAGTAGATAGGCATGGCCACTGGTCAGGGGCTAGGGTCACACACCCATCTCAAAAGTTTTTTTTTTTTTTTTTTTTTTTTTTTTTTGGTTTTTCGAGACAGGGTTTCTCTGTGTAGTTCCGTCTGTCCTGGAACTCTATAGACCAGGCTGGCCTCGAACTCAGAAATCCATCTGCCTGTGTAGTTCCGTCTGTCCTGGAACTCTATACACCAGGCTGGCCTCGAACTCAGAAATCCGTCTGCCTCTGTCTCCCAAGTGCTGGGATTAAAGGCGTGTGCCACCACCGCCAGGCTTCAAAAGTTTTTAAACCAGCAATGTTCCTGTCCAAAGGAGAACAGGGACAAAAAATGGAGCAGAGACTAAAGTAAGGGACATCTGGGGACTGCCCCACGCGGGGATGCAGACACTAAACTCAACACTGTTTCCATGGTCTAGAGGCGCTTGCTGACAGGAACCTGGTGAGGTTGCTCCTTGGAAGGTTCAGCCAGCAACTGACCAATGTAGGTGTGGATGCTTAGAGCCAGCCATCAGACTGAGCTCAGAGACTTTGTTTGTTGGGGGGGGGGGGCGGTGGTGGCAGAAGGAATGGAGAATCTGAGGGAGGTTGCAACCCCATAGGAAGAACAACATCAGCTGGGTAGACCATCTAGTGCTTCAGGGACTAGACTACCAACCAAGGAGAATGCAGGGAGGGATCCATGGCTCCAGATACATAGGTAGCAGAGGAGGCCTTGTCTGACATCAATGACAGGGGAAGCCCTTTGTCCTATGGAGGTTTGAAGCTGCAGCATAGGGGAATGCTTGTAGGAAAGGGTCGGTGGGTGGAGGAGCACCCTCATAGAGGCAAAGGGGAGGGAGGAGATGGAGGTTGTGGGATGGGGAGCTTGTGGAGGGTTAACCAGGAAGTGGGATATCATTTGAGATGTAAATTAATGGAATGATTAATTTTAAAAAGCATTCTCAAAAAAATGAATAAAAAATAAATGTCCTTCAATGATAATGACCTGAGCATAAGATAATGCAAAGGTGGGACACACACATTCTGCTTCCTAGTCATGGCAATTCTGTCCTCTGCATTTCTTACCCAGGAATCCTAAAAGCCCCACCTCTTTCACCTTGCCAAGCCATTGGTCACTGGCTATTGATTAATCAAAAACCAATTGGGGACAGGGACATTCAGAGTCTGGACATGAAGATTCCCATGTGATTTGGGGAGCCAAAATAAGATAAAGAATTAGTAGTCTTCAATAGCAACAAAATAACAGAAGGCCCACAGACATATGGAAGCTGAATAATTCTCAATGATAACTTGGTCAAGGAAGAAATAAAGAAATTAAAGACTTTTTAGAATTTAATGAAACTAAAGGTACAACATACTCAAACTTATAGGACATAATGAAAGCAGTGCAAAGAGAATATCTCATAGTTCTGAGTGCCTCCAAAAAGAAACTGGAGAGAGCATATACTAGCAGCTTGACAGCACACCTGAAAGCTCTAGAACAAAAAGAAGCAAATACACTCGAGAGGAGTAAATGGCAGGACCGAATGTCTGAGAAGCACCTAAAGAAATGTTCATCATCCTTAGTCATCAGGGAAATGCAAATCAAAACAACCCTGAGATTTCACCTCACACCAGTCAAAATGACTAAGATCAAAACCTCAAGTGACAGCAGATGCTGGTAAGGATGTGGAGAAGAGGAACACTCCTCCATCGCTGGTAAGATTGCAGGCTAGTATAACCACTCTGGAAATCAGTCTGGCAGTTCCTCAGAAAATTGAACATAGTATCGCCTGAAGACTCAGCTTTACCACTCCTGGGCATATACCCAAAATATTTTCTAACATATAACAAGAATACATGTTCCACTATGTTCATAGCAGCCTTATTTATAACAGCCAGAAGCTGGAAAGAACCTAGATGTCCTTCAACAGAGTAATGGATGCAGAAAATGTGGTATATTTACACAATGGAGTACTACTCAGCTATTAAAACAATGAATTCATGAAATTCTTAGGCAAATGGATGGACCTAAAGAATAGGTAACCCAATCACAAAAGAACACACATAGTATGTACTCACTGATAAGTGGATATTAGTCCAAAAGCTCAGAATACCCAAAATACAATTCACAGACCACATGAAACTCAAGAAGGAATACCAAAGTGTGGATGCTTCAGTCCTTCTTAGAAAGGGAAACACAATATTCATAGGAGCAAATATGGAGATAAAGTGAGGAGCAGAAACTGAAAAAAGGCCATCTAGATGTCCTGTCCCACTTGGGGATCATCCCAGATACAGCCACCAAACTCTGACACTATTTTGGATGCCAAGAAAGGCTTGCAGAGATACACCCAACAGCCATTGAAGAGGAGGCAGCCTGCACAGGTGAGACCAGCCCTGTAGATCAGAAGATCCTGTCTGGAGACCTCAGGTAAGAGCCTTCCTGTTTCTGCCTCCAGATTGGGAACACCCCTAGACACACCGTGCCATCTCCAAGCTGCACAGGAAGCCAGCTGTACACCCAGCAGCCAGTGAGGAGGAGAGAGCCAGCACAGCCTGCATCCAGAGTTGATCAGGGCCACAGAGTTACATACCCAAATACAACTACAAGAGAGTGGGTCTCCACCGTCATCTTTACTCCTGTGACTGTGTAACAGATTGGTAGGCAGAGTTCACCAGAGTAGAGGATCACTTGGGACACACCCCACCAAGACTCCACCTGTACCCAGGAACTCGGCAGCACTACAGCAATTTGTGCCAGGCAAAAGCAGGTCACCCAGGGTTGCAGAGATAGGCCTGCAGGGACACAGGAGGGGAAAGCTCCAGCCAGTGACAGTAGGCCCAGCTAACACCAGAGATAACCAGATGGCAAAAGGCAAACGTGGGAATATTGCTAACAGAAATCAAGGCAATATTGCACCATCCGAACCCAATTCTCCCACAACAGCAAGTCCTGGATACCCCAACACACCAGGAAAACAAGATTTGGATTTAAAATCACAGGTCATGACGCTGATGGAGGGCTTCAAGAAGGACATAAATAATGCCCTTAAAGAAATATAGGAGACCCAGCCTGCAGAACCAGGTACCCAAGATATCCCGAGTTTAAGACCTTCGGGGACTCAGGCCTGGAGCAGGAGCTGTGCACCAACCGAGCCTGTGTTCTGCGCTCACAGGGCGGACCCCAAACTCCCTGCAGTCAGTGCCATCTTGACAGCTGCTTCCCATCCAGCCAGCAGTGGGGGAGCCAGCCTCAGCCAGCTTCCCAGCAGCTTTGGACCAGCAGGCAGAACCAGATAACTAAGATATCCCAACTTTAAGACCTGTGGGGAATCAGGACACCAGACAGCAAACCCTGAGCAGGAGCAGTGCAGAGCAGCTGCCCAACAGGCGGAACCAAGTACCTGGGATATCCTGAGTTTAATACTTCGGGGGACTCAGGCCACCTGTCAGCAATCTGTGAGCAGGAGCCCTGTAGGGCAGTGGTTCAGGTGTCCCAGTCACAGGGAAATAGCCTTACGAGCCCACAGGAAGGTCAAGCACCAGCTAGTAACTATAGGACCAACTAACACCAGAGTTAACCAGATGGCAAAAGGCAAACGTAAGATCGTTACTAACAGAAATCAAGGCAGTATGGCAGCATCCGAACCCAGTTCCCAATAGCAATAAATCTTGGATACCCAGAAACACCAGAAAAACAAGACTCAGATCTAAAAATCACTGGTCAGGATGTTGATAGAGGAACTCTTAGATAAATCTCTTAAAGTAATACATGAGAAAATAGATCAAAAGCTAGAAGCCCTTACAAGGCAAACACAATTAAATCTCGGATATCTCAACACACCAGAAAAACAAGACTCAGATCTAAAATCACTGGTAAAGATGCTGATAGAGGATCACTTAGATAAATTTCTAAAAGTAATAGAGGAGAAAATAGATCAAAAGCTAGAAGCACATACAAGGCAAACACAAAAATCACTTAAAGAAATCCAGGAGAATATAGAGCAAAAAATGAATCCCAATAAAGGGGAGAAACAAAAATCACTTAAAGAAATACAAGAGAACATGGGTCAACAAGTAGAAGTCATAAAAGAGGAAACACAAAAATCCCTTAAAGAATTACAGGAAAACACAAACAAGCAATTGAAAGATCTGAGCAAAACCATACAGAAACTAAAAATAGAAGTAGAAACGACTAAGAAATCGCAAAGGGAGACAACGTTGGAGATAGAAACCCTTGGGAAGAAATCAGGAGTCATAGATGCAAATATCAACAATAGAATACAAGAGATAGAAGACAGAAACTCACATGCTGAAGATACCATAGGAACCATGGATTCAACAATTAAAGAAAATGCAAAATGCAAAAAGCAGGTAACCCAAAACATTCAGGAAATCCAGGACACAATGAGAAGACCAAACCTAAGGATTATAGGGATAGATGAGAGTGAAGATTTACAAGTTAAAGGGGCAGGAAATATCTTCTACAAAATTATGGAAGAAAACTTCCCCAACCTAAAGAGAGAGATGCCCATGAATATACAAGAAGCCTATAGAACCCCAAATAGACTGGACCAGAACAGAAATACTTCCTGTCACATAATAATCAAAACCCCAAATGTACTAAACAAAGAAAGAATATTAAAGGCAGTAAGAGAAAAAGGACAAGTAACATATAAAGGAAGACCTATCAGAATTACACCAGACTTCTCACCTGAGACTATGAAAGCTAGAAGATCCTGGGCAGACCTCTTGCAGACCCTAAGAGAACACAAACTTCAGCCGAAACTACTATACCCAGCAAAACTCTCAATTGCCATAGATGGGGAAACCAAGGTATTCCACGACAAAACCAAATTTGCACGATACTTATCTACAAACCCAGGCCTACAAAGGATAATAGGGAAAAAATACCAACACAAGGGGGGAAACTACACCCCAGAAGAAACAAGATAGAAACCCCATCTCATCCAACCCAAAAGAAGAGAACCACTCAAATTCAATAATAATAATAATAATAATAATAATAATAATAACACCCAAAATGTCAGGAAGTAATAATTACTATTCCTTAATATCTCTTAATATGAATGGACTCAATTCTCCAATAAAAAGACACAGACTAACAGACTAGATACGGAAACAAGACCCTACATTTTGCTGCATACAGGAAACACATCTCAGTGTCAAAGACAAACACCACCTTAGAGTAAGAGGCTGGAAGACACTTTTACAGGCAAATGGTCTCAGGAAACAAGCTGGAGTAGCCATTCTAATATCAGATAAAATTGACTTTCAACCTAAAGTCATCAAAAGAGACACAGAAGGTCACTTCCTGCTTGTCAAAGGGAAAATCCACCAAGAAGAATTCTCAATACTGAACACCTATGCGCCAAATGTAAGGGCACCCTCATTTGTAAAAGAAACTTTACTAAAGCTTAAAGCACACAATGCACCTAACACAATAATTGTAGGTGACTTCAACGCTCCATTCTCCTCAATGGACCAATCAGGAAAGCAGAAACTAAACAGGGCACAGTGAAACTAATTGAAGCTTTGGACCAATTGGATTTAACAGATATATATATAGAACATTCCATCCTAAAGCAAAAGAGTATACCTTTTTCTCAGCACCACACGGTACCTTCTCAAAAATTGATCATATGATTGGCCACAAGACAGACCTCAACAAATACAAGAAGACCAAACTAATCCCATGTCTCCTATAGGATCACTATGGAGTAAGAGTGGTCTTCAATAGCAAGAAGAACAACAGAAACCCCATATACACATGAAAACTGAACAATACTCTACTCAATAACACCTTGGTCAAGGAAGAAATAAAGAAAGAAATCAAAGACTTTTTAGACTTCAATGAAAATGAAGGTACGACCTACCCAAATCTTTGGGACACAATGAAAGCAGTGCTAAGAGGAAAACTCATAGCCCTGAGTGCCTCCAAAAAGTTTCTGTAAGGCAAAGGACACCGTCAGAAGGACAAAACAGCAACCAACAAAGTGGGAAATGATCTTCACCAACCCCACATCTGACAGAGGGCTAATATCCAATATATACAAAGAACTCAAGAAGTTAGACCCCAAAGAACCAAATAACCCTATCAAAAAATGGGGTTCAGAGCTAAACAAAGAATTTTCACCAGAAGAAATTCAGATGGCTGAGAAACACCTTAAGAGATATTCAACATCATTAGTCATCAGGGAAATGCAAATCAAAACAACCCTGAGATTCCACCTCACACCAGTCAGAATGGATAAGATTAAAAACTCAAGAGACAACAGGTGCTGGCAAGGATGTGGAGAAAGAGGAACACCCCTCCACTGTTGGTGGGATTGCAAAATGGTAAAACCACTCTGGAAATCAGTGTGGCAGTTCCTCAGAAAATTGGGCATGTCACTTCCAGAGGACCCTGGCATACCACTCCTGGGCATATACCCAGAGGATTCCCCTGCATGCAATAAAGACACATGATCCACTATGTTTATAGCAGCCTTGTTTATAATAGCCAGAAATTGGAAGGAGCCCAGAGATCACTCAAAAGAGGAATGGATACAGAAAATGTGGTATATTTATACAATGGAGTACTACTCAGCAATTAAAAATAATGAACTCATGCAATTTGTAGGTAAATGGTTAGATCTGGAAAATATCATCCTAAGTGAGCTAACCCAATCACAAAAGAATACATATGAAATGCAATCACTGATAAGTGGATATTAATGAGCCCAGAAGCCCTAAATGCTCAAGGCACAATTAGCAAGTCAAATGACTCCCAAGAAGAAGAAAGGAGAGGACCCTGGGCCTGTTAAGATTGGATCCAATTTTGTCGACCCAGAACAGAGAAATCGTGGGGGGGGGGAATGATTGGGGAATAGCTGGGGGGGAGAGGAATTATGGGACATATGGTGTGGGGGAACTGGGAAAGGGGAAAGTTTTTGGAATGTAAACATAGAATATAGAAAATAAAAATTAAATAAAAAAAGAAATAAAAAGAAATACAGGAGAACACAAGCAAATAGGGAGAAGCCCTTGAAGAAGTAAGGGGAAACACACACACACACACACACACACACACACAAACAACAACAACAACAACAACAACAACAACAAAACAAGACAAAAAAAAAAAACAGGTGAAGGAATTAAACAAAGCCATCCAGGATCTAAAGAAGGAGGTAGAAACAATAATGAAATCACAAAGGGAGACAACTCAGGACATGGAAAACCTAGGAAAGAAGTCAGGAGTCATGGATCCAAGCATTAACAACAGAATACAAGAGATAGAAGAGAGAATCTCAAATGCAGAAGATAGCATAGAAAGCATTGATACAATAGTCCAAGAAAATGAAAAATGCAAAAAGCTTCTGACCCAAAATATCCAGGAAGTCCAGGATGAAATGAGAAGACCAAACCTAAGGATTATAGGTATAGAAGAGAGTGAAGATTTCCAACTTAAAGGGCCAGTAAATGTCTTCAACAAAATTATAGAAGAAAAACTCCATAACCTAAAGAAATAGATGTGCATGACCATACAAGAAGCCTACAGAACTCCAAATAGATTTGACCAGAAAGGAAATTCCTCCCATCACATAATAATTAAGACACCAAATGTACTAAACGAAGAAAGAATATTAAAGCAGTAAGGGAAAAAGGTCAAGTAACATATAAAGGTAGACCTATCAGAATTACACAGGATTTCTCACCAGAGACTATGAAAACCAGAGGAACCTGGGCAGATGTCATACAGACCCTAAGGGAACACAAATGCCAACCTAGATTGCTATATCCAGCAGATATCTCAATTACCATAAATGGAGAAACCAAGGTTTTTCATGACAAAAACAAATTTACACAGTATCTTTCAACAAATCCAGCCATTCAAAGGATAATGAATGGAAAACACCAACAAAAGGAGGGAAAGTACACACAAGAAAAAGCAAGAAAGTAATCTTTCAACAAACCCAAAAGATAACCACACAAACATAAAATGTACATCAAAAATAGCAGGAAGCAACAATCACTATTCCTTAATATCTCTTAACATCAATGGACTCAATTCCCCAATAAAGATATAGACTAACAGATTGGATTCGTAAACAAGACCCAACATTTTGCTGCATACAGGAAATGCATCTCAGTGTCAAAGACAAACACTACCTCAGAGTAAAAGCCTGGAAAACAGTTCTCCAAGGAAATGGTCCCAAGAAACAAGCTGGAGTAGCCATTCTCATATCCGATAAAATGGACTTTCAACCAAAAGTCATCAAAAAAGACACAGAAGGACACTTTATACTTATCAAAGAAAAAAATCTACCAGGAAGAGCTCTCAATTTTGAACATCTATGCCCCAAATACAAGGGCACCGGCATTCATAAAGGAAACTTTACTAAAGCTTAAAGCATACATCGCACCCCACACAATAATTGTGGGGGACTTAAACACCCTACTCTCTTCAATAGACAGATCAGGGAAACACAAACTAAACAGAGTCACAATGAAACTAACAGAAGTTTTGAACCAAATGGGTTTAATAGATCTATGAAACATTTCATCCTAAATCAAAAGAATATACCTTCTTCTCAGCACCTCATGATACCTTCCCCAAAATTGACCATATAATTGGTCACAAAACAGACCTCAACAGATATAAGACAATCGAACTAATTCCATGCCTCCTCTCAGATCACTATGGAATAAGGGTGGTCTTCAATAACAACAAAAACAACAGAAAGCCCACATACACATGGAAGTTGAATAATGTTCTACTCAATGATAACTTGGTCAAGGAAGAAATAAGGAAAGAAAACAAAGTCTTTTTAGAATTTAATGAAAATGAAGACACAACATACCCAAATTTATGGGACACAATGAAATCAGTTCTAAGAGGAAAACTCATTGCTCTGAGTGCCTACACCAAGAAGCTCTGAAGAAGGAAGTGGAAGAAGACCACAGAAAATGGAAAATCTTCCATGCTCGTAGATTGGCAGGATTAATATATAGTTAAAATGGCCATCTTGCCAAAAGCAATATACAGATTCAGCGCAATTCCCATCAAAATCCCAACTCAATTCTTCATAGACTTAGAAAGAGCAATTCTCAAATTCATCTGGAATATCAAAAAACCCAGGATAGCTAAAGCTATTCTCAACAGTAAAAGAACTTCTGGGGGAATCAGTATCACTGACCTCAAGCAGTACTACAGAACAATTGTCTTAAAAACTGCATGGTATTGGTACAGTGACAGGCAAGTAGATTAATGGAATAGAATTATGGTCACTTGATCTTCGACAAAGGAGCTAAAACCATCCAGTGGAAAAAAGATAGCTTTTTCAACAAATGTGCTAGATCAACTGGAGGTCAGCATGCAAAAGAATGCAAATTGATCCATTCTTATCTCCTTGTACTAAGCTCAAGTCCAAGTGGATCAAGAACCTCCACATAAAACCAGACACACTGAAACTAATAGAAAAGAAACTGGGGAAAACCCTTGAGGACATTGGCACAGGGGAAAATTTCCTCAACAGAACACCAACAGCTTATGCTTTAAGATCAAGAATTGACAAATGGGACCTCATAAAATTACAAAGTTTCTGTAAGGCTAAGGACATTGTCAAAAGTACAAAATGGCAACCAACAAACTGGGAAAAGATCTTTACCAACACTATATCTGACAGAGAGCTTATATCCAAGATATACAAAGAACTCAAGAAGGTAGACTTCAGAGAGCCAAATAACCCCCTTAAAAATGGGGTACAGAGCTAAACAAAGAATTTTCACCTGAGGAATATGGAATGGCTGAGAAGCACCTAAAGAAATCTTCAACAAACTTAATCATCAGGAAAATGCAAATCAAAACAATCCTGAGATTTCACCTCACACCAGTCAGAATGACTAAGATCAAAAATTCAGGAGAAAACGGGTGCTGGCAAGGATGTGGAGAAAGAGGAACACTCCTTCACTGCTGGTGGGGTTGCAAACTGGTACTATTACTCTGAAAATCAGTCTGGCGGTTCCCCAGAAAACTGGGAATGATACTTCCCAGGAGCCTCAACATATACCCAGAGGATTTCCCAGCATGTAATAAGGATACATGCTCCACTATTTTCATAGCAGCCCTATTTATAATAGCCAGAACCTGGAAAGAACCCAGATGTCCCTCAACGGAGGAATGGATACAGAAAATGTGGTATATATACACAATGGAGAACTATTCAGCCATTAGAAACAAAGAATTCATGAAATTCTTTGACAAATGGAAGGAACTGGAGAATATCATCCTAGGTGAGATAACACAGTCTCAAAAGAACACTCATGGTATGCACTCACTGATAAGCAGATACTAGCCTAGAAGCTTGGAATATCCAAGCACAATTCACATATCAAATGATGCCCAAGAAGAAGGAAGGAGTGGCCCCTGGTCCTGGAAAGGCTCAGTGCAGCAGTGTAGGGGAATACCAGGACAGGAAAGTGGAAAGGGGTGGATTGGGGAATAGGGGGAGGGAAGAGGACTTATGGGACTTTCAAGGGGGGGAATCCAGGACAGGGGAAATCATTTGAAATGTAAATAAAGAATATATCTAATAAAAAATAAAAAATAAAAAAAGATATGCTTGCAGAAAGGAGCCTGATAATAGCTGTCTGAGAGGCCCTGCCAGAGCTTTGCAAATACAGAGTTGAATGCTCATAGCTAACCATTGCAATGAGTGCGGGGTCCCCAACAGAGAAATTAGAGAAAGGACTGAAGGAGCTGAAGGGGTTTACAACCCCATAGGGAGAACAACAATATCAACCAACCAGACCCTCCAGAGCTCCCAGGGACTAAGTCACCAATCAAGGAGTACACATGGCTCTGGCTGCATATGTTGCAGAGGATGGCCTTGGCAGGTATCAATAGGAGGAGAGGTCGTTGGTCCTATGAATGTTTGATAGATACCCTAGTGTAGAGGAATTAATGGCAGGGAGGTGGGAGTGGGTGGGTGGAGGAACACTCTTATAGAAGCAAGGGGAGTGGGTATAGGAGAAGGGTTTCCAGAAGGGGAAGAACGGGGTAAGGGGATAGCACTTGAAATGTAAATAAAATAGAAAGAAAGAAGGAAGGAAGGAAGGAAGGAAGAAAGGAAGGAAGGAAGGAAGGAAGGAAGGAAGGAAGGAAGGAAGGAAGGGACAAAGCATTAGATACAACCCCCTATGGTTTTGTAGGGTCCTTCTCTCTATTTTAGTCCTTCTGTCATTCTGCTCATAATTTTTCTCTTTTAAATCCTGGTTCACTTTTCCACAGATTTCTCCCTATTTTTTCTATTTCTTACTGTCTACCATTCTTCTAGTCACAACCATTACCCCATGACATATAGAAATTCATCTCAAAGACACTATTATATAGGTATCTGCCTCACTTTACCCCCAACATTGTGATATCACATAAGGTGGTGATTCTTAGTATACATCTTGCCTTTGGACTGTGACCCTAGAGCTCAAAAGCTTCTTCTCTCTTGTCACTAAGTAACAAAAACCAATCAAAGTATAAGCACACAGTATATATTTGTATTGTTTTTATTGTTATAGAAAAATCTTAGTGCCTTAAAATAGCACATGTTTTATGACCGCAGTTTACCTGCCTTCATAGTTCATTCACAACTAAGCTTGTCTTACTCAGTTTCTGAGAAACCTTCCAAGTAAACAACTATTCAATTACTCATTTCCCAATAAAATTCACGTCTAGTGCTTACACTTCACCAGGCTCTGTTTTCCTCCTTACTGTTAGCTGAATGTCACTACAGGTTCATGGACTATACTGCTTTGAGAGAGTGGCAACAGCTGGATTTCCTCACCATACCTTCTTTGCCTTTTAGTCTTCACAACATTTGATGTCATCAAGCAATTGTGGAGATTCTCTTGTGGGTGTTAGAAAAACTCATAAAGCATATAATTTGTCTCATGCATTAGCATTAACACATGAGTATATCCCACGACTTCTCGTGTGTTCTATTAAGCAAGCACTGCTCATGTCCAAGTCAAGAAGATCACATAGATTTGTATGATTTTTGTGGTTTGCTAGCTCAGTTTCTAAGATCATTGGATTCATTATTTCCATGTGTGGATTTAGCACACTTTGTTTATCCACTTAACTATTTGATGGACATCTTGGCTGCTTCCAAGGCTTAACAACTATGGATAATGATTTTGTAAATATTAATCTGCCATTTCCATTGTGTAAATATTTTTAATTCATTAGATAAAAACAAGAAATATGGCTGGTTGATTATATAGAAGGATGATATTTAGCTTCTGAACAAACTTCTAAACTTCATGAATATCATCATCACCATATTTTCTTAGGGTTAAGTGAGATTACAGAGGGAGGAAGAAAATCTAAATGAGCTAGAATTCTCTTTGAAGGTTTTAATTTTTATTATGTAAATACCTGTGTGTCTGTGTGAATGTATATTAGTACAGAGACTAGAAGGAGTTAGATCTCTGGAGCTAGAGTGATTGCAAGCCACCTGACGTGTTCTGTGAAATAAACTTAAGTCTTCTACAAAACCAGGAGATAATCATAACTGCTGAGCTATATCTCCACCCTCAGAACTAGTACTCTTACAAAATTTTTATTTTATGTAATTTTTTTCATATATTTTGATAATATTTCTTCTCCTCCTACAACTTCTCCAAGATTTTCCCATCTCAATGCCTACCTGACTTCAAACTTCATTCTCTCTCTCTCTCTCTCTCTCTCTCTCTCTCTCTCTCTTTCTCTCTCTCTCAGCAAAAACAAAAGCAAAAAAAAGGAATAAGATAAAAAAGATAGAAAGACTAAATCCACATGAAACAAAATACCAAGAAAAACTTTTGGAGTCCATTCTGTGATTTTTGTGCTGGCCAACCACTCCTGAGCATACAGTCTGCCCTGAGGTGTATAATTAATATACCTTTGACATGTAATTGGAGAAAACAGATATTTTCCTTTCCCAGAAGTTATCATTTGAAAATATCTTCTTGGTTAGGGTGAGGCTTTGGGTTTACCTTTTCTGGGTGTTGGTATTTTGTCTGGTCTGAAGCTCTCAGGGTTTCTGTGAGTTCTGTGAGTTTTATTTGCAAGCCCTGTTGTATCTAAAAGCTAATGCCTCCTTGGACTCATCTACTAACTTTTTGTTCTCTCCTCATCTTCCACAAAGATCCCTAAGCTTTGAGGGGACAGAATTTTTAAAGACTACGCATATAGGCCTGAGTATGTCAACATTTCTCATTCTCTTTACATTTCCAGTTGCAGATTTCTTTCTTAGGAACTATCTACTGCAAGCATAAACTTCTCTGGTGAGGGTTAAGTAATGTTCCTATTTATCTATCTATTGATCAATCAATAGATAGATCGATAGATAGATAGATAGATAGATAGATAGATAGATGATGTCATCAGAATCCATTTTATTGCTATCAGAGTAGTAATAGATGATTTTTCCCTAAGGTCCAGAACTTCTTTAGTTTCAGGTTCTTGACCACTTTAGTAGTGTCAGGTGTGAGTTCCACCTACAGAGTGGGCCTTAAATCCCATTTAAAATGTGGTTGGTTACTCCTATGACTTTTTTTTTGCCAGTATAAGATCAGTATATTTTATAATCAGAATTGTTATAGGCACAAATATAGATTTGCAGATCAGTGATGGATTAATTTTCTCTTCAAGTAGAATGCTAGACAGTGGGGGAAGTGAAGCTTCTATTTGTGTGCCAGCTTGATTGCTCCAATTTGATGACATAAGTGAGTAGTGTTTTCAGCAATAAGTCTTTGTCAGTAGATTTCAGAGAGTAACCAATAGCCTTGGTAATATCCCATGATGTTTCAAGGGCATTATGGGATCCCTTTAGTCAATAATTCCACACTATGTAAACTATTCCTATTACTAAAGCATTGACTTGGTGGTACAAGACTTCTAATTAGGGCATTATCTCCTCTATTACATGATGATTTCATTTAGATTCCTTTAATACATGAATATGTTTTAGTATATTTTCACTGTTTTTTTCAAAGACCTTTTATGCTAATTGTCCTTGCCATATTCCCTCATTTATCCTGCTCTTCCATCCCCCTCTCCATTTAACCATCCTATTCTAATAATTCTCCTTATCTCATTATAATACTATGTTCTATTTCCTCTTCCTTGGGCCACTACCTCCTGTCCCTTGCTGGGTACTCACATCTGCAGATTAAAGCATACAAAGAAAGCTTAAAAGCTAACATCTGCACATCAGAAAAAACATGCAGCATTTGTTTTTTAGGTCTGGGTTACCTGACTTGGAAGGGTATTTGTTTCTACCTCCATTCATTTACCCTTCAAATTTCATGGTTTGTTTTCTTAACAGTGGAATAATGTTCCATTGTGTAAATGTGTCACATTTCATTATCCATTCACCACTTGAAGGATGCTCATACTACTTCCAATTTTTGCAATGAACGTGGATGAGCAAGTATTTCTCTAGTAGCTCATCAAGTCCTTTAAGTATATGCGCAAGAGAGATATAGATAGAGATTGAGGCAGATCCGTTCATTACCAGATGCCTGAGAAACATCCCCCTGATTTCCATAGCGGCTGTACTCGTCTGCACTCCCATCAGAAATGAGTGAGCGCTCCTCTTCTCCCACATCCTCACCAACATGTGCCGCCATTTGTTAAATTACATTGACCATTCTGACTCAAATATGTTAAAATCTCAAAGTCTTTTGAATTTGTATTTCCTCATGGCTACGGTTATTGCACATTTTAAATTTTCTTTTCAACCATTTCTATTTCATATTTTGGGATTTCTCTAAGAATTAGATTTTTATAAGAAAAATAATAGTAGCCCCGCAGGCGCGGCAGTTCCTTCCTCCTTGGCCCGTGAGCCAGTGGAGGCTACAGCCTGCCTCTGCGGCAGAGCCTAGCTGCCCAGAGTAAAGATGAGCTCCAGGAAAGTGCTGGCCATTCAGGCCAGAAAGCAGAGGCCGAAATGAGAGAAATATCCGAAAAAGTGGCTATTGTCCAGCGAAAATTAGAGACCTCTTCAATGGTTGATATCATGTTGTTAGGAAGTGAGGATGGGGGCACATTTCTACCATTTGGCTGTGCTGGGATATGCAAGGGGAAAGACTTGTTGCAATCAAACTTGTAAAAATGTGCCCAGCACTATACAAAGACAGCCTTGGCTGAAATTAAACTGCTCAGACGTGTTCAAGAAAGTGACCCCAGTGACCCAAACAAAGACATGGCAGTTCAGCTAATTGATGATCTCAAGCATGCATGGGATTCATGTCTGCATGGTCTTTGAAGTACTTGGTCACCATCTCCTCAAATGGATCATCAAATCCAACTATCAAAGCCTCCCAGTATGTTGTGTGAAGAGTATCATTCGACAGGTCCTTCAAGGGTTAGATTATCTACACAGTAAGTGCAAGAACCTGCCAAAACACAAAGTGCGTGCAAGATAATGCACCAGCATAAAGCCGGAAAGCATCTTCTTGCGAGTGGATGCGAAGAATGGCAGCCGAAGCCACAGAGTGGCAGAAAGCAGTGAGTCTCACTCCGCAGCAAAAGCCTATAGGAAAAATATTTTTAAAAAGCTGCAAAGGAAACAGAAGAGACAGGCTGAATTGCTGGGAAAACTCCTACAGGAGACTGAGGAATTAGAGCAAAAAGCCGAAAGGAAAATCGTAGAGGAAATATCACCTCTGCAGAAGCTTCCGGAGAGCAAGATGGTGAATACCAACCAGAGGTGAAACTAAAAGCAGCCGAGTTGGAGGACACAATTGAGGAAAGGACAACAAAGGACAATGGTGAACTTGAAGACCAGGACGAGAAAGAAGATGCAGAGAAAGGAAAACACTGAAAAAGATGATGATGTTGAACAGGAACTTGCAAACATAAACCAACCCTACATGGATGGAGTCCCCTGAGGCCCGCGGTCATATTTAAAATGGCCTGTTCTTTACTGGAGCAGCAGTGGGAGGATGAAGAGGAGGATGAAGATGACTGGGCAAATTCCGAGGAGTATAACCTGGATGAACCAAACGCAGAGTGATTATATGTATAGCAGCTCCTATGAACAACTCAATGGTGACATGCCAAATGGACAATATAAGTTCAGAGTTGCCCACACCGTTGTTTTCTGGGCCCTTAGAACCTGTGGCCTCTAGCTCTGTGCTTTCAGAGGGATCACCACTTACCGAGCAGGAGGAAAGCAGCCCATCCCATGACAGAAGCAGCCTCTAGTTTCAGTCTCTAGTCCTGGCGATTTGCCAAAAACAAAAACCCAGCAGCTGACATATTGGTGAGCCCTCTGGATCCATGGAATGCAATAAAATTAGAGTAAAAATTGCTGACCTGGGAAATACTTGTTGGGTGCATAAACATTTCACAGAGGATAAACAGACTCATCAGTATAGGTCCATAGAGGTTTTGATTGGAGCAGGTTACAGTACACCTGCCAGACGGTTGGACTACAGCATGCATGGCATTTGAGCTGGCCACAGGAGCTGCATTTGTTCGAACTGCATTCTGGGAAAGACTATCCAAAGATGATGACCACACAGCCCACATCATAGAGTTGCTAGGCAGTATCCCGAGGCACTTTGCTCTGTCTGGAAAATATCCTCGGGAATTCTTCAATTGCAGAGAACAGTGGCACATCACCAAGCTGAAGCCCTGGAGCCCCTTGTGGAAAAGTATGGATGGCCTCATGAAGATGCTACACAATTTACAGATTTCCTGATCCCAATATTAGAGGCACTTCCAGAAATATGAGTCTCAGCTGGCAAATGCCGTCCACATCCGTGGTTGAATTCTTAGCAGATTCTACAAATATAGCATTCTGAGCTAGCAGTATTTTCCTAGTACATTGGACCTAAACAGTGGCTATCATGCTGTAACAGGATTACACATGAGCTGGGTCCACACTCAGACCTTTGTTTTGCTTTGAGGTACTATTGTTAGACACTTTTCTTCCTGGGAACTATGGTCCTGAGGAAGAGTGGTCTTTGTCTTCAGCTAAGTAGTTTACTGACCATCTTCTGGAAACAATAACAGGTCTCTAAGCATTGTTTCTTGTGTTGTGTGACATTCAAATGTCATTTTTTTAATAAAACTTTCCCCTTTGTATTTTGGCAGGTTCTGTAACTGTTTATGAAGACATATTTAATCTATGTATTTAACTTATAGTGCTTGTAAGAGGATTTTAAATGGAAATGACTTATATTTTAAACATAGTTTTACAAATATGCAAAATACAAATGGAACTGCTAGATTATAATATAAAATTTTAAAAGTATTTCTCCCTTTAAAGTGCCACAGAGGAATCACTTGATAATATTTGTTCTCCTCCTACAACTTCTCCAAGATTTTCCCATCTCAATGCCTACCTGACTTCAAACTTCATTCTCTCTCTCTCTCTCTCTCTCTCTCTCTCTCTCTCTCTCTCTCTCCTCTCTCTCTCAGCAAAAACAAAAGCACAAAAAAGGAATAAGATAAAAAAAGATAGAAAGACTAAATCCACATGAAACAAAATACCAAGAAAAACTTTTGGAGTCCATTCTGTGATTTTGTGCTGGCCAACCACTCCTGAGCATACGGTCTGGCCTGAGGTGTGTAATTAATATACCTTTGGCATGTAATTGGAGAAAACAGATATATTTTAGCTGAGTATTATATAATTTACAATCTTAAGAAATTGTCAGTTGGAACCAAGAGAGAGCAAGGAAATGTACAATTTATTCTTCTAGCAAAGGGAAATCATTCCCATATTATAGTGTATGTAACTATTAATTTGCTTAAATAGGGGATGAGGATTCACATTTAAAAATGCTACCCAGTCCTAAGCCCTTTTTAGCCTACATTGCATGTTGCAGATTTCCACTTCAAACAGAAGCTGAGCAAACTTTTCATTCCATGACAGCCCAAGTGACATTTGAAAATATCTTCTTGGTTAGGGTTGAGGCTTTGGGTTTACCTTTGCTGGGTGTTGGTATTTTGTCTGGTCTGAAGCTCTCAGGGTTTCTGTGAGTTTATTTGTATCAGCCCTGTTGTATCTAAAAGCTAATGCCTCCTTGGACTCATCTTCTAACTTTTTGTTCTCTCCTCATCTTCCACAAAGATCCCTAAGCTTTGAGGGGACAGATTTTTTAAAGACTACGCATATAGGCCTGAGTATGTCAACATTTCTCATTCTTGTCTTAAAAATTAAAGTATTTGGGGGCGATTTTCAAAAAAAAGAAAAAGAAAAAGAAACATAATAGTATAAAAGTCTATTCCCTCTCCTTTGCTGTGTATACAAACATACAGGAAAAGCCAAGTGAGCCTCCAGAAGAAGATACCTATCCCTTGGCCAAATTTGCAGTAACTGGAGAAATGAGTTAACAACCTCCAAATCTATAAGAAGATTAATGTTTGTTACTCAAGCCACATAGACTGTGCTATTGATTTTGGCAATCTAAAAAGACAAAACATTCAGCAAGGTGACCCCTTGCTCAGATCTTATACCGCACATTCAAGTCAGGTTGCTTGTTGCTTGTTGAGTTTTAATATTTTCTATATTTTTGGATACAGATATTTGAACAGATGTGATTTACAAATAGTATTGCCTAATTTGCATAATACATCGGTGTCTTTGTTTCAGGATACTTTTGGTAGCACCCATTTGCTTCACTGTCTAACACTGCTTCTAGCTTGGGGGCTCCTTAAAGATAAAATGGAAACAAATATGTGGATACCCAACCCCCCAAAAAAACATATTTCAGCTCTGGTGAGGTTTGTATGGTTTTAAATGATGCCTGGTTTGCATTATGAAGAAGATAGCTAAAGTACTTCAAAGAGACACCGGGTGCTAAGCAGAGGGGTTACTGTCAGTGCCAGAGTACAGATAAATACCAGTGTCTCACAAATGGGACAGATAGCATCATAGAGATGGGAGGGGTCTGCATCATGTATGCAGCTCAGAGAGCAGTCTTCCTGCACAAGTCAAAGAGCAGGAGGCTGTGGAGACACTGTGAACATCTCTCTTGGATTAAGTAACTTCTATGAAAGAAGACAAAACTGAGATCTAGAGAACGTAAGAGACCAAGGTTGTGACAAGTTATTTCTTCCCTCTGACACTCTATACTCTGATGGGGAGAGCTTTTCATAAAGTAAATCCTAACAATGAAATAATTCATCAGTATTGTATCCCCTTCTCTCTTCTTTGTTCTTTACAGAGACACTGAGCTAAAATCTACCTCAAAACAGCTTTCAACATCACAATGAAGTTAGTCTTCCTCTGCCTTCTTTCAACCCTGCTTGGTGAGTATCTTCACATCTGTCACTATTTGCCAAAGAGGAGTCCTTGGGAAGGCACAGAAGATAGAAAACTGATAGAGACATCAGTCTTAGTAAATATTTATCTCTCAGCACTGCCATAGCACCTACCAAGTTTAGTTACTTCCTATGAGAATACCTGCCTTCTGCACTTCAAATATGGAAGGAGGCATGGACATCTACAAGATATCGCTCTACATTAGGAGCTTACTCTGGACCTGTCTGAAACATGATAGATCCTGTGGCACAGGAACAGGAAAGAGCAGGCCCAGGTTAAAAGAGGAATCCAACTAAGGAGTGCAGCAGCAGACGAAAGTTGAAAACTTTTGACGTGGCTCGGCTCAGTAGTCCATGTTCACTGTGTTAGGAAAACATTATTTGCTCTGTCTTTTAAACATATGATAAGTCAATGACATCTCACTACATAAACTGTTCATGATACTTCAAACCAGCATCTCTTCACTGGAATATTCATTTACTCACCTAATAGATCCCTCCATTTCTGTATGTTCTCCTTCCAAGGTTTCTAAGAGGGTGCTGCCATCACTTCTCTATTTAAATCTTTAAGTAGTCCCACTTCCACTTAGAATACAAGTCTGCATAACTCCAACACTGCACAAAATGCACTAGCCATTGTACATTACTCTCCACCACAGTGAGTTACTTAACTCATGCCATGTCAGCCACACTGGCCTCTGTGATATTCCTTAAACAGGACCTAGACCTCATGTTCTGGCTGTAGCTGTTTCCTCTTTCTGGAATCTCTGGCTCCACACATCTGATGATCTAAATCCTCTGTCTCCATGGCATTCTTTGCTGTTAGCCAATCCTGGCCACTGATTGTTGCATGATGCTTTACTTCATTATCTGAAATACACACACACACACACACACACACACACACACAACTGGTACTTTATATCTTTATCTGGACTAACTTTATTCCCATAGCACTAACAGCCATCCAACATGCTATTTAATTTACTTGGGTTCTGTGTTCATTATTTTTAGAGCATGGCTATCTATTTCAATCACAAGCTAGCTCAAACTCCTAAACAGAGCCTGGCATATACTAGTATCTGACATTAATTGATGGGATTATTTACTCCCTTGTTTTTCTTAGACTCTGAGAACATTTGCCCTGTTCTTGTCATAGTACTGACTTTCATTGTTCATGGTACAGTGGTTGAGAGAGAGAGATAACTTGTCAAAGTTCTTGTATCAGTTACTATTCTCACTGCTATGACCAAGAACTGACAAGAAGCAATATACAGGAGAAAGGCTCACTTGGCTTATGAGTTGAGGGAGCATTCCATCATGGTGGGGAAGGTATGATGACAGAGCAACCTCCGATTTGGTAGCAGAAACATGAGGCTGCTTCCTCACAGGTATGCAAATTAGAGAATAGTCAGAAAGTGGGCTAGGCTAACAACCCCAAATCTTGCTCCCTAGAGATCTTCTCCAAACGTCACCACCAGCTGGCACTCAACTGTTCAAATATATGATCTTTGTGGGGGCATTTTACATGCAAATGTTAACAACAAATTTGAAATTGGTAAAAATGGTTTAGTGATTAACTAGTTTAACAGATTCCACTTAAATTTATAAAATGAAAGAACTGTTATTTCTTTTTAAAGTCATTTCTTTATTGCATATGTAAGATGAGGGAGTCCATGGGATTTGGTACATTTGTAAAAGTTGTAGGCTACTTTATGAGCTAGGTACTCTCATCTTTGGGTTCTGGAGGAATTCAACTCAGGTTCAGGCTTGTCAACAACTGTTCCACCTACTGGGCTTTCTCACAGGCCTAAGAGAACTCATAATTAAAGTAGAAGAATGTTTCTTTACAACTAAAAGGATAATCACTTTTTAAATTTTAAAGTAGCTGTTTCAACTGTTATTGTCTTCAGACAATGTCTTTAAAGATTTGATTTACTATTTAAAAGTGTGGAAGAGAAGGGTTCACTAACTTGAAGCTAGTGAAATATATTCCCCTCCCTCCTTTTTTTTTACTTTGCTGTTGTACTTTTGAACATTTTAGTTTTGTTTCAATGTGTTTCTTAGTGATTGATGAAAAAAATCCCATCCCTTTCTTTCCAGGTACTTTTGCCTATAATCCAGATCACATAGCTGGTCCCACTCCCCCCTACTTGGTCTACCTGAAGTCTGATTATTTGCCCTGCACTGGAGTCCTGATCCATCCTTTATGGGTGATAACATCTGCACACTGCAATTTACCGTGAGTGATAAGAACTTCAGATTGTTTTATTCAAGTTCTCAGGTCATACATAGACCTAGCAACTTGTATATGACTCTCAATAATTGACTCATGGATGATCTTCAGGGGATGTTCTTTGGGGAAGACTAATTAAGGTCCATATGATTGCAGAAAATTGATAAATTATTTTTAATCAATATTCCTCTATCATTCTAGGAACCTTCGGGTGATTCTTGGGATAACAAACCCATCAGATCCCATGGAAAGGGATGTGGAGGTGTCTGACTATGAGAAAATGTTCCATCATCCATACTTCTCGGTCTCTTCTATTTCATATGACCTCATGTTAATCAAACTGAAAAGAAGGATTAAGCACAGTAACTATGCAAAAGCGGTCAAACTGCCTCAACACATTGTGCCTGTGAATGCCATGTGCTCTGTATCTACATGGGCCTACAATCTATGTGACAGCAGTGAGTTTAAAGCATTAAGTGATGGTGTCTGACTTTACTGCCATTCTCTGAGAACTCTGCTCTGAGCTTTTGCAACTCTTCTTTCATAGGGCTTTCTTTAAGCTTCTGTTTTTACTGTTTCCTTTTCCTTTGCCTTGTTGGAAGACTTTCAATCTTTTCTCTCCTATATCTTTCTATCTTTTTTGCTTATAAATATGAAAGAAATAGTTTCAATAAAATAATATGTAGCAGAACTCTATTTTTTTGTCTCAAAGCTTCAATTTTCTAAATGAAATACAGCATACTATCAAAAGTTTTCAAACCATTTCAAGCAACAAATGAGTTCAAATTTTGCAAATAGGAAATACATAAGATATTGAGTATAAGATAATCTGTGATGTTGTAGCAAATCAGCCAGAGCATTACTGTGTAGGACTGAAAAAAGATACCTGAAGACTAAAAAGAGAGAGAGAATGAAAAGAAGTTGATCACGTGATGTATAGTCTGGTGCTTGAGTACAAAATAAAATAGAGTAAATAATAATATTGTTTACTTCAGTTTTCTTCAAAACACAAAACTTCCTAAAAGAATAAATTTTGAGTATTCTTATCAACACTAGAAAATTATAACCTAGGTCACTCTAATTTGGTATAAAATAGAAAAGTGATTTCCCTTCCCCCTCAATGTACCTTATTTTAGTCTAATTCATGAAGTAAGTATTTCTGAAATTACTCTCAAAAGAAATGTGGAGCTGTAAACATATTGTTATACTAGAAAGTAAGGCAAAGAAGTCAATATTTACTTTTAAAAAATTAGTGTCATATTTAAATAAATATTCAAATTAAAAAACTAAAATCCCAAAATATAGAACATTTGCTCAAGAATCCCTAAGAGCATCTATAGGTAGGTAGTTCTCTGGTTTTCTTATTCTCATTGCTTCACAGATTAGAAAGCCTTTCTTATTATAAGACTTTGATGTTAAAGAAACAGCTTGAATGAGAAACTAGAAGACACAGCATTAAATTGTACTGTACCACTTAGTCTAGTTGTTTTTTCGTCTTTCCTTTTACTAGTGTCTTAGATGGTTCTATATTATTATTATTATTATTATTATTATTATTATTAATCAGATAATTAGTTTTGAGATCTGACAAATAAAAAAATAGACTATATATTTTTAAGTTGCCTCAAGCTCTAAAATTTGCATAGAAAAAAATACTCTTTAAATGTTTAAATTTCCACAAAAATTTTTAAGCAATTTGTTTCATTTTGTTGCAAGAATATCTCACATATTCCAACCACCTTCCTAAGGGTGGTTTGCATGACCCTATATCAAAGTTGTTTAATTTGATAATCTGTATACTTACTGTTTAAACTTCTTGGTTTTCATTTCTCAAAATTTGAACTCCTTCCTTGATAATAGAACAAATATTGAAAAAAAAGAAAGAAAGCAAAGGAAGCTTTGGTACTTAAAAAAAAAAACAAAACAAAACAAAAAAACACGAGAAATGTGATTTTCCTTTTTCCTCTAGCCAAGGACCCTGACTCACTGCAGACTGTGAATGTCACTGTAATCTCCAGGGCTGACTGCCAAAATGCCTACAAAGTCTTTGACATCACAGAGAACATGATCTGTGTGGGCATCGTGCCAGGGCGGAGGCTGCCCTGCAAGGTAATGGACTCTTGATGCCTTCCTTTCCTCATTGAATTCCTTAGCTGTTGCCTGAAAGTTGACCTGGTTTTCTTTTTCTGTAGGAAATCATGGCTGCCCCAGCAGTCTGCAATGGGGTACTCTATGGAATCTTGTCTTATGCAGATGGCTGTGTTTTGAGAGCTGATGTTGGCATCTATGCTAGCATCTTTCACTACATGCCCTGGATTGAAGATACCATGAAAAATAACTGAGCTCACACAACAGGAAGAATTCAAAAACATGGGATAAAGCATGCACCCACATCCAACCTAACAATTAAAATAAATGGGCTCATTGGACTGCGAGAGACACACTGGCTCTCTTCTATGCATTCAGTGATATAGTAGTCATATACATGCAACCTTTTCTCTCTCCGTCACTGAAAATGGGAAGTTGAGGACTTGTCCTTTCTCAATCTAGCTGATAATAGGATTATTTAAAGGGGGTCACATCACAGTCATTTGGAGTTATCAAACTTTCTAGGCATGTTTTCAGAAAGCTAAACATTATATTTGGGAAAATTTTGTCTGACAATAAATGAATGAGCTAATAGAGGTGTTGGCTGGAGGGAGGTTTTAAAAGTAGGAACTGTAAGAGGCACTGCATTAAGTCTTATATCTTACAACTCTAATACCAGGTATGGATAAGGCTTAGTCACTCTTTTGGAATGTGTACTAGCAACCTAAAGTTAAAGTTCAAAATTCACTAGTGCTTATAATAGCAGACAAATAGGGATAAGGAACTAATTTTCCCTGTGCATATCTGTCTGTTCATGTGGTTAATGTTTTGAGGTGAATATTCACAGTAATAGGTTTCATCACCGCATCCTCATGCGTTCAGCTCATATGTTGCTTTCATCCACTGACGTCAGCTGCCTTGGGAGCTCTACTTCATTTTGGTTATCACTCAAGCATTCTCCTTTCTCCTCTTTTCTGCTCACTTGCACAGCTTCACTAATGGCCACTGAGTTTTAACTGACAGGTTTTCATGGGGAATTTCATGGCCAGCTGACTAAATGTTTAAAAAGCAGCACAAAGACAATCTGTAGCCACTACAAGTGGACCACTGGAGCCTTTGAGTACAAAAAGTTCTGAGGCCAAATCATGTCCTTGAATAGGTCCTAAAACCTCCAAGTTATCTAAGCCTCACCTAAGATTTCCTGGAACCAAAACCGTGTGTCACTTGCTAAATGTGGACCACGAAATTTTAATTATGAAAGAAACAAGTAGTATTAAGCTCATAACATCTCACCTTCCAAAAATGCCTTCAAGCTTAAGCAACTAAGAAAACGTCAGGAGGGCCAACTGCTGCTGAGGCATCTGAATTGCAGGAGTGTGAGCACCATCTGTCTGTCTTACCATGAGCTCCAGGAGATAACTTCCTCTACTGGAGATAAATTCAGTGAGGTGGAGGAAGAATGCTTAAGTCTCTAAGGCAGTTCAGGGGTGGGAGTGATTACAAGGGTGCTGTAATATAAATGCTCAACACTCCTCTCTGGTTCTTTGTTTTACCATTGTTTAAGTGAGACTAGTGACTCTTGTTCATAAACAGAAAGCAACCCGTGGCCAGGGCTTTAGGGTCAAGGTTAGCATGCAGCTCCAGCATGAGGCCAGTCAATGTCTCAGGCAGATGAACTTCTGGAGATCTGAAGGAGCGGATGAGAGAGACAGGTGAGGGAGCAAGGAAGCTCTTGTTGGGTTACCAAATAAACTTTGGGCAGCATGAAGAATTTTGGGCAAATGGTGACCTCTTGTGTAAAGACCCTTCATTCTCCACAGGGCTAAGGTAGCAGTATCTCAACCAAAGGGAAGGCTTTAATTTGTCTTGGCAATTCCTCACTCCCATAGTTTTCAGTTGCCCACAACCTACCCCAGACCTGGTTCAGGATCCTGTGTTTCTTGATAGTTCACTTTCCGCCATCTCCCTCTCTTCTTCCTCTCCTCCCAACTCCTTTCTTTCTTCCTCTCCTTCCCTGATCTTTCATTTTCTCCCTCCATTCCTCCCCACTGTCCACCCAAGCCTTGCTCTGTAATTCCGAACTTCTTGATGATTTCTAGCTATTTGCCTGGTTGTTGAGCAGTCTTCTTGTTCTGTTCTTTACTCTAGGCGTGGCCTTCTTCAGATTACAAATCGAGTTCTAATATAGGGCTTTCTGGTACATTCACTGCTCCCTAAATGCCAGTTCTAGACCCTTATATGTTTCTAAGGGCTTTATTTCCTGAAACACATGGTCAAATTAGCTCTATAGTGAATATATTTGGGATTTAGAGCAAGTGTCTCTCTCCCTCTGTGTATATATGCATATTCATGAGTGTCTGTGCATTTATGTCTGTGTATATTGTACATATGTGTATGTATATATAATGTGTCTGTCTGTGTTTATCTATTGTGTCTTGAATGGGCATGTATATGTATATGTACATGTACATGTATGTGTATGTGTTTATTGTGTGTGCATGTATGTATATTGTGTGTGAATGTGTGTATACGTATATGTGTATATGTGTGTTGTGCACATGTGTGTTGTGTGTATGCATGTGTATATGTGCGTATGTGTGTATATGTTGTGTGTATGTGTGTGTATATGTGTGTGCATGTGTATGTGTGTCTGTGTGTAGATTATGGATATTGAACTATGTCCTCAGGGTTTCAAGCTTATAAGACAGATACTTTATCTTCTGAGCTATTTCCCCATCTCAACATAATTTTCTTATCTAATGTTTTTCTTCAGACATAGTCTTCATAAATTTTTCTTTAACTGCTTTGATTAAACTAATAATTGGTAAAATTTTAGATTTAGTAGTTTTGAGCTCAGAAGTCTGATATGGGAAAAAGATCTAGTTTTCTTTTAAATTTACTTTGTTATATTAAATGGCATGTTAAAATTGAAACATTTTAAATGGCATAATTAATGCAAAATAAATTGGACTAATAGAAGGCTACAAAGAACCTTTTAAGAAGACTGAGTTTGTGAGGTCAATGTGGGTGTGGGTAATAGAAACATGGGCATTATGGAAACAAGGGTGTTTCTTTAAAGGGTGTAATCAGAGCTTCACATTCAGCAGTTCAGTCAGTGTTTACATGAGCTCTCAGAATTTCTCTTGGCTTTAATCCAACCCCACGCTGGGAACTGAGTCAGATACCACACACAACCCGCTATTCACTACCCATACTGTGGAAGGAAGAGCTAATGCCAACCGATGGTTCCATTGGTACTCTGCATCACGTTGTACCAAAGAGTGCATCTGAACTGTGTTGCTCGGCTGCCTGCTGGGGTGGCCACATGAGCTGTCTACATCCCAAATTCAAAAACTGCAGTATAAGAGGATAAGAGATGTCTTCCAGTCTCACGGGGGGAAGAACCAAAGTCTATGCTCTGAGCTCTCTAAAACCTGACCTTCAGTCACCTTATAACTCATGCACAGAAAGAACAAGTGGTAAATGAGCAAGGAAAGGGGATTCCTTGCTAGGGCAAGGTGGTGGGGAAGTCTGGGTGGGAAAGAAGAAAGCTCAGAAGGGCTTGCAGAAGAGCAAGGGTTGGAAGGCAGGGTTGTCTGTGCGTGTGGTTTTTGTTCCAGTGCCCCAGCAGAGTTTACCACTGTGCCTGCACTGCAGGTGCAGTACAAGGTTCTGCCCTGGCTCATGTTGGCCACTTGTAGCCTCAGCTCTGTATCAGTGACCCGTGTGGCCAGGTAATCAGCCCCAGGAAGAGATTTGACCTCTTTGTCCCCGGGACTCCGCAGAGAAACCAGCCACTGTAGTTGCTTTTGGAGATCCTGCTGATACCAGCTCATCCAGGGATACTGGGAATTCTTCAAGATGCACCGCAGGTTCACAGCTTGGCCACGTGGTACTAGAGCCCACCTTGGTTTTTGCTCCAGCAAAGTCACTGTGGGGTCTGAAACAAGATAAATGGAGGAAAACTAGTAAACCTTATGTATCGCCCACTTAGCTACACCCTGAAGAGGAAAATACATTTGTTATGCAGACAGAAGGCTGTGGAAAGCCTTGACTAGGAAGAGTGGCTATGCCAGGTGACTGTTTTAAAGGACTTAGGGGTGGCTTCTCTGCTTGCTAAGCTAGAGAACCCTACCTCTCTTTCCCTCCCTCTACCCACTGGCTTCCTCATTTGCCATCTGACCTGTAGCCACAGAAGCCGTGAGTACCCAGATGCACAGAATGCAAAACTGCCACATCTCCGAGACCTCAGGTTCTCTCTATCGTGTGGGGCATGCAGGGCATCAGGCAAGAGAGAATTCAAACCAGTAAGGTGGCAACCAGAAGCTTAAGTCTTGGGGCTGAGGTTCCAAAGGGTGTGACTTCCTCAGGAAACTGACTATCTTAACTCAACTTTCCCCTAAAGCGAAAACCTCAAACTGAAGTTTTGCACCCTTTCCTGTGGTCTGAGCATGCTCTCTCATCCACACCCCTGCACACTATACACTCACTACTGAACTGAGTGCATATTCTCAGTGGTGGCCAGATATTCCTGGAAGTGATTTGTGTAACCATCACCTGTCAATACAAAAAGCTTATGGCCAATGAGCTGATGCAGGAAACAGGTGGGACATCCAACAGGAATAGAGAATATTCTGGGAACTAGTAGAAGAGGGCCTGGAAGATTCACTTGGGAACACAGAGGAGGTCAGAATCATGGGAACTGAGCAAGTAACTAGTCACTAAAGATAGAATAAAAGTAGAGATTCACCTGGAACACTGAGGAAAAGGACAGAAACCAGCAGGTAGAGGAACTCAAGGGATAGAACAAAGAGAGATTCAAGCTGAAACTGAGGAGACAGAGTAAGACAAGGAAAGGAAACCAGCCATGTAGCTAAAGCCAGGTTAGAATAAAAGGGATAATGAGTCAGAGAACTAGCTGGAGCTTATGGCATTTATCAATAATCAGTCTCAGAGCCATTACTCCAGGAGCAGGGATGGAAGGAAAAATGGTTTTATTATTTTTCAAAGATTTGAGTTTGAGTCTCAAGCTCTTTCAAGAGAGTAAAATGTCTCCATATAACTGAACATGTGGAAGCTGTTGCAGGATTATACTAGACTGTGTGCACAGAATACTCATCTGTCTGCCTCCAATAATGCAAGTAGAAAATAAAAATGAGAGTTTTGTCCTGAATAAAGGAAAAGATGCTCTTTTCTGTAACTGACTTGGCAGAAATAAATTCATTCTAAAGAGATACTAGTATCTTTCAATCTGAACACCAGGCTATTGATACAACAGACCCCAAAGAAAGGGAAATTTCCCCATGAATACATGCTGGAAGAAGGGAAAGGCACCAGCCAGAGTGGGAACATGTCTTCTGGAAAGAGATTTCACAAGCTTTAACAAGCCTAAGTAACGGGCCAATGGGGGGACAGGACTATACTTTGACATAGATTGCATATCCTTGGCCCTCTAAACTTCCATCTTGATTCAGGACCCCCAAGACTGACTTGGGGAGTTCACTGGATCTCTGGATCTCTTTTTCCATGTCACCAATAAATCACTGTGGACGTGGATGCCAGGTTTTCCCAGCATTCCTCAGTTCCTACCTATTATATGGTGTGAGCAGCTTACTAGCCCTCTACCCTAAACTTCTCCAGCCCAGGGGCTCAGCTGCCTTTTCTCCAGCTACCCCCTCCCCTATAAATCCAGCCATTCTGCTGTGCTGTCCTTTTGTATACTCTTTACCCTCCTGTCTTCTTCTCTTCCCTCTTCCCTCTTTCCCCAATCTGTTCCTCCAAGTCCTCAGATGTCCAGGTTCAGGGTCAAGTTCATGCTGGACTTTTCTAAATGTCTCTGCCTCTGACCACGGTCTCCCTTGTATTTACAACAAAAGTCTTCTGCTTACGTTGGGAATAGGCATGTCCTTCTCCTTTTGATTTTTTTCATTCAGCTTTGACCCACAAGTTTAATAACACTTCCACCCTTCATTTTTATAGAGCATTTACTTTTGAAAAAACAAATTCTTCCATCCTTATAAATCTCCTTAAAAAGCTAAATAAACTCTCTATGAGCCTTAAGAGCCAGGAGGAAGAGGGTAAAGAAGAGATTCCCTGGGTCTGAAGTCAGTGGCTCCTAGCTCCTCCAGGAGAACTTTGTTCCTTTCCTAAGGACAACACTCTGGCCAGCCAAGCAGACTCCAGGATAAGGGAACCTGGGCCCTTCTCAGTTTACTGAGCTATCTGTCCTAGTTTCACACAGAACCCTCTTCAGCCTAATCCGCTAACAAGATTGGGATCAGAATGTCTCTCACACTCTAGTTATCTCCCTTGCTAACCTTCCTGCTTCCCAAGGTCAGTGCCTCCAGGGATCTGCCTGTCTCCTCTTATCTTGACCAGCTTGCAGTACTGAGCCAGGTTAAGCCTCTTGTTTCCAGATCAGATAGCTAGCTAGCCCCTGGGGCCTCCGCAGGACCAGTGTTGGAGGTCATGGCTACCTCCTTCATTTCTCCACCCCCACCCCCAACTTCAGCACACAACAGTAGCCAGCAACTTTAGCAGCTTTTGGGTTCAATAAGTAATTCAACTTAGGTCTTAAGGGTATGTGTCTTCTCTGTTGTCTAGTGAACTTCAGGCCATGCAATGAGGATCTAATGTAAAAAGATTTACCTCCTCAAGTTAGGAGAACAGTGTAAACAGTGCAGATTTCTTCTTTCCTGAGAAGTAATCAGCAAATGACAACAATTCCTTCCACTATAATACAAGGTCATAGCAAAGCACTGGGGTCTGCTATCCTGGGAGTGTCAGTGGCTTGAGGAAGTAATACAAAGTGAGAAGTGTTTCTTATCCTAGGAAGAACATTTAGAGATGAAAGACTTCTAGAAAGATGGACAAGTCTAGGCAACTTTGACTTTAGCAATTCATGCAAAGGAGCAAGATGTGAGGGGAAGAAGAAGGGGAAAAATTAGAAGCAGATGGGAATTTTCCTGTGGGACAGCTTGTGCTTTATTCTTCTGTACTGCAAACATGAGCGCAGCTTTTCAAAGAAATCACAGTTCAGTTCTTCTCCTCTCCAGGTTTAGCCAAGTGTCTGCACTATCAAGTGCCTTGGTATTATGTAAACAACTAAAGCTGAAAAGGAATATTTGAATAATAGATCATAATGAAACGAGTCTGTTTAATTGCTTGACAATTCCAGCTCATTTCATTTTTAGATAAGTAAGTGGGGGCAGGAAGGAGAAGCATCAGTAGTGTGTGGTCACACATCCTGATAGTGGTGGAATTGAATGACAGACTACAAGGAAGCCTGTGGCATCTTCTCACTTTGTATTACTTCCTCAGGCCACTGACACTCCCAGGACAGCAGACCCCAGTGCTTTGCTATGACCTTGTATTATAGTGGAAGGAATTGTTGTTATTTGCTGATTACTTCTCAGGGAAGAAGAAATCTGCACTGTGTAAGACTTAATATCTCCTAACTTGAGGAGGTAAATCTTTTTACATTAGATCCTCATTGCATGGCCTGAAGTTCACTAGACAACAGAGAAGACACACCCTTAAGACCTAAGTTGAATTACTTATTGAACCCAAAAGCTGCTCAAGTTGTTGGCTACTGTTGTGTGCTGAAGTTGGGGGTGGGGTGTAGAAATGAAGGAGGTAGCCATGACCTCCAACACTGGTCCTGTGGAGGCCCTGAGGAGCTATCTAGAGTCCTGCAGGTGACTGAAATTGTATTATAGTCTTTCCCCCTTAACAACTCTTTCCTCCACTATACCAGGAAGTCAAAAGGATAAGCTTACATTTCACCTCCTCCATTCTACATATGGACACAATGGTGAAAGAACATAAAACTGAGGTGGGGAAAGGCATATCAGAGGAACACTATTTGCTAAGGATATTACAGAGGCAGGATAGATATGGAGAAACAGAGAGGTGGGGGAAACCTGAAAATCAATCTCCTTGGCTCTACAGGTTGGTATCAGGCATGACCCTGTCATAGAGTTCTTATGGAAAACTGTATGACTCTACAATTTCACATTAGGTCCCTGAATTTAATTGAGACAATCCTACTCTGTGACCTCCCTGGACACTTCTGGCTCAAGTTATATAAGTGGCACCATTCTGTACGCAGTGGATAATCAGATCAGAAGAATCCTAACCTGTCCCTCCCCCTATGGCACTGTGCCTAGGACAAGTATAGATACATATAAGTCCAGACCACTTGAGTGTCTGTCTGCAGGAAAGCTCTTCTGGGCCCCAGAAGCCATGACCTGTGTTTTCCTCTTCAGTCTTTTCTTACTTTTGGTCCTGGCAGCCTTTTCCCAAGGCAAGCGCCTAGGTCCTACATCTCCCCTTCGTTATTCCAGGTTCCTAGATCCTTCCCGTGCTGTTTTCCTGCGCTGGGACTTTGATTATGAGGCTGAGATAATCACATTTGAGCTCCAAGTCCAAACAACTGGTTGGATTGGCCTGGGCATCACAGATCGCTACACCTTTGCGGGAAGTGACCTGGTAGTTGGAGGAGTCCTACCTAATGGCAATGTCTACTTTTCGGTAAGTCTAGGAATTAGCAACTTGTGTTGAGTTGAAGATGGCTTCATTTCTATAGTCTCCAACCTCCAACCCACAGAAGAGCTCCTTCCCTGGGTTGAGGATGGCTTTGCATCTAGAAAAGAACTTTTCTTCTGCAAACACACCCAAGCACAGAGGAACTCCAGTTGACTGCAGATTTCTCCCTACAAAGATGCTCTAGCACTTCAATCTGTCTTCTAGGCCACTTGTCTGTCAGACTTTTAAGAAAGAAGAGGTTTTATACTGTAAGAGTCTAATGCAACTTACTTTCTAGGAGCGGAATAAGTGGAAGTCACTGAAGAAATTCAGTTATTAGCATAGTCTCGGTCTCCAATGTCCTTTACACCCACTCAACTGGACTTCAGTATGGAATTATCTAATAACAACAATGACAGCCAAAGAACAAAATTGTGCTTTTGTTCTGAATTCTTTCCATAGCCTCACTGAGAGGGATTACTATAATCCATTGGTTCTCAGCCTTTCTAATGCTATGGCCCTTTAACACACTTCCCCACGTTGTGGAGACACGCAAACACAGAATTTTTTTTTGTTGCCATTTTATAACTGCAATTTTTCTATTGTTATAAGTTGTAATGTAAATATCTAATATCTTGACTATCTGATATATTATCCCCGTGAAAGGGTCCTTTGATACTCCAAATGGGTCATGGCCCACAGGTTGAGAACTACTGAGAAAGTCTGCCCTTTACAAATGAAATAGTACTTCATTTGTATCCCCAGACTCACACATTCTAAGCTCAAAATCACAGCTCTGAACTGCACTTATATAGTGTTATGCTCATCACAGTACACAAAAATGTATAATCAAAGCATCATGAGAAAGAATATACAGATAATTCAGAGAACAAGTTTTACTAGAGATTTCAATGAAGGATTATTAGAATTTACAAAGTTAACATTTGAAGTGAAAATAATAAAGCCAGGTGGTGAATCTCCAATAGATATGTCTATCTCAGGAACACATCCATTTGTGCAATGTACGTAGCTGGCTTTTGCCATTTTAGCACATACCTGCTGTCTCAAAGCTTAATTGTTTGGCATCCTGGTTCTTATTTCTTAATGATCACTGGACACCAGGATCAACACCTTCTGGATGAAGACACTCTAGAACAGGATGGGAGCCAGGATGCTGAACTGCTAAAGCTCACAGAAGATTCTGTCTCGACCACCATGCGCTTTTCCAGGCCCTTCAGATCTTGTGATCCACATGACCATGACATTACCGTAAGATGTGGGAAAGGGAAAAATATTTAGCCACAACCAGCTTCTTCTGGGAATAGATAGTTGCCCTGAGTCAGGCATCCAGTCACAATTCATGGGATTTTGATCCTTTAGTCTTCTTGGGTACTGCTCAGTTGTATCACCCCTTAAAATCTGCAATGATTCCTTGGCATGATCTCACCCAATGACTAAGTGCTCACCAGTTTTATTCTTCCCCTGTTAAAGGACTCTAAGGAATTCCATTGAATATCAGTGTTTGGAGTTCACGTTTGGTTCAACCTTCTTATTCTGCAGGTGTAGAAAGAAAGAATTGGAAAGCATTAAGCATGACAAATGAGTTAACTTAAGAGGTAGAACTAAAGCCACACTAATCTTGTCTCAAGTTATTCTCATTCCACAGTGTAGAAGAGTAGCACATATAAGAAACTGAATATAGGCAAATGCCAAGTGCTGTTGAATGTCAGGCCTTTAATGTTCATGGTACCCATAGAGTGATACCATGAGGGTCCTGGCTGCCTATGGCCTGGATGACATACCAAAGATGAGTCGGGAGCATACTTTTGTCAAGTCCATCTTCTTGCTTCAAATACTACAATATGATGATCAAGATGCCCCTGAAGACACCATCATCCACGACTTGAAGATTAGTGATGTAAGACCCTAGCATACCATCTGTCTGCCTCCACCTTTTTCCATCTCCCCACTCATCCCAGACCCTTCATCTTGTACCCAGTACCTGCACATTCCTTAAAGTAAAATTACTATGAGTCCCCTTGACCCTCTGAGAAGTCCCAATCTAGCCTTAAGATGATCCCTGCTTCCTAACCTGTCTACTTTCCCTGCTTTGGGGGGAACTCTCATTCCTATTCCACTCAGCTTTTTTGCATCTTTCCCCAGTTCCTCATTCCAGAAGAGGATACCACATATGCCTGTACCTTTCTTCCGCTCCCTATTGTCAGCAAAAAGCATCACATCTACAAGGTATGTGAACCAAGAGACAAAATCTGCCAAATTAGGGAACGCTCTGTAACAAAGCAACAGGCATGTTGGAGTCTGGAGACAGAAAGGTTGCTATGAGGAAATAACAGGGAAGGAAATGTGGGGTAGGACCAGGTGGAGTTTTATAGGATTGGAAACCATATAATTTCATGGGGCCAGAACTATAACTATTAAATTATTTTATTTAAGTGAAGAGTATTCTGACAGAAGATAATAATTAGTATGTTTTTGAAAATAACAATTTCAAGTCCCATCATGATCCCAGAATTTTTCTCTTTTATCAATAGAACTAGTAAAAGCAAGAAAGGGATGTGGTCATCCACTGTCAGCTAGTAAGAAAATTGAGTCAGAGTGAACTCAAAATCAATCTTCTAAATTTTTTAACTGTTATTACTATAGGCCGAGTACAAGAATATAACTTTACAAGTTCCAAGGTATAGGGGGAGGAAGGGAATGAGGGCATTTAAAAATACATTTCAAAGGAATGTAGATACCTTATATGCAAATTGTGATCTTCTGAGTGAGGTCACTAAAGACAGTCAGAATCATTGGAAGGTCCCTGGTGACTGAGCACTGTGAGCTGTGCTCCAAAGAAACATATTTAAAGAGATGGGGGTTGACAAGGGTCTAGTAGAGTTTAGGGAAAGTGATTGGTTTCAGGGAAAGAAACTGATGAGGACAAACTCAGAGGAGTAGAGAATGTCATAGCTTTGGGAGGCATGAAGAACTGGAGAGAATAATAATATGGCATAATCTTACCTACCATCTATCCTCCTTTCTCTGTCCAGTTTGAACCTATATTGGTGGAACGCAATGAGACGATGGTGCACCACATTCTCGTGTACGCATGTGGCAACTCTAGTGTGCTTCCCACAGGCATCAGTGAATGTTACGGATCAGACCCTGCCTTCTCCCTCTGCTCCCATGTCATCGCGGGCTGGGCTGTCGGGGGCCTTGTGAGTCCTGAGATGATGGCATTTTGTGACAAAGGGGCACATGCTGTTAGGCAATGGGCTAATGGAAGACATGAGAGCACAGAAGTTCTGGTCTTTTTTCTATGTTCTTTTTCCTTTCTACTTTCTTTTTTCCTTCCTTCCTTCCTTTCTTTCTTTCTTTTTTCTTCTGGACATTTTATTTATTTATATTTCAAATATTATCCCCTTCCCCAGTTTCCCCTCCAGAAATCCCATCCTCCATCCCCCTAGTTCTATGAGAGTGCTTCCCCACCCACCCACTCCCTCCTCACCACCCTGGCATTCCCCTACATTGGGGCATCGAGCCTTCACAGGATCAAGAGCCAATTGATGCCAGACAAGGCCATCCTCTGCTACATATGAGGTTGGAGCTATGGGTCCATCCATGTATACTCCTTGGTTGGTGGTTTAGTCCCTGGGAGCTCTGAGGGGTCTGGTTGGTTGATATTGTCATTCTTCCTGTGGGGCTGCAGTCCTTTCTCTAACTCCTCCTTTGGAGTCCCTGTGCTCAGTCTAATGGGTGGCTATAAGCATCTGTCTCTGTATTTGTCAGGTTCTGGCAGAGCCCCTCAGGAGACAGTTATATCAGGCTCCTGTCAGCAGGCACTTCTTGGCATCCATAATAGTGTCTAGGTTTGGTGTCTGTATATGGGATGGATCCCCTGGTGGGACAGTCTCTAGATGGCTTTCCCTTCAGTCTCTGCCCCATACTATGTCCCCGTATTTCCTTTAGACAGAAGCAATTCTGGGTTAAAAGTTTGGAGATGAGTGGGTGGCCATATCCCTACCCTGGAGACCCTGCCTAACCTCTGGATATGGTCTCTGCAGGTTCTCAACCCCACCCTTTGTTGGGAATTTCAGCTAACCTCATCCCCATTGGGTCCTGGGAACCTCTTGCTTTCCTGGCATCTGGGACTTTCTGGTGGCTACCCCTAGTTCCCCATTACCCATTGCTACACAAGTTCTGAGAGAAAGGTTAGAAAACCAGGGCAAAGCTAGAGTTTATATCCAAGCATCTTCTCTCTAGCCTATCTCACATCACTGCCATGTTTTCCATTCACCACAGAGTTACCAGTTTCCAGATGATGTAGGCATCTCAATTGGAACCCCCTTTGACCCTCAATGGATCCGACTGGAAATCCACTACAGCAATTTTCAGAACCTTCCTGGTGAGTATTCAAAGGACTCATGAAAGGGCATCTCTTAGAGGCAACTGGTTCCTCTGGATGTGGGAGACATGTGACATACATGCTGGATTCTGTTACTCCCTGTCCATTCCAGCTTTCCTGAACATTGTGACCCACTTCCACCCTCTGAGGAAAGTGTTTCTTTCTACTCTAGGTATCCGTGATACCTCAGGGATACGGCTGTATTATACCTCACACCTTCGCAAATATGACATGGGAATCCTCCAGCTGGGCATCTCCGTTTTCCCTATTCACTTTATACCCCCGGGTGCTGAGGCGTTCTTGTCCTATGGGCTATGCAAGACAGACAAGTTTGAAGAGGTGAAGCTGAGACTCATGTATTCTCTGAGGTTTTTTTGTTCTCCATAAGAGTTCTGGTCTAATTCCAAAGCTCACAAGCCTGAGCCACAGATTTGAAAAGTGACTAAAGCCAAGTGCTCAGAAAAGTGGCAAACATACATTCTGCAGGAGAGAAATGTGTCAGGACTTTAGGGGCAAAGAACTTGGATAAATAGTGAGACAGGATGGTTCGGTGGAAATAGAGTGAGTGGGAACATCCATGTGGGAAAGCAGAAGATAGAATTTAATAGTCAGGAAGCAGGGAGAAGGGATGGAATTGCTGTCTTCTTGATATGGTATGACACAGCCAATGAAGTCATGACTTCAGAGTAGCTGTGACTGCCTGCAGTAAGCCAACCCAAGACTGGTCCTATCAACTCCCAGTTGTCGATCAAAAAGGAGCCTTTCTTTGCTAAAGTATTGGCTCCTGATGGGTTGTGGGAGAAAGATAATCATTGTACAATTATCCCAGCAGGATCAATCAGTTAGTTCAAACCCATGGTCACACAGGTGATCCAGTTTAAACTCAGTGGGTACCATACAACAAGGCAAAATAAAACAATAGCAGAGTTGCAAATATGGGAAAGGGGCTTGTATGGAAAAGAGTGGGTAATAGATTTAGCAAATAGATTAGAGGGAAAGGAATAGTTGCCAGAATATACTTTGTGTGTGAAATTGTCAAAGAATAAACTCAATGAAATCTAAACACAAAATGTTAAGAGAGCAATTCTTTACTAGACCAAGAAAAAGAAGCTATCAAGCATCAATGGGAGAAAAACAAAGCTTGAGTTCTTGACCAATCCGGTATGCCTTCCTGTTACAGATGAATGGGGCTCCAGTGGCTAACATAAATGTCTCAGCCTGCCTGCTCCACACCCACTTAGCTGGGCGGGCACTGCAAGCTCTGCAATACAGGTAACTAAAATCCTTGAACCTTTCCCTTCTGTGTATGGGAATAGTTACTGCTTCTGCATGATGTTATCCCTGGTTAAGAATAAGAAGGAGCTAAACTCGAGAGAGTGGAATAGACTGTGAAAGAAGAACCTTTTAGGATTATTTTATTTGCATTCCCTGAATGAGGATACATATTGCGTCTTTATTGGTCTGGCCTTCTCTGCTTTGTCTTCTCATTTCTGTCTTTCTGCTCTTCTCTCCCTCTAGAAATGGAACCCAACTTCAAGTAATATGTAAAGATTTTTCCTATGATTTCAATCTGCAAGAATCTCGGGACTTACCTCATCCTGCAGTGATTAAGCCGGTAGGATCCTGAGGAGGAATAATGGCCTGAGCAAGAGGGAGAACAAGGAGACTGTAGCTCATTGTTAGCCCAGACAATCCTAAGACTATAGCAGTTCCTCTTTGACTTACTCTCTGCTCTCATATTTCACTATGAATAGGGGGATGAGCTGCTCATAGAATGTCATTACCAGACGCTGGATCGTGACTTCATGACTTTTGTAAGTGTCTTTCATCACAGCAGTAGCAATGACTTTAGCCTTTGAAGAAAGATATATCCTGGTTTTAACTAATAACTCTAATTGTTCAAACTTATGTTTTCCTCTCTTCCATGAGGCTTTTCATGTTCTTAGAATTCCATGCATCCAAGATAGAGAGGGATTCTGTACACTTCTTGGTGACCCACTAAGACCATAAGAGAATGTGTTATGGTATCTCTCTCACCTTCCCAGAGCCATTAATGAACTTGGAGTCATAACTGCCCTGGGTTGGAATGCTCGCATAGCCATTTAGCAGCTTTATTACCTAGACAGCATGTTCAAAATCTTGGCTTCATACTAAATTCATAAGGAAAGAATAATGCTACCGTCTCATATGATTATTGAAATAATTGGTTACCACATATACGACAATTGGACCATCACCTACCTTATAGTAGATGGTCATTTAGGGCTATTGTTACCATAATTGTGGGAATTATTGTTACCATAATTACCACATATAGGATAATGGAACCATCACCTACCTTATGGTAGATGCTCACTTAGGGGTTGCTATTGTTACAAAGAAACCAACAATTTTGCATAGAGACCAATTCAGTGCTTCAAAAAAGATTGCACGCTTTCAAGAAGAAAACACAGCCATACATGTTATTGTGAAAATCAAGGTAAAAGACATCAAAAATGGAAAAAAGGGATTACAGTTTAGTACTATTTTGAGAATCACAAGACAACACATGCATCATATGATAACAATAAGTGGGTGTGGTTCTATACACATAGCAATGTTGAGTTCTGGAGAAGAACAGAAATGACAAAGCCTCCATCAGCAAGGAATGCTTTGAGTGTACATGAAGAACAATGAGTTTGGGTGGGATTAGAGAACACAGGAAGACATAAGAAATAATGGGACAAGTTTGAGGGATTTGTGGCTAGAAAGAGTTCTCAAAGCAGAAAAGAAACAATCCTGACTATATTAGATAGCAGGGTCTAATTGTTAAATTGTATTTGCCAGCTCAATAATAGAGGAGAATAGATTGGCTAGAGTTTCTTTTATGTATCATATCATATCATATCATATCATATCATATCATATCATATTATACACAAATGATCAGCAGCTGTAGGGAAAATAGACTATAATAAAGCCCGAGGGCTAGTTGACTCTGGCAAAGTAGGAAGTCTAACCCATACCAGGGGGTAGTGGTGGAAACATAGAAAATAAGGAAAATATGTAGAATATTCTAAAGAATAACTCTTTAGAAAAATATTAATACTTGTTTAATGGTTGGAGATAGAGGAAGAGAAAGAAAGTGATCTACTAAGATGTGGTGAGCTGGACTCCGGGTAGAGAAAGCTCTCTCTGGAAGAATGACAACTTTCACAGTTTGTTGTTTGTCTTTTCCCTATTTGCATGCTTTTCTATACTTGTCTCTCCCTCTTTCTCCTTCTCCAGGGCGGTGCCAGCACCATTAACGAGATGTGCCTCATCTTCTTCTTCTACTATCCCAGAATTAACATCGCCAGCTGCATGGGCTACCCTGATATCGTCTATGTGACCAATGAGCTGGGGGAAGAAGCATCAGAGTGAGTCAGTCTAATAGCGATAGCCATGAATGCGTGCGTGAGAAGGGATCGGTCAGTGAGTGGCCACATCACACCCTGCCATTCTCACCCTCGCTCACATTCAGTGTTGATTCAAAAACTCTGAAAACATACGTTTTTCAGGAAAGTTACTGTATCAGTAACGGCATTCAGACAGAGATGCAGATGACAACAGACCCTTGAAAGTCAGATCCCTGTGCATAAATTCCTGTCTTTCAAGCTTCACTCAAAAACTTGTCTACATTCAGGTCACAAACCGTAAGTGGCCACTCTTGGGTGACTCTAATAAGAGGCTGGAAACGTCTGTCTTAACAAGCACTCAATTTCAAAGCAATTCCAGATCTCTTTCTCTCTCTCTCTCTCTCTCTCTCTCTCTCTCTCTCTCTCTCTCTCTCTCTCTCTCTCTCTCTCTCTCTCACTGTCCTGAAACTTTATATGTAGATCAGGTTGGCTTCAAACTCAGAGATTGTCTTAGTCAGGGTTTCTATTCCTGCACAAACATCATGACCAAGAAGCAAGTTGGGGAGGAAAGGGTTTATTGAGCTTACACTTCCACACAGCTGTTCATTACCTAAGGAAGTCAGGACTGGAACTCAAGCAGGTCAGGAAGCAGGAGCTGATACAGAGGCCATGGAGGGATGTTCCTTACTGGCTTGCTTCCCCTGGCTTGCTCAGCCTGCTCTCTTATAGAACCCAAGAATACCAGCCCAGAGATGGTACCACCCACAAGGGGCTCTCCCCCACTTGATCACTAATTGAGAAAATGCCCCACAGCTGGATCTCATGGAGGCACTTCCCCAACTGAAGCTGCTTTTCCTATGATAACTCCAGCCTGTGTCAAGTTGACACACAAAACTAGCCAGTACAGAGATCTACAGACCCACAGAGATCTACAGGCCTCTGCCTGCTAAATGCTAGGATTAAAGGTGTGCATCAACACAACGAATCGCAGATTTTCAGAAGTTAATCCACCCAACTTTCAGACCCTATGGTACCCATGTCTTTAAAGAGCGTCCTTTGTTCGATGTCCTAAGTTCTCTCTGGTATTTTTCTTTCTTACCAAACTCACTAAGGATTTCCATTTAGTTAAACAACATTCCATGTGACTTATACTAGTGTGGAAGGTTTATAATAGCACGAAAGCAAAAATGAAGGTGTTCTTTAACATATTTTGTATGGGCTATAAGTCGGCATTGATTATTGCCATGACCCGGCCTTAACCCTACTTTCACAGGAATCCCATGGAAAACCTGATGGTCCTGAATAATGTTGAATGGACTCCAGAGAACATTAAGAAAGCGGAGAAAGCCTGCAAGGAGTCCCAGCAGACAGTATTGATCAAGACCATTGATGTGCGTGTCACAGTAGTAGCCACCCTGCAATGCTGAGGGATGATATTGGGCAAGGCAAGGACAGTCAAAGGTTGATGGCAGCAAATAACAAAGAAAGGAAGTGTGAATTGGGAGAGGGAGTCACAGGAAGAAGAGGGGCAAGCTGTTGCTCTCCTGCATTGTAGGGGTTGTTGCAGCCTCCCAATTAGCTTGTAAGGTTGGGGCGGCACAGTAAAGTTTCAGGAAATAGAAAGATGGTAGGGATAGTTTTGAAACTACTCATTTTTTTTCCATCTCCTGCAGGAAGAAGTACAAAATACAACAGGTTGGATTCCTGATATTACACCAACTCCTCGAGGACCCTGCTTAGAATCTTCTGGAGGCAAAGTGGAACCTCAGGACAAGACCCCTGCAGGCTTCAGGGCTGTACCAATGGCCCTCTCTGGCTCCAATACTGCTACTCTGAGGCACCTGCCCATAGTGGCTGTCCTGTTCCTGCAGGGCGGCCTCTCATGGCTCCTTGCAATGCTGCAGACTGGAGCATGATTCTATCTCCTCGGGATACCTACTCTTTTATCATGAGCTACAAAAACAGCTTGCTGATTTGATCTCTCCAAGTGTCCTTCGTGACTCTTTCCATAACCGAAATCATGATACTGCAGGTTCTAGGTTTTTCAGCCACAATTTGCTGTTCAAATCATTCTTAAGGTTTCAGGACTATTGATAGGATCACATGTTTATGAGAAATCCTGCCTCCAAGTCTGAGTTCGATGGTGGATCCACTCTCCAAGAATCCTGGTGTCCTGCTTTCTTTCAAATTGATGCTATGAGTGGGATGGGGCTTGAGTGCAGAGGGAGATCATTGTACACCCCTTGGCATGGGTGTGACCCTGGAGAAAGTATTACTTCTCTCTTCTAATGATAGTTGGTGCCCAGTCTTTTAGAGCAATGTGAGTAGGCTATATAAATGTACTAGAGAGTAAAGGGTAATTTTTGGTGAGGGAAGGGACCCTGTGTACATAGAGGTTAAATTTCTAAGTATCACATTAAATAGAATTCAACTTGCTTCCGTTGGCAGTCTCTTTCATTTGAATCTTTGGTCCAGGAAAAGCAGCTTGGAAGCCTCTTGAATTACCAGGTTAAAGCATCAGGCAGGTTTTGTTGCCCCAAATACAACATGCAACATGCCATCCTTGTTCTCTACACTTGAGTCTCTATTGTTGGGTGGTCTTTGTTTATCCTACCTCAAGTTGTATTGCCACATGTGAGTCACTCAGAATGAAGAATCTATCTAGAAACCCGAGGTGAATTGAGTTCTGAGAATAAGTAAAAGTCAAACTAGAGAAAATTAAGTTCTTATCTCTGCAGCACAATGCTTGTCTAAGAACTCTATGGGGGAAAGAATAGACACTAAGAACAAACATTTTGTGGCATTTCAATTGTTACTAAAAGTCCAGGAGAGTGAGCTTATTTTGTATTTTCTGGAAACCATGTCTATTAATTCTCAGCTAGATTTAAAGTCACTGTACCAACCAGTCACTATGAATTAATTGTCTTACTCTTTACATCTTCTAGAAGGCATCCCCTAGCTTGGGTGTACCAAGGTCTTTGGCAGGATCTTAATCTCCTGATAATCAAGAATATGATTTCAGCAAACTTCCTATCACAGCTTCATAGCCCTGCTTACTGATGGAATGGTCTCTCTTCTAACAGTGCTGAGGTGTACTGAGGACATGAGAAGTAATGGGCTCATCACTTCCTTGTATATAGCAATACTTAAGGCTATGCATCCTCAGAATGACAACACATTCAGCTCCTGGACTGATCAGAACCACTTCCACGTCTCAGAATATGTAAACAGAAGTTCTTGCCACCTTAATCAAAGAGGGTTTTCCAAGTTCATGTCTCTTTAGGTTGTCTTCTTAGAGCACTCATATACTGCCCAATATAGTAGGCAATCTTTTGAGGAAATAATGAATCAGATACTGATGATCTTGGAAACGTGGTATAAGGAGATTTTTATGGTTCAGAAATTTTAACCCACAAAACCCTTACAATCTATTTCTCCTCTGGTATATTTTATCCAGGTATACTGAAAGGTCTTGGATTTGTGATTCAAGGAGGAGGACATTGAGACAGATTGACTTTTTTGAAAGATTTTATTAGAAGAGTTAGTAATATCATAAAAAGGCAACAGCATGGCAGGGATTAAGGCAAGCTCCTTCTTATAGGTTTCAGAGGAGGGGGGTTATATCTCACAGTTGATAAACTTACTGCATATAGTCAGCAGTCAGCCTATCTCTAATTCTAGGAGGAAGGTAGTAGAAGAGTGATCCTGTATTTCCAGCAAGAAGGAATGGAATCTTGCTAATTTTTGATTTAGAGGCTATGGAGTAAATAGGGGAAATTTATTTTGGAGTAATGGGGTACATTTATTCAAGGTATACTTGTAACAGGGGTGGGAGATGTACAATCAATAGCCCTCTGGTATCTTGAGGCTGGTAGCCTGGACATGGAAACTTCTTTGCCTTAATTAGAGTTAAGATATCAGCTATGACCCCAGACCTAAGGTGGGGTACAGAGACTATCAAAATCATTGGAAATCAGTGGCCAGTAAGTCTAACTAATTGATGAGCTCTAATTTTATTGTGAGCTCTTGTCTTAAAAATAAGATGGAATATGACTAATGAATATACTTTATATTGACTTCTGCCATTCATACACAGGAGGTAACATGTACATGTACCCATAGATGAACATACAGAAATATACATATACATACAGATTATATATATAAATGCAAATGTTCAAACTTGTAACTCACCCCTAAGCTTGTGCTGCCAAAAATGCGGTATATTGGGCTTCTCTTAGTGAACTTACAAGTGAAGGGGATCTATGACATGCTCTATAGAAATAATCATGAGTTTTGTTTTGGTTGGAATCATCAGGCAAGAGCCATGTGTTCCCTAACATAAGAACTCAGCTTTGTTCAATGGCTATAGCCTGTGGGTCACTGAAGAAGCAAGGGTAACTGATGAACCTCATCAGTGTTCCTCATGTGGAGTACCACTGAATGATTCAAAACATTGTACATCTATTGTGCTAGGTCTGAAATTTGGGAAGATATTCATAGAAGGGGGAGAGATGTTCAACTAGAGTAAATCAAAGATGCTGGGTGTGGTGCTAGTATATTTGACAAGTACAACAGGTTGGGAACATATGGTATAGACTTAAGGAAGTGGCTTTTAAATTCTTTGGTCTTAGGATCTCTTTATATTCAAAACCTATAGAGAGAATATCTTGTGTCTATATGGATTTGGTATCTGTCATTAATAAATTTGATGGCCTATGGCTTAGATAAAAGATGAAATGGGACATCTGGAAGGCAGAAAGAATTCTAGGATAGTGTCAAGAGACAGGAGGTTCACCCAGGACAATGTGACCAGACAGAAGCAAGGTATCTGAGCACAGGGAACCAGCCTTGTGGCAGAATGTAGATTAGAATAAATGGGTTGTTTTGCATTATGATCTGGTCAGAGAAGATCCTAGCTATATGGCCAAGGTATCTGTAAATATCTTTTGAGTCTGAGTCTTATTTCTTGGACCATGGTACTAGGGAGAGAAATGGCCCTAACTTCATCAAATGGTGGACCAATATAAAGTGAGAACTTACTTATAACCCATGTTTAGATTACAAGATTCAGTTAGAAAGCAGAGAAAAGTCAAGGTAGCGGGATACTAGGCATGGTATATACCTTGTGTACAAGACTAGCAGCTGAGATTTCCTAGCCAAGAAGCAGGAGCCTACAGAAAGACAGTATGGAAGGTGGATTTTTTTAAAGTCCCTACTGAATTTAAAAGCAGAACACAGAAGTTGGGGTTTCTCCCAAGGACAGAGCACAGTGGTGACAAAGGGGAAGAAACAAACTCCCAGTTACAGACAGGCTAGATACCGCTGGGTCCAGAGGTGGATAGGAAACCCCATGGAGACTTCCCAGAAACCCCAGCCATGGGAAAAGGTGCTTCAGGTTCGCTTTAGCTTGGCATGGCAGGTCAGTTTGCCTTGTCCTCTCATGTCATAAGGAAATGAATCCCTAGGTTAGCTGCTGTGGCCAGACCCAGACTGCAGGTCATCTATTCCTATAAAGGGACAGGGTCTGCTCCATCTCCTGTGCCTACATTAGTTGTGGACAGGATACATTTTGGGTTGAAAGGTTTGTGAGTGGATTGGTGTTTCTATCACTCCACTGGGGATCCTGTCTCAATATAGGAGGTGGCTTCTTCAGGTTCCATGCCCCCAATGTAATAAGTCACAGCTAATGTCACCCTCATTGATTCTTGGTTTACCTCTTTTATCCCATGTCTCTGTCTCATCCTTGAGATGCCCTCCCCCACCTCCTCACCCCTCTCAGTTGCAGATTTCCATTCATTTTCATGGTCATCTAGCCATCTTCCTCACATCTGACCCTCAACCCCCATTTGCTTTCCCATACTCCTCTCTCAAGTTCCTGCCCTCATCTACCTCTTATGACTAATTTATTCCTCCTTCTAAATGAGTTTCAAGTCTCTTCCCTTGGACCTTCCTTATTGCATAACTTCTTTGGGTCTGTAGAGTATAGGCTGCTACTTGTATTTTGTGAGTGAGTACACACCATGCATGTCCTTTTGGGTCTGGGGGATTTCCTCACTCAGGATAGTATTCTCAAGTTCCATCCATTTGCCTGTAAAACTCATGGTGTCTTTGATTTTAATAGCTGAATAGTGTTCCATTGCGTAGATGTACCAGCTTTTCTTTATCCATTCATCAGTTGTGGGACATCTAGGTTATTTCCAATTTCTGGCTATTAGGAATAAAGCTGCTTGAGACCCATCCCATGGGCAAGCACCAATTTCTAACCCTATTGATGACACTCTGTTATGCTTGCAGACAGGAGCATGTTGTCCTCTGAGAAGCTCCACCCAACACCTGACTCAGACAAATACAGACACCCACAGCCAAACAGTGGGTGGAGCTTGAGGACTCATGGAAGTATAGGAGGAAGGATTGTAGGCCCCAAAGGGAATAGGAACGCCACAGGAAGACCAACAGAGTCAACTGACCTGGAACTTTGGGGCTCTCAGTCCAACGAAGAACATGCATGGGTTGGACCTAGACCTTCCCCCTCATAAGCAGCTTGTTCTTCATGTAGGACCCTAATGAATGGAATAGGGGCTATCCCAAAAGCTGTTGCCTGTGCAAGGGATATATAAGTTCTACTAGCTGGGCTGCTGTGTTTGGCCTCAGTGGGAGATGAAGCGCCTAGCCTCTCAAAGGCTTGAAGTGTCAGGGTTGGGGGAATACCTAGAGGCCCTGCCCCAGCCCTTTAAAGGAAAAGGAGAAAAGAGTGGGAGGAAGGATTATGGGAGGGGCTGACCAGGATGGCAATGAGCAGGATGGAAAGTGAATACATAAAAAAGTAAATTAAATGAAGGAGGAGGAGGAGGAAGAGGAGAAGGAGGAGGAGGAGAGGAGGAGGAGGAGGAGGAGGAGGAGGAGGAGGAGGAGGAGGAGGAGGAGGAGGGTTTAACCACATACTGCACAGCATCTGAGCTAAAACACAACAGACACAGGAGACAGAGACAGACAGATCTCTGTGAATTCTAGACCAGCCTGATCTACACAATAAAGTCAAGGCAAAGATGTTCTGCTGATAGATACAGCCACTTATAAATTACAATCTGTCTGTTGTTGTTGTTGTTTTGGTTTTTATTATTATTATTTTATTCTTTTACAGTCTAGTGGTTACCTCCTCTTAGTCCACTCTCCCACAATTCCACCTCCCATTCCTCCTCCCCTGAGTCGAGGAGAATGTCCCCACCCCTAACCCCACCTCCCCCCCCACCCCACTGCTCCCTCATCTTCCACCTCCCCACCCCCACACTCCCCACCCCACTCCACCAGACTACCCCACTCCCTGTGGCCTCAAATCTCTGGAGGGTGAGGTACTTCTTTCCCTGAGGCTAGACCAGGCAGGCCTCTGCTGAATTTGTGTTGGGGGATGGGGAGACTTGTACCAGCCAGTGTTTGCTGCTGGTTGGTGGCTCAATGCCTGAGAGCACTCAGGGCTCCAGGTCATCAGAGACTGCTGATCTTCCTAGTCTAAAATTCAAAATGACACAGTTGTTTTCCTTAAAGGTACTACTGTGTAGGTTTTTACTTAATAATAAGTAGGAATTTTCTTACTTGTGCCCTCCCCCCAGCCTTTGAGTGGGAATTTCAGAACTCTGCTAGCCACCACTTCCCACCTAGGATGGAGCTCTAGCCCATAGGTCTCCGCGGACCTGCAGTTTCCTGAGAGGTGCTAGCCACCTGGCGCCGGCTGCCTAGGGAGCAAGAGAAACAGTTCTGCAGACCCAGTTGGTTTCCAGGTTTCCAGCCTTTGGGGGAAGGGCCCACAACCACCCCCACCCCCAACACTTAGTCCCCACCCCCGCCTATATATTTCAAGAACTCCATTAAACTTTTAATCTTGAGCAGGAAATCTTGTCTTGGCTTCATGTTTCTCTTGCCACCCTGTTTCTATCCCCAGCTTTCCTTCCAGGGAACCCTGTAACCTCTTCTACATTGCTGCGGGCAGTTACCTACACTTACTAATTTAAAAAATAAGTACAAAACTATATTAAGCCGGGCGTGGTGGCACACGCCTGTAATCCCAGCACTTGGGAGGCAGAGGCAGGCGGATTTCTGAGTTCGAGGCCAGCCTGGTCTACAGAGTGAGTTCCAGGACAGCCAGGACCACACAGAGAAACCCTGTCTCGAAAAACCAAAAAAAAAAAAAAAAAACAAAAACAAAAACAAAAACAAAAACAAAACTATATTAAATTTACATAAAGAGAATAGGGGAATACAAATATATTTATCCACATAAGGTATGTTTATAATTTCAAATTGAAAGAAAAAAATTTTTTTTCTGTTGCCAAAAAAGCATTTTGCCCCAGGAAAGATATATTCTACTCATTAATATAAGGACCCAGAGTTGGGGTTGGGGTGAGGTTGTTTGCTTTTATCTTTCCAGGAGAGGAAAAGCATCCAACTAAGGAATCCAGAGACCATTGTACAAGAAAAATATCTAAAGAAAAATAATGTATCATTAAGGAAAGATATTCCAAAAGAGAAGTCAACTAGTATTGCATAAAAATAATACTGTTAAGCTTATTAACTGGCTTATATGTTAACTATCAGCTTTGCAATGCAGAATACAAATGCCTTTAGTTCCAGGAGATAAACAAATCAAATAAACACACATGGTGAAGTGGAAACTGGAAGGGTTCTTTAGAAAGTCAGTTGTGTTGGATGGTCTTTTGCTGGGGCGAACATGTGAAGAAGTGTTTTCCTGAAGTGGACACAGGTGAAAGACTAAAGCAAGCATGTGAAAGGGCACGTGATGAAGGAGTCTCTGCTACCAACATGCATGTGTTGGTCTGCCTCACATTGAGAAGTTGAGCTGCCTTTGAATTATTTTAAGTTATAATCTAGTCAGAGAAGAGTCTAGCTATATAACCAAGGTATTTGTAAGTATTTTGAGTCTGAGTCTTATTTCTAGGAATATGGGGCTGGGAGAAAGAACCAGCCCTAACTTCAACAAAAATCAGTCAGCACATCATATTGCTTATGTGAGTGACACATTTACTGCATCCAAAACTTAAACTGAGTCATTTATAAAATATTTTATATTTATTTTTGTTAATTGAAAATAACAATGTATCTACTACATTTTAACATAAATAACATCTTTGTGAAAAATACACACATTTTGAGGCAAAGACAAAGAGTAAGAATGGTATTGTTTTACATTTCATAAGTTTTTTTTAATGACTTGTACCTTTTTGTAGCTGTTTCTATATTTACCAATTGCAATAGAACACTGAAAAGTCTTTTAAAACTGCCACTAATGTTCTAGTAAGACAAAAATAGTAAAAGAGACAAATAATAACTTGGTATTATGAAAACATATGTGATGCTATTGAGTTTACAAAAAGTCTGGAACACTCTACAGTTTTCATACTACATTTTTAGAATACCGTTCTGGGGCTAAACCTTCAACAGTGCCCAGCTGGCTATATTTGGTAATATTCATGAGTTTATTGATGAGATAGAGACTTAGCTAAAGAAGGAGTAAGTCAAAGATGAGTCATAAATTTGAATATGAAAGATCAGGGCCACTCAGGATGTCTGTAGGAGAGACATCACAAAAGATAATAATAATAAAATACAGTAAAAGGATAGGTGACCATGATTCTAAATTCCAGTGCAGCATAGACTGCCCTGTGGGGCTAAGCCATTACAGTCTAACCTCTGTTAAAATAAGTTCTAGTTTGTAGGCACATCAGAGTCCATTGTTTGTGAGCATAGTAGGGGCCTAAAACTAACTCATACGATTGGTTTCACAATTCTAGAGCAGTTTGGTATCAATAAATATAGATTGAGTTGAGTATTCCTAATCTGAAAATTTAACACATTTTATATACAAATACAGTCCCACAAGCAGAAAAACTTCTCACCATGGACTTGGCTTTATGCATAAAATTACTTTAAATGCTAACTAAAATTATCTTCAAGCTTTATGTCTAGGGTATACATGGTCATTAATGAATTTCCTGTTTAGATCTCACTTTGTATTGCCAGATGTTCAGAAACACAAAATATAAACTGTGAAATTTTTTTCATCCCAATTATTTGAGAAGAGAAAGGATCAATCTGTGTCAGAGTATATAGAGTATATAGGGTATATAGAGTGTCACCAACACCAGAGTACTTATTGAAACTATAGCCAAATTATGTTTCTAACACCTTTAATCATATATTTGCTTTCTTTAATGGTGAATTATATATATATATAAATAATTTAATGAGTTCAATGCTTGAAGGTGAGATGTATATAAATCTATAACAATAGCAGTTTCTATATCTTTTGAAAGCAAAAGATGGTTTAATATGTATTATAGTAAGCTACTGTATATACAGACATGATAGAATATTTCAAAATCTGCAGTGTAAACTATTGCTTACTGTAAGAGAGGAAATTTGAGCACCACTGGAGCTCTCCCCAATATTGGATCAGGCCTGTATCCCATGAAAACAGTAGGAGTGAAGTTATTACACCAATGACACTTGTAGCAGTAATGCTCACAGAATGTGGTATGGTATGGTATGGTATGGTATGGTATGGTATGGTATGAGATACTAAGATTGCAAGTGAAGGTATATATCAATTAACCAGCAGGACCGTAGAAATAATAGCATAAGAAATAATTTTGGTATGTATTCTGACATTAGGATAAGTATGTATACCTTCTTTGGTAGGAGCTATGTTTTAAATAGAAACATCCTTATACATATATAATTGTTGCAGTTTTAAAAATACCTATATTTTGGAAACCAAGTTATCCTAAGTCTATTCACTAAGAGGTGACAATCTTGTACCAGATGTGGTTCTAGCATAACCAGTGTTTCTCTACCTCTGAGTCATGACCAGCATAGGGATGGCCTATCAGATTTTCTGCATATCAGATATTTATATTATAGAATTCATAACATTAGCAAAATGACAGCTATGAAATAGCAATGAAATGATTTTATGGTTAGGGGTCACCACAACATGAGGAATTGTATTAATGGTTCACAGTATTAGGAAGGTTGGGAACCACTGCACTAGAACTTTGAGTAAGATAATGGCATTAGCATTTGGAGTAGTATTTGGAGTCAATGGCAGACACTTTGACTGCTGGTCTACTGGAAATGGTAGCATTAAAGTATAAGTTATCACGTTTGTTGTATTAGTGGTAACATTGACTACAGGAGTAGGTAAATAACTGGTTGTATCATTCTATGTAATCAAATGAGTTTCTGTAATTGTGAAAGCTATATCTGACATTATTATGGCATCTGGATTCACAAGGTGTATGCTGATGCCCATGGCACTGCTGCATTTATTTCCATCAAACACATTCTGCATTGTATGTAGTATTGATGGTGAGAATACATGTGGTTCTTTGAATAAAGTATTGGAAATGACCTGTCAGAAGTAACTAAATTAGTGTAGTTTGTGTTGAAAATATATGTAACCATGGGGATAGTACATGCTGTAGCAAAGTTGTTAGTAGCTTCAACAGTATTATTTGTGCTATTCATTCTACTCTCTGGGAAATGTATGATTATACTAGGAACACTAGAGTTTGTTGTGGTAGAATCTATAGGAAAGGGGTTTGGTACATCAGGAGGAGTTGAATTAATTGTAATATTAGGAAAGTATTGTATAAGGTGTGACTGTGGTACAAAGAGTTGAATTGGTGCCATCAAGAATAGCACTCAAAGAAAAAAATATAATTTTATCAGAATATATAGTACTTCTTGTGGCATCAGTAGTACTTGTTCTATAAGGTATACTCCCCATAGGTGTAGAATCACTAGCACTATCAGTAACAGGAACTATAAAAAACACAGTACCTGTCTGTATCTGGAAGAGGAGAAATGGCTAAGGCATTAATAGTACTTCTCTCAGTAGCTGTCAGTGTGGCAGGAATGATAGCACTAGTGCTAACAGTAGAAGGACATGAAGGGAAAGGTATAGTTAACCCAAGAATGTTGTATTAGTTATGTAGTCACCAGTATTTGTCTTGGTATCTGTGGCTGTGACAGGCATCACATCACTAGTGTTAGTAGTAGGAGGACTTATAGGGAAAGATGGGGTTAAGTCAGGAAATGTGTTGCTAGTTGTGTTGTCAACAGTACTTGTTTGAGGAGTTGTGGTTGTGACAGGAAACACATTGCTAGTGTTAACAGTAGGAGAACTTGTATTGAAATGTGTAGTTATGCCAGGCAATGTGGTATTAGTTGTATTGTCAACAGTACTTATCTCAGGGGTTGTGGTTGGTACAGGTATCACATCACTAGTGTTAATAGTGGGAAGAGTTGTAGGCAAAGATGTCCTTATGTCAGGAAATGTGGTGTTAGTTGTATTGACAAGAGTACTTGTCTCAGGGGTTGTAGTTGGTACAGGTATCACATCACTAGTGTTAGTAGGATGAGGAATTGTAGGGAAAGGTGTAGTCATGTCAGGAAATGTGGTGTTAGTTGTATTGACAAGTGTACTTGTCTCAGGGGTTGAGGTTGGTACAGGTATCACATCACTAGTGTTAGTAGTAGTAGGACTTGTAGGGAAAGGTATAGTTATGTCAGGAAATGTGGTGTTAGTTGTATTGACAAGTGTACTTGTCTCAGGAGTTGTGGTTGGTACAGGTATCACATCACTAGTGTTAGTAGTAGGAGGAATTGTAGGAAAAGGTGTAGTCATGTCAGGAAATGTGGTGTTAGTTGTATTGACAATAGTAGTTGTCTCAGGTGTTGTGGTTGTTACAGGTATCACGTCACTAGTGTTAGTAGTAGGAGGAATTGTAGGAAAAGGTGTAGTCATGTCAGGAAATGTGGTGTTAGTTGTATTGACAATAGTAGTTGTCTCAGGGGTTGTAGTTGGTACAGGTATCACATCACTAGTGTTAGTAGTAGGAGGAATTGTAGGGAAAGGTGTAGTCATGTCAGGAAATGTGGTGTTAGTTGTATTGACAATAGTAGTTGTCTCAGGGGTTGTAGTTGTTACAGGTATCACGTCACTAGTGTTAGTAGTAGGAGGAATTGTAGGAAAAGGTGTAGTCACGTCAGGAAATGTGGTGTTAGTTGTATTGACAATAGTAGTTGTCTCAGGGGTTGTAGTTGGTACAGGTATCACATCACTAGTGTTAGTAGTAGGAGGAATTGTAGGGAAAGGTGTAGTCATGTCAGGAAATGTGGTGTTAGTTGTATTGACAATAGTAGTTGTCTCAGGAGTTGTGGTTGTTACAGGTATCACATCACTAGTGTTAGTAGTAGGAGGAATTGTAGAGAAAGGTGTAGTCATGTCAGGAAATGTGGTGATAGTTGTATTGACAATAGTAGTTGTCTCAGGGGTTGTGGTTGTTACAGGTATCACGTCACTAGTGTTAGTAATAGGAGGACTTGTAGGGAAAGGTGTAGTTATGTCAGGAAATGTGGTGTTAGTTGTATTGACAAGAGTACTTGTCTCAGGTGTTGGGGTTGTTATAGGCATCACATCACTAGTGTTAGTAGTAGGAGGACTTGTAGGGAAAGGTGTAGTTGTATTAGGAAGTGTGGTTGAGAAAGTACTTGTTATTTCAGATGTGGTCATGAAAGCAGAACTGGTCACAGTTTCAGTGCTGGATTCAGATGGGTGAGGGCTTGTGGGCAATACAATGGTTGCATTTGGTGTGGGAGGTGTAGCATCTCCATAAACCCAAGTAACCTCAGTCAGTTTTTCTAGGGTCATGCTCTTTCCAGTCAATCCAATTGTTAGTTTCTGCCAAGAAAGAAATGATTGCATTGGTTCATTAGAACTTATTAAACATTATACTGAACACACTATTCAACTTTTACTTTAACAAAAAGTAAAAATGTATTCTTTCCTTCCCAAAAGACACATTCGTTTCTACTTATATTGGTCCCAGATTACCATGGTAAGGTGTTCTCTGTGTGACTACGTGCCAGAAATCTCTTTCTTCACATTTCTTATGTTTAAGCCCTAATGTTCTCAAATGTTTACAGTTGTGGTTAAAATTAACATTTATTTTGACTTTTCATTTTGCCATTGACATTTTCCTTTCTGGACAGCAGATGACTTTAATGTCCTCGTTACTGTTAATGCTAAGATAGTGCCTGGCAAATAACAGGCATTGAATATCCTACAGCGCTTCCCCAAATAGTACTCTGTGATTTTCTGCTGCTAGGTTTATTAGTAACAATACTTTTACAGTAATTTTGAATCTAATAATCCAAGGATTTATCTAAGTATGTAACAAAAAGATCACAGGGGCACAAGATCCACATGGGTGCTCAGAATGGTCATTTTTCCAAATTCCAATGCTAGTAGAACATTCTTTTTTTCATTTGGAAGGAGAGACTACTGCTATTTATTTCCAGTTCTCTAAACCATTTTGTTTGGGCTACTGCATCTAGTTATAATTAGCCAATGTTATAAAGTTGCTATTCATATTCTAAAATCACCATTACACTGGTTTCTATTCTATCAGTAACCCATCTTGCAAACTGTGGTTTCACTTGCTTCCAGAGCTGAGACAAAACTGTCACTTTAATAGTCTCAATAGTCTTGTATTTCTGACACACTGTTTTGTTAGGCAAATAAACACATCTCATATATGAATGAATCATACTCAAGCAATAATAGTAACAGTTAAGTGCCAACTTGAAGCTTAAAAAGAACCATTAATTTTCCCAGGGCTGAGCATACTGCAGGAAGGAGAAAGGAATTTCACAGACATTCCTTGGCTTTAGCCTCTGAGAAAAAAAAGGTTCTATGTTTTGTTAGGTGGCCTAGGAAAATTCAAACCTAATCCAATTCATTAGTAAATACAATAGAAAGGGTGTCATCAGGCTATAAATTGTCACTATCAGACTACAAAGGGACCACCAATGTTGTATTTTTATCACAGTCCTCACAGATTTTCAGAAAGATCTGCAACCCTTCTAATATATATAACATATAATAGTACCATAGATAATTTAATAGATTAATAATCTGAGTTCATGATAGTATTCCTTTCAGACATACCTGATTGTTGGGCTCACTTGTGAAATCATCCTGGTTGAATTTCTGGTTGTTGTAGGTACAAATGACTTGTACCACATAGTTATAGTTTAAACCCCAGATTTCAATGTATCCAATTTTCAGTGGATTTGTGTCACTCAGATACTGGTTATGCAGGATCTGGATTTGCAAGGTGTTCTATAAAAATTCATAAGGAGAAAACATAAATAATGCACATGGAGTAAGCTATGTTCTATATTGCAATGTGAAAATATTCCAAATTACTAGTATAGTAATTGTTTTTGTTTCTAATATTTATTAAATATTTCATGGGGACATACTTCCCAAGTATCAGCCATGATAAATTTATAATGTCTATGATGGCTAGTCTTGATTTTCAACCTTAACTGGAATCAACTTAAACTAGTTGGGCATACCTGGGAAGAGTTTTCTTGATTGGATTATTTGAAGTGACAAAACACATCCTAAATCTGGACCATATATCTTCTAATGACAGTCCACATAAAAAGACAGAAGTAAGCTGTTTTCTTTTTTCTGCTTGCCTTTACGCTCTCTGGTAATTTTGTCTATGCTACACATGAGGCACTTTTTTTTCTTGGCATTAGAACCTATTGCTATAGGAGTCCAATATAGGCTGAAGAAGAGTTGCAATATCCAGTCTCAAACACTGAACAACTTCCAGATTCTTGGTTTTTCAGTCAAGAGACAGCCATTATTGGACTAGGCAAGCCACAGCCTAGATGCGACTCTAGCAAATCCCCTCTATATGTGTTATTGTGCTCCTGTATGTGTGTGTGTGTGTGTGTGTGTGTGTGTGTGTGTCTTAATTCTATCTTCTATCAGTTCTGTTCCTCTGGAGAATTTTAATACATTGTCAAACACAAGTTTATGAACTAAAAAAGGTTCTGTTAATTATTTTTGGTGTAGCCACACTAATTCTTACAGTAAAGCAGTATTTATGTTCTTCAGATAAGAAAAGCATGATTGTAGGAAATGAAGTCATGCATTTTCATCGAGTTAAGTGACATAGATTGAGTGGACTAAGGTTATGTTGGTATAATATAGTATCATAGTAAACTGTCACTAAATTAAGAACGTAGTCAAGGAATAGCAAATTGCCTAAATTATGATCAAGTATTTAAGCATCATATGAGTTAAATGAGATAAATTATGAGTTGCTATACAATTAACGCAAAATGAAAATCACAGCAAAAAGTATTATGGGTGTTAGGAAATGGAAGAAAAGTCACTATGGAAATGGAGTAAACATGAAAAGCATTAATGAAGACGTGGAACTCCAGAAGTCCTAGAAGGACACTTGAGTATTACAGGCAGCAAGAAGCAGACAATTAATGGGACCAGATCAACAAAGACTAGTATAGCAGGTGCTAAAGTAAACAGTGAAACAATACTGGTTAAAAACAAGGCTATTGTTGAGGCTTTCCCCCTACCCCTGCCACCCCAGCATAGCTGTAGCTATTTTTTCCATGCCTGTCAGCAATTCTCTATTGTTTCTGTAATATGCTTGTCAGCTATTTCATATTGTTGACAGAAAAATAACTAAGAGCAGGGCCAAGCAGACCATATACCCGATTATGTCTTATATATTCTGAGGTTTGTTAATCTTAAGAAATTCCTCTGGCCTTCTCAAACACCCACACACATAAGTATTTTTCATTAAAAATAAACATACAATAAGACATTTTGAGACTGGTTTGGCATACAGAACCAATGTGAAAATTCAAGGAAAGATATATAACTAGAAGAAGACAATTAGTGATTACCTTGTCAATTGAAGAGCTTATTATCAAATTTATTTCAATTTTGAAATCTACTTGAAAGAAATGTTCACACTACAGAATTGTGCAAATGCTACATATACCCCCTCCCACCACCAGGCTGATTTACCAACCAAAGTAGCATTAACAGTAATCACCGAGACCCCAGGAAAAGATGGGAGTTTCTTTGAATTCAGTATCATTTTTAGAGTGGGAAATGCAAAGTTTTAACCCAGAAATATGCATAATTGTAAGACAGAATGGGAGTATTGAATAAACATCTAATATTTGAAAGCACTGCTACAATTAATTCATACTATGGTAGCCCATGTTTTAAGTTAATGGATACATGATAAGCAGATTCTGGACATTGACTTAGAATGATTTACATAATTCTCAGGAGAAGAAGACAGATTGTCAATGGAATCATACAACATGTTGATGTATATTAATAGCATTGTTGCCTCTAAGTATTTATTCTTCTATAACTGTCATTTTCCATGCGTTTCTTATAATATTGCCTTTCTGAAATAGATATGATGAGCTCCAATACCTCCCCCACTTCTCCCCTACTTGGTTATATATCTTTGGCTAATGAGAAATTAGTCAACTTGATACAGAATATAAATTTAAAATAAGAACTTGATATTTCCATTTCTAATTTTTAAAGATGCAATGACTGATTTATGTATATGTGTGCATGCACCTGTGTGAATTTATGGGCACTATATAGATGCAGATGCCTTTAGAGGCCAAAAACACTAGTTTTTCTGCAACTGGAGTTACAGGTAGGTACAAGCTGCCTGAAGGGAGTGATCAGAAGCAAGCTCCTCTGCAGAAGCAGGAAGCACTTTTAACCACTGAGTCAACTCTCAAGCCCTTTATGTTATAGGATGTTTGATCATTATACAGAGAAAACTTGTTTGTTAGCAAAATGTAAAATCTTAAATTGATATCAGTTTGTCAGATGCAGTTTGCTGTATCCTAAAAAGATGTGGTTTGAGTGTTCCTCTAAAAGCCTTCATAGATAATAAGCATACTAAAGAGTGGAAAGTTTCTGCCTATTTTAAGGCAAGTGGGAGAGGTCTTGTGTTCTTTGTTTTATGACCTGATGCAAAATCATCTGGGTGCCCTTAAAGTACTCCACCTTAAAGAAGGAAATTGCTGGGCCTCTACTTACTTGGCTTGGCGTTCCCTCACCCAATAGGAAGGTAACAAACCTGCCGAGGGTGTAGGAGGAGGAGCTTAGACACTTCTTTTATAAGCAATTAGATCTTCGGTTGTGTCACTTTCTTTTGGCTTGGAAGAAGCTTTAAGGAAGGAGCTCTGGGTAAGAGGTAGGGATTTTCTCTTTGAGCTTGCAGAAACAACAAAGAAACAGATGGCTGGATACTGGTAAAACAGTATTCTAGCAAAGAGAGCTAAGAAGTGCTCTTGGGTTTCAAGAAGTTCAAGAAAGGGCTAGACTAACTTGATAATATGAGACAGAGAGAAAGAGATTTCTAAAGAGCCAGAAGTTTAGCTGTAGAATCAGGTGTGTAAATAAAAATTCTGTATATAGTTAAGAAAATAAAGTTACCTTACCAAGCTAGCATTTTTACCTCAATTTATGCCTCCTGTGACTTTATTGGTATAAAAATTAGATAAAGATTACACTTTCACTTCTACTTCATGATATTTCACCATCATGAAAAAGTCATTCTCAGACATCCCACATAAAGTTATCTTAGCTCAGCTTCAGGTCAGGGATGTGAATATAGCCAAACTCATCCAAGCCTGGCAATAGACAAGTGGCTCTCTGCAGATACATATGGTCCAGTCAGTGTAGATCAGATCATCTGAACTTTGCATATTCATGAATTCACTAAACTTTTGCTGTCAAATATTTTGCTGACAATGAAACCATCATGTTACTACCTATAAAGAGTATTTTGTAATGGATCACTTATGTAACATTTGTGCTTCAAAATTTTATCAGCTAGAAAACTTATTCCTAGAAATAAGGTGTACATTGAAGAATACATTCCCCTCTCTCAGGATAATATGAGCTCCAATTTTTTTCAAATAATGATGGTATTCTGGATAAGTGTAAAATAAGGACTACTTTCTTACTTATTTTATTGTCAATAACATAAATTGGGCAAGTATAGGCAGGAACTATTTCTTCTTAAGATAATACATTTATGTAGCTAGTGGATGATGTCTGATTTGTAAGGTAGCTGGAAAAGCATTTATGAACTCAATAAGGAAGTCTTACCTTTTCTGCTGTAAAGGTGGCCAAGAAATAGTTTCTTTTTTCATATGTATCTGAAAACAAAAAGAAAAGAATAAACAGTTATCTGCTTCAGTTCTAACAGATTATCTCATGTTGAAATCTTAAATGCATCATATCTTAAATGCATCACAATGACCAATGAGATATGTTTCATCCTCCTAATAAACAATAAGGTTAATCAACAAGCCCTTAATAGCTTTGGTCCCTAACACTAAAGGAAGATAAAGTACCCCTTTCCATTTCAGGTTCTTATCTGGCATATGTTTTCTTATACACTACAAGACAACCTTCCTAGTGATGGCATCATCTACAATGTGCTGGGCCTCCCATGTTAAACAGTATTTAAGAAAATATGACACAGACTCTCCCAGCCTTCTCCCAGATTTCTCCCCCCCCAAAAAAAAATATGCCAGCCTCTCAGGGTTTTTTCCTCAATTAAGGGTCCATCTCCTAAAATATCTGTAGCTTATGTCAACTTGACATAACTATAACCAGCATGACTATTTGACAAAAAACAAAAACAAGCAAACAAAAATCATTAACAACAAGAAAACAAACAAATGGAAAAAAACAGGACCAGTACCAGACATGGAAAATTACCACTTGAGTTAGAATAGTCTAACCAAATTCTCCAAAGTATAGACTATTGCTGTTCCTGTGGTTGTTTCTCAGAGGTTAAAGGTAAATCACTCTTGCCAAAATTACCACATACTTTGGACAAAGGACTCAGAGGATTTGAGCTGGATCTAATCTGAAAGTTCTCTTCCTGTGGTCTAGCCTACATAGTACCAGAAATACTCAATAAACTGTCAAGGGAGGAGATCAATCAAATAATCCTATCCAGCTGTGGCCCTCAGTAACTAAAACTATAACTAGTATAGCAAGATATCCCTAAGGTACAATAATAACACTCATATCTTAGTGATAAACAGCAGCTATCCAATCAGACTTCAGGTCCATTCAATAGGAGGGAAGTCATATCTAGTACCAGAAACCTAGACAACTTCCAGGGACTAATGAGTTCATAGATCATAAAAAAAGAACCTACTACCATAACTTTACTAGAGCAGTGTAATTCTTAACTGCATTCTAAAACTTATCTTTAAACCCACAAATATGTGTAGCTCATAACCCTCATCAAAGTAGCTTCATGTTACAGCAAACAGACATCATAACAAAACAAAAAGAAGATGAGGAAGAAGCCAAAGAGATGGAGAAGAAGGAGGAGCAGCAAGAGGAGGAAGAAGAGAAGGAGGAGGAGAAGGAGGAGGAGGAGGAGGAGGAAGAGAAAGAAGAGGAGGAGAAGAAACAAATCTACAAATGGTTGTAATGCAGTGACCAATGGATCATGGGTAGGTCATACTTAACAAATATATCTACAATACAACCTCTCAGGCAACATCTGGAAGCCAGAGCAGAAAGGTTATAGGAGCCAGGAGATAAAAAAAAATCTGCTGTGAGATTTTTTTGTTTCTCCTATAAAGAAAAAGAAACTAATTTATGAAACCTATAAAATATGGCTGCTAAACAATCCTTAAACAATGATAACACAATAGACTTCCTAATACAGAAAGAGAAATCTCATGAAGTTCCACCCCTAGATAAAGAAGCACATGTTACTAATTCCTACTGAGATAGGAAAAATTATATTCTCCTAGGCATACAACCCCTAATTGGTTATATAACAGAAAGTGGTCAGCCCTGAAATCATATACACACAAGCCAGGTAAAATAAATTCATTGGGTTGTGCTAATGTGTTAATAAATGTGTGTGTGTGTGTGTGTGTGTGTGTGTAAATGTGTGTGTGTGTGCGTGTGTGTGTGTAAAACAACAATAAAAGAAAACAAGCCATTAATTTGATAAATAGTAAGGGAAATGATGTGGAAAAGGTTAGAGGGAAGAGAAAAGGAATGAAAATGATGTAATTATATTTTAATTTAAAATTTTATAATAAACTATTCTTGAGAATAATTTAAGAATAACTATTCTTAAAATGAGTATATTCATACATTTAACTAAGGTCATATATTCTGGAAAATAACCTAATACTCAAAACGCAATTTATAAAAATGAAAATCACATCATATGAAGAGAACAATTATAGTTATATAAACTTTAGAGTATCTTTTTCATGGGATATGGTCATAGGAATGATGCTCACATGGAGTACTTCCTAATATCCAGCTGTGTGCCTGCTATAACATTCAGTAAAAATAAACTAGATTTACAAATTAAATTTGCTGTGTTTTCAGCTATATAAAAATTTAACATTTTCTTAGGCATATAACAACAGAAAAATAAAGACAATATAGCATTATACCTAAATATGTGCTTTTTCTAATTTTCTACTATTAAAGCTCTTGTGAGCATTTCATGCTTGTAATGAGAATAAAGAAAACTAGATGGAAGAAATCTTTATATTAGTGAAGGAAAGAGGCCATGATTTTAGAAAGTGTGGCATTTTACAAGATCAAAATGTTCTAGTCCAAAATAATAGTAGTAAATGTGAGAGCGGGTTAAAGGCACTGTGCCAGTATTTAGAAATGCCTGAGCAAGAGGGTGTTCCAATGATAATTATAGGTGAGGTGCCAGTTATCTACAATAAAATGAGTGAAAACTCATCCTGAAGACAGAGAGCATCCTCATGGTAGCTCTAAATTCCTGTGTCACAGAGAGTTTTGTGAATGTCCCTACTTATGAGGGAAAAGACCTAAGTAGAACTCTGACCCACAAGGATGACTGATCATGATCTGCCTGATATTGGCATGCACACTGTTTCATCAGAGTGGAGTGGTTCTGTGAGAAGAAATCAGCCTTGAATCTATGTCAGGCTTATGAACTTACAAGACTGGGGAGCCAATAACTACAATAATTTCCAGTAGAGTATATATGAGGAGGCAGTTTCAGAAGTTCCCCAAACACCATTGACATTTTGGCAGCAGCCAGCACAGAGATGTGTTGTTGGCCCCACCAATATACGCTGAGCTTCTCTGACAAAGTTGCTCTGAATGACATGCAGGCTCTCTGGGGGTTCGTACTCACCAATGCTTTGTCCATCATCCCAGAACAACTGCCCTTCAGCCTTCCCATCATTATCCAAAGCAACAGTCAATCCCATAGATTTTTGTCGACTATAAAAAAAAGTCATTATTTTTTACTTGGTTGTGGGTTGTAGGAACAAAGAATATCTGCTGAAAACATTTCTTATCCAGAATCAAAACTCAAGGTATTAATGTTCATAAAATGACAAAAATAGAGTGAGATAAAATATAGGATACAAGTCAGCAGAACACTTAAAGTTTAATGAAGCATTTGCCAGCTTCAACCTTCAATATTCAAATATGCGTACTTTCCAACACACCCACTGTAATAGTAGAGCAATATGATGTGACATCAATTTCTTAGTAACAGAATCCCAGAAAACAGCTTTCAGGTGCCAGGGAATAAAACCCAAACTATGTAGGATGCCATTCATGGCCTTCCATGAGGTAACTCAACTGTTTCAATTTAACCTACCCAACCTAATTTTTACCTTTAGTTCTTTAACCCACCCAGAACCCCTCCTTGTCTTCACACACACAAATCCTATTTATTATTTAAGAGCCATCTCAGAGGCCTATTTCAGGAAAATCATGCTTTTCATCAATGGCTGAAAGTAGACTGCCCTTGTGTGTTTGTGTTTGTGTGTGTGTGTGTGTGTGTGTGTGTCTGTCTGTCTGTCTGTCTGTCTGTCTGTCTTGATATGCTTCTTGATATGTTAATGACTGTGTGTGCATCTGTCTGTCTGTTTTAATATGCTTCTTGATGTGTTTTCTTAATGACTGTGTGTGTGTCTGTTTTAATACGTTTCATGATATGTTTTCTTAATGACTGTGTGTGTGTGCATGTGTGTGTGCGCATGTGTGTATGTTGTGAAATCTCAAAGTTCACCAATGTAAGCCTAGAAACGAGTACTACATTCCTGTGCAATCACTGCAAGTGAAGGTGCTCTTTCCTATTCCCATTTCCTATAATGGAGGAAATGGGGAGGAAAATATGTTTGTGTTCTCAAGAGAATTTTCACTCCGGAAAATTGTGCTCTCAACACAAGAGCACAAGTAAAAGATCACCCAAGGATTGAATTCATGAACTTGCCTTCTAAATCCTATCAGAAGCTACCCATAAATTCCAACCAGTAAAACTCCTCTGCAATTTGGTTTCTGTGTAACTTGATTATTTCTCCATATACCCTGGTAAAGAGCCAAGTCGCCGAACACTGCTTCTTTGTACCTGTAGTAAGTGTTCATTCCAGGCTCTTGCCAAGGCAGGATGTAGCCTCCTCTGATGTGAAGGTTGATGTGGTCCAGAGGAGCTGGCAGTGTTCTCCACTCACCTGTTGAATTGTTGCCAGATCCCTAGAAGGAAGCATATAAGATAAGAAGTGGTGAAAAGCAAATCAATTAAATGAGTTGTATATTTTACTAAGAATTCTTCCTTACTAGGAGAGCATGTTGAAAGATCAGCAAAGTATTGTAAACATGAGAAAAAAATCTATTTTTATTTTTTTCTTAAACCTTTGAAAACCGAATGCTTTGTGCATATGTCTAGAAAAGGTATAAGGTAGAATATGGGAGATATAGGTGCTTATGTATTTCCTATGTCTTTGTGCAAATTCCCATTTATACAGCTCTGGCTATGACTAGAAAGATTGGAAGTTATTCCTTTCTCGTATGAGCACTTAGGAAAAAGTTTTAGCTGCCTCTCTAAACAGCGTCATTTGGTTCTTTCTAAAAACATTTCAACTCACCGTGCTGTGGTCATACCAACGGGCTCTGGGGAAATAAGCATAGACCTCAAATGCATTCTGAAACATAAAATCAGTGTGTTAGTATGAAAATCCAAATAGGAAGAAATATTCATCTTTAAAACATGTTTTATAGAATTAAAAGTAAGATGAAATGTTATTAGTGAAGTTATGAGTTTGAAAAATTTTAATGAATATGTTTCAAAAATTTCTCTTAAATATACAGAAAATATAAAATAATATTAGATCATAGAATTCTAAAACAAAAAAATCAGTGTTGGAAAGTTTTTATTAATAAATGTCCTATAGTTATATATCTCCTTTTGATGTTCTAGAAAGTTATTTGTAAAGAATAAGGTAAGCAAGATATGAAAATATATAAAATGGTTTTTCTCTGAAGATAGTGAGATGTCTCAGTAGGTAGAAACATCTGTTAGCAACCTGGAAAACATGAGTTTAATCTCTGGAAGGCACATGGTAGAAGGAAAAAAACTGATTCCGAAAAGGTGTCCTCTAATATCTGTACATGTACACACACATAGAAGCTCAATAATTTTTTTTTAATTTTAAGTAAAATAATGTGTTTTTTCCTGTGACTTTGGATCATGTGATTGGAAGGTGTATGTCCTATGCCGAGAAACTCACACTGTCCAGAACAGGGCTGATCAGGATGGCTGGGCCCAGCATGAATTGTTGGTCTATATCCCATGTGGTATTGTCTTCTGTGAACCTGAAAAACCCAATATGGTAACACAAACCGATATTCACAAATGTTCCCAGACCCACTTCTTGAGGAGAGGCAACACTCACTCATGGAGAAGTGGCCGGATGACAGTGCTGCCCTCTGTGTGAGCTTTGTGCATCAGAGTATACAGATATGGCAGCAGGGAGTATCTGATCCTCAACACTTTTCTTGAGTAGTCTTCAAAAGTTGAATTCCAGGCCACGGGGTCTTGTCTCTAAAGAGGGAGTGGGCATGTATCAACAGGAAAGATCTTCTTCACTGCGTTCTAAGGATCTCAAAAGAGGTCAGCTGGACACTTCCTTACTCCACGTGTAAGCCACATGTTACTTCTCTTGTCATTTCTAGCCTACTCCTTTTTGTTCCTTTGGCCACCTATAAAGCTAGTGTGAATGCTGTTCCTCTTTTTCACCTATTCTGAGGTGAATAAGACAATGTAGCTTTGGCTGTGTGTGTGTGTGTGTGTGTGTGTGTGTGTGTGTGTATGGTGTGTATGAAGTCTTATAGAGTCCTATGGAACACTGATTAATTTATTTTTTGAGTAAAATACCAACTCATCCATATTCTTTCAAACAGGGGAGCATATTATATTGTAGTTCAATGTAGCAGCTATAAAATATTTTTTTCTTGGCAATAATGCCTGCAAGAAGTGAAGAAAAGTGTACTATTAAGCTTTATTCATAACCTTAGAGTCCTGAACTTTGCGTATACTCCAAAACATGAATGCCCTGGTGGTCTCCACGATTTGTCAGGAAATAAGAATGACACACTTGTTGTTAACAGTCCTTATAGGCACCACCCAGCAGTTATCTGACAGCAGCCAGATAGGCTTGGCTTACTATAAAGGGACTGTCTGGCTTCCCTTCCACTCTCTTACTCTCTTACTCTGACTTCCTAACGCTTTTCTCCCTCTCTTGCCTTCCCCTGCCCCTATTTCTCTCCATGTGTTCCTGATCATCCTCTCCTCTTCTTTTTCTCTCCTCTCCTCCTCTTCCTTCTCTCTTCTTCTTTTTCTCCTCCCCCTCTCTGTCTTTCTCACCTCTTCCTGTGCCCTAAATAAACTCCATCATACTCTATCTGTCATATGGCTGCTCCCTCAGGGGAAAGGAAGCCTCAGTATGGGCCCACCACGACACTCCTCCCACCCTCTCCCACTCCATACCAGGCTCTTTAAAACATATCCTCTTTCTTTTTATAAAGCATAAAACTTGTAAATTTGAAATCAACTTTGATTTTTTTTTTTTTTGTATAATACATATGTAGCACGGCCAATGGCTGCCTCACCCGAGTCCCAGCCGTGTTGTGGTTCCTGGAGAAAGGATAAAAGGCTCCCAGTTGCATCCAGCGGATACACATCTCATATTCAGCATCTCCAAAGAACCCACAAATATTTGCTCCTGTCTAAAAAGAATCAAAATCAGAGTATCAACTAGGTATTCTTTCAAGACAGACACACATACATGAAATCCCAGTAAGGTGCAATGGTCCCAATATGACTTACATAAGGTATTCCAAAGAGACTGAATTCCATCATCCCTGAAATGAAATAAAATGGCCATGTTAAATGAAGACAGCCTTTGGGTAGGAGAGAGGAAGTTCAGCCTGAGGTTGTCTTACTTCATTAACAGCTCTGATATACATATATATTCCTGATAAACACACTCTGACAGAGCATTCAAGTTCAATTGCCTTTACTGCCAAACTAAACATATAAAGCATATTCAAATCGTATACAGTGTAGTTCCACTCTCACCACCAGCAACGGCCCCTGGGGACAGCCCCACACACCGATGATGGATTTCCCCAGCTGGTCCCAGGCAGCTGTGTTGTCTCCCAGCCAGTGTCCTCCCCAGCGTCCAGAAGAGGGGAATGTGGACCGGGTGATGACGATCCCTCTCTCTCCTGTCACCTCCTGCACAGCTCTGGTTGGAGAAACAAAGAGGTGGATTTGAAGATGACAGCCATGGGATTTCACTGCAGAGTATGCTGTGTGCATAAGGCAGTAGAGCAGTTGCACTAAGAGTCAGAGAACTTCCAGAAGTGGGGGTCTGAGCCACAGGGAACCTCCCAGCAGGGTGCAAGGATCTCATTCTTAAAAGGCCCAATTAACTGGTTATATGTAGAGGACAGAGTGAGTGGTAAAGCAAGTGTCTATAGAACAAATCCTATACTCCAGGAATACACGAATCAATCCCTCATCTGTCACTGCATAATCCTCCTGAGGGAGTTTTTCTTGAGTTCTTATTACTGTTAGGAAGCTACAAAGGATCATTTAAGGACTCTGTACATAGACTTGGGATCTAAATGTAAGGAGTAGTTCTGATGCTAAGGCCCTGTTCCCCAATTGGTTCTACAGGCTACATCTAAATGATGACATATATGCTTCTGAGTATTATTAACATATTCTGTTACACTTAAATAAATATGATTTTTATATAAGTACACATAGTCAGGTTTAAAAAAAACTGCATGAGAGAAAAATCAGTAGAACAAAAGAAGGACCCTAGTATGTTTTCAATACAAATGTTTGCTAAAGACAGCATGCAGCTCAGTGGACACAGATGCATGCTCCCTTTCTGAATGCTCTCTGGGTAACTCAGAGGCTGAAAAGGGGAGGTATTTTTACAAAAGGAATAAAAATCCATAGGCACACCATAACATGTGCATGCCTGTGCTCTCTATCTCTCTGTCTCTCTCTGTGTTGCTCATTGTCTGTCTCCTTCTGTCTCTCTCCCTTTCAAACACACACACACACACACACACACACACACACACACATGTCAATTTAATTTTTAAAAAACAAGTAAATTGGAAGGAGCCCAAATATCCCTCAAAGGAGGAATGGATACAGAAAATGTGGTATATTTATACAATGGAATACTACTCAGCAATTAAAAATAATGAATTCATGCAATTTGTAGGTAAATGGTTAGACCTGGAAAATATCATCCTGAGTGAATTAACCCAATCACAAAAGAATGCACATGAAATGCAATCACTGATAAGTGGATATTAATGAGCCCAGAAGCCCTAAATACTCAAGACACAAATAGCAAGTCAAATGATTCCCAAGAAGAAGAAAGGAGAGGACCCTGGGCCTGTAAAGATTGCATCCAGTTTAGTAAAGAAACCGAGGGGGGAGGGGGAATGATTGGGGAACAGTTGGGGGGGGGAGAGGAACTATGGGAACTATGGTGGGTGGGAACTGGGAAAGGGGAAAGCCTTTGGAATGTAAACATAGAATATAGAAAATAAAAAAAAAAAACAAGTAAAGCATGATTCTTTCCTTTAGCAGAGGGTATGGAGGAGAGAATCACCAAGCCGTGTGTTATTCGTTAAGGAAACCAGGTAAGAGAATGAAGTGGGTCAGTCTGAAACATTTCCATGAAAGGAGTAGATTTAAGCTGGGTTCACTGTATTAGATCAGTATAGTAAGCATGAGTGGAACATCTAAGTGTATGGGAAGCATAGAAGTTTAAAAGTATATATCTTTTAAGCTATTAAAGAATGGTGTGTGTGTGTGTGTGTGTGTGTGTGTGTGTATTTGACAGTTTGAGGGGGTGTGGGTCTGAGTCAGCAGGAGTAGTTCAGGTCAAGTACTCATGAAATGGTAAAAAGAAGACATCCTGCTAAGTACTTACAGCACTCTATTTCTGGATTCATTTTGTCATTCAATGGCAATGATAGGAGTTGTGGCGTTGGCTAACTAGGAAGTGGCATTAAGACTGTGTACTACCAATCTAAAACCAAGGCCCAAGTTCTATCCCAATACAACAAACAAATGGCAATGAAACAAAGGCAATTCATAGAGGAACAAGCTTCCCTGAAAGATCATTTGTAGACAGTGTTTCCCCTAGGGAGGAGATGGAGTAGATGGGATCTATGTCAGATAGGATTTCCCTGAGGAGAGAGGAGTTGGCAAGAAGTTTCAGAAAGAAACTAAAGCAAAGATTCCGTTCACATGTCCTGTGTGCTGCAGTCTGAGCTCTTCAAGTCCCCTCTCTGACAAGAGAAAATCCTGCCCTTCTAAGACCCCTCAACTGTCACTTCTATGAAGTTTTCCTGGATTGGTTCAGTTGACCACTTTTCCTTCTGGTTGTTTCCTTCTGATTTTTCCAGAGAAGAGGCTCCTCCACAGATTACCTCTAATTCTTCCTCATATAGTCTGAGGTAAGATTACACTGAGGATATAAAACACTTGTTTTCTTATTCCATAGGAAGAGGTTGTTTTCTTCAAAAACCAGTTTCTGCTTGGTCAGAGTGCAAGAAACATTAAATGCTTTTCTATAGAACACTATAAACTTGGAGTTTTTGATAAGGAATTCAACTTCTTGACCTTGTAAAACCTTTATGCAAAAGTTTAATATCCTCCCCTAATAAAGCTTTTGTTTACACAAAGACTCCACTGCATTCTTGGAAATTAACAACAGGGTAGAACATCTCTTTCCTCTTTCCTTTATTGCCTTTGGGCTATTTTTTTAATTGGCCAATCATGAAAGACTGAAGTTTGACAGCAGCCAATGAGGAAAGACACAGTCAACACCTGAGTCAGAATAAAAAAAACAAGTATACTTCCTGCCTATCAGTTCCAAAGGAAACTCCAATTCCCCAAACTCCAAAGGGCAGTCCAGCTGTCCAGAAATGAGTTCAACGTGGACTATAGGAGGATTTCTGGCAGTTAGATAAAAGCCAAAATGTCCCAGAAACTTATGAAACTGATTCCCTTCTCCCAAAAGCAGTCATTTCCTTACCTCTGTAAAGCGACATACAGTTCTCCCATTAACAAACACCTGTGGTGCCTATCAGCAAATCAAGGTCCATGCTAGCCTCCAGGCTCCCTTTGTCCCCCACCACACACACACACACACACATGTTATTTATTTCACTCCCCCACCCCCACACCTATCTCCTGCTCCCCTGCTGCTACTCATCCACTCATCCTTCTTGTAAATCAGCTTTTCTCACTACTCTCTCACCTTCTTATCTCTCAGGTTATATCCTGTTACCTCTACTTCTCCCCCACTACTCTAGCCCTGGCCATATCCAGTTTGCTTTTCTCTCTGCTCTGTTCTCTTCCAGATGCCTCTGGTTGGTCTCTGTCATATCTACAAACAAAAATCAAACAAAAATGCTCCCTCTCTTAACCACATAATGGAACAGTCATGTGGTAAGTTTATACACCAGTCCAGGTATACCCTCTGGATCAAAAGTAAAGTTTTGCCATGTCCAAATACTTCAGTTGAAGGGGTAGTGTGAGGTCTTTCTTTGTGACCCCAAACTTATATCTGGCAAGAGGAAACTAGACCCCTGTAAACGGGGTGACATCATGAAAGAGGAGCTGAAAAATGAAAAAAAAAAAAGAATAGAAAAGTTAACAAAAATGTTTATAGGAACCATGATATCACTTAATGTGCATCTCCTTGCCCGTGAATAGCTCATGGCAAACACCCTAAGACCTCTAAGTCCAAGAAATAAGAAGAGAGGGCAGAGGACACAGAGACGCAGAATGAAAATAACCGGAGTGGATAATATCTTTCTATCCCGTAAAACAAAAACAAAAACCTAAACAATCCCAATTATGACTCTGGGAGGCAGAATTATGTCCTCATTGTTGCACTTAGAGCTGAGGGGAGGTTCCTGCACAAAAGAAGATCTTAATGACTTTTTTTTATTTTGATAAAAGAATGTTTTCATAAAAGTCTGCCTTAAACAACAATCAAAAGCTGAAAGAGGACATCTGTGAGCTTTTTCTTCAAATAAAATAAACTATATAGGCAGAACAGATGAAAGAAATCATTTCAGAACTCAAAAGCCAACAGTGAATAAAATAATAAAAATCATCTGCCCAAAAGAAACTACTAAATCTTGTCTAGACAGTGAGGCTTGTAACGTTCTCTCTTTAGGCTACTCCCACCTCAGCCCATCCCCCAGTAACCCCACAGAAATCCAAAGCTAGCAGCTGTTAATCTCACATGGCAAGAATAAGACCACTACCAAAATTTTGAGTTAAATTTGGAGCAAGTTTTAATTAAATACTGGCCAGGATAATAGACTTTGGTCAGGTCCACTTTGGATTCTCTCCAAAATGGCCACCAGCTATGTTGGCCAGATGCTTATAAGGCAAACTCACAAGATTATGTACTTCCAGTCTTTATCCTACCATATTCCCTACCTACCTCCTGCCTAAGTGAGATCAATCACCTCCAGTGTTGTTGGATCAACCACACATCCTTAGGGACACAGAACAGGTCGCTCGTATCTTACATGAACAACAGCCCCCAACTTTGTCCCTAATCCAGTAGCTGTCCTTGGGTGATAGGCTCACAGGCTGGAGGCATTTTGTTTTATAGATCTCTTAGACACAGTAATTAAAGCTTCAAACATAACTTTGGTCCTCACACAGATTCACAGTAAACTAAGAAATCTAAACTTCCTTTCAGTTTTGTTAAAAGTATTTTTCCCCAGACCATTAAATAGTCTCTTCTAACTTCAGTTCTCCAGACAGCTTCTATTCTGAGGGTTCCTTGTCGACATGTTTTGACTTAGAACACAGATCAGGACTGAGAAAAAATTCCCACTTTAGAGAAACTTAAGCCTTGTGCTGGCAACATCACTTGGGGTAAAACATTTGGCTCACATTTTAAAAGTAATTCCTCGAGGAGTAGAATCATAGAAATCTTTGTAAAGGGAAAGCATAGTCTGGGGGCATCTTAAAACCTGCCCAGGCTCAAGTACATTTCCAAAGAAGAGCATGAACAAAGGCCCAGAAGCTTTGTTAGTGTGCAGACAGAAGCCAGAAAGGAAGGGAAGGCTGCCATTTAGTCTCCTAAATTTGCATTCACTCCCCCTTGGCAAAGGTAAAGGACTAAGAAGCCAGGCATTCAGTGTGGCTGAAGCAGGCTTAAGATGAACATTGCCCCCACTCTAGGCCTTTGGACAGACTTTTCTTAGAGTGTTCTCTTTTTTAAAAACTTACTTTAGGAATTCTTTCTCTGCCCCTTGGAGATCTTTTATTAAAAAGCCTATGGTGTGGGATTTAGAATCAGGATTGTCTTCCCAAGGCTTGAAAAGTATCTCTTTGAAATGCAATCATTAGGGAAGTTAGTGGGCCCCAACCCCTCAGGCTCTAAATGGGAATGGGAGGCAGCCTTAAAGGAGGCTACAAAGACCAGAGAAAGTACCTTTTTTTAAAGTAAGGCCAATTAGCAAACACAAATGGCCTACACACACACACACACACACACACACACACACACACACACAGAGAGAGAGAGAGAGAGAGAGAGAGAGAGAGAGAGAGAGAGAGAGAGAGAGGCAGAGACAGTGTTAGAGACAGAGAGCTCTTAAACCCTCCCAAGCCCTTAGTTTCAATGTCCATACTAGAGTACAGTTTGGTCTCTTCTGTTGCAGGGTCTTTCCGTATCTTTCCCATTTTTCATCACCTTTGCTTAGTGAGAATTTAATTGAGAAACTCTCTAGCCAGTGATTGGTTGAACACTGATTGATTCTATTAGCCTGTAGGTATCTAAGTCTTCAAAAGAAGGAGTGGTAGTGGTGAGAATATGAGACAGAAGAAAGAAAGGAGAAAGAATGGGAGGGGAAGGGACAAGAGGGGAGAGGAAGAGAGGGAAGGGAAGGGAAACTGATGGCTGTAGAGAAAAGGTGCTAATAAAATAACAAAATAATAGCTAACTCTATGGACAGTGAAGAGATATTATTTATTACTGGAAATGTCTAAATTTCGACACCAACAATAACATCAAAGACCACTTGAAAATGAAAACAAAAATGTAATATACACCAAAAAAGTGTAGTCAATAGAAATGTTGCTGAAGAGACTTGGTAGAGAAGGAGATTAAACAAGATATTATAAATATGTTCAATAAAAACTAAGAAAGCATGTCTTAATAAAGTAAAATATGATCTATCCTATTGCTAAATAAATCATGAGGCAGGACAGAAAGATGGGGAACTTAGAAGGACAGTGGAAGGGAAAGAACTTGGATAAAAGCAAAGACTTCCAGACCAATTAACAAAATTTGCTATTATAGTGCCCTCTATTGAGACAATATTCCTTTTACATAGAGGTATTTTAAATAAGAATATAATATAGCAATGGGCCATGCTTAATACCTAAACACATACAACCTCCAAATACAACCTTATTGTTTTCTCTGAAATCTCTAGGAGTCTCACAAACAAGATTATAAACTGTGCTTACAGTGAAAACATACCCTAATTCCCTGTGCCAGCCTTTATCTTTGCCAGCAGCAATAAAAGCATACTCACTCGTAGGTGGGTCTGGTCTGGGACCACCCGTACAGGCTGTGCACATCATAGTGCTGCACCCGGGAGCCATCTGGAAGGATGTGCTCACTCTCCATGCACAGGGTCTTGCTGTTCAGGCCCACGTCCCTGGCTTCCAAATCTGAGGGGGAAATGAGTTATTTCCCATACATCTTGATTTATATGTTGGCATGTTTATCATAACAGGTCTAATAGCTTGAGGGTTTTTAATGTAGAAAAGAAACATCTTGTGGTTTCATGATTAATTAAGGCTAAGGAAAACATGTAGGCTGGATAAAGTATCCTCTTATTTTAACTCAAACTTAATGTGCCAGCTCAGTCTCACCATGACAAACTCCTTTGATGTTAACACTTTTTCTTCCACTAGATGGTAATGTTCTCAAGGGAATAAATAGATCTTGTTCAAATCAATTCTGTATTGTCTGAATCATTCTGGTTTGTCAGCAGTGGCCTGATAATTATAAAATTAAGAGAAGAAGGGTGGAGGGATGGATGGATGGATGGACGGACGGATGGAGACATGACCAATAATGTAGACATTAAGAAGCTTGGATTCTAGTTGCAAATAGAGTGCTTTTAAGAACTTCATTCCTTGAGCTTCTTTGTGGTGAGAGGACCAAATATACTGAGCCGTCTTAGACCAAAGCCTCTTACTCCACATTCTGGTACAGAATCTTTCTTAAAGTGTCTGAACATGGGGAGAGAGTTTAGAAACTAAACTCTAATCAGAAAACCCTGTATGTTGAGGCAAGTAGATTTACATGCATATAGAGGGGTTTATTTAAAATGTGGACAATAAATTTTTAGCCATGCATACAATCAAGTATATTGCTTAGTTTCTTTTATAAAGCATCATGTCATTATTTCTGTCTAATTACTAACTTACTACGTTGCATATATTCAAAGTAATTCTATTTGTGGAATTTATATTATGGTGAAAGTATGTTTGCTCCTTCCCTTTCCCATTCAAATAATTTTGACTTAATACAACACTAAAAGAAAAGAGAATCTTGAGTGGGAAAGAGATCATACCTGGCATGTAGGGTGGTTTATTGAGAATTTCATTGCGGCAGCCCCCGACAGCTCCGTCCATGAAGTTTGAAGGCTCATTCATATCCTGAAGTAAGCAGGCAAAGAAAGATTCTGTCATATCAGGGGCGGCATGTCATTTCTAAATAGAACACTAATCCAAAAATAGTGACTAGGTTGTGAAATCCTGGTCTTTAACCTTGTCATAGATCAAACTGGAATTAAAAGACCCACATCAGATTATTGGAGTGGAGCCGTAAATTTTCCAGTTTACCTTTTTAATCCTAAGAAGGTTATGTCATAGCAAAAACATTGAGATAACATTGGACCCAGAACTTAATGAAATATCTTAATCTATTCCCCTACTCAACAAACCTTTTTTTTATTTTTCTATTTATAGATTATTTACTTTGTATCTGTAGCCAGTGGCTATTACAATTTTCCTCTACCCTTTCTTTTTTTTCCAATATCACTTTTTTATTAGATATTTTCTTTATTTACATTTCAAATGTCCTTTTTCCTGGTTTTCCCTCTGAAAACCCCCTATCCCCTCCCCCCTCCCCATGCTCACCAACCCATACACTCCTGCTTCCCTATCCTGGCATTCCCCTATACTGGGGCACTGAGCCTTTTTAGGACCAAGGGCCTCTCCTCCCTTTGATGTCCAACAAGGCCATCCTCTGCTACATATGCAGCTAGAGCCATGGGTCCCAGCATGTGCACTCTTTGGTGGTGGTTAGTGCCTGGGAGCTCAGGGTGTACTTGTTGTTTCATAGTGTTGTTCCTCTCATGGGGCTGCAAGCTCCTTCAACTCCTTGGGTCCTTTCTCTAGCTCCTACATTGGGGACCTTGTGCTCAGTCCAATGGTTGACTGAGAGCATCCACCTCTGTAATTGTTATGTATTTGCAGACCCTCTCAGGAGACAGCTATATCAAGCACTTGTTGGCATCAACAATAGTGTCTGGGTTTGATGACTGTATATGGGATGAATGCCTAGGTGGGACAGTATCTTAAAGCACAGTGTTTGAGCTAATTAAAGCTGTGTTTTCAGATTTAGCTTACTCATTCCTTAGTATTTTTGTAAATTAGGTATATTCTTTATTTACACTTCAAATGTTGTCCCCTTTCCTGATTCTCCCCTCCCCCAAAAATCCCATCAGCCATATCCCCTTCCCCAATCAACCCACCCCTGCTTCCCTGTCCTGATATTCTTCTACAGTACCACATCAAATCTTTCCAGGACCAAGGGCTTCTCCCCTATTTGGAGTCCAACAAGATCATCCTCTGCTGCCGATGTGTCTGGGGCCATGGGTAACTCCATGTGAACTCTTTGCTTGATGGTTTTGTCCCCACTAGCTCTGGGAGTACTTGGTGATTCATACTGTTGTTCTTCCTATGGCGCTGCAAACCCCTTCAACTCCTTGGGATCTTTCTCTAGCTCCCCCATTGGGGACCCTGTGCTCAGTTCAATGGCTGGCTGAGAGTTCCTCCCTTTGTATTTGTCATGTACTAGGAGAGTCTCCTAGGTGATAGCTATATCTGGCTCCAGTCAGCCAGCACTTGTGAAAACCCACAATAGTACCTGGGTTTTGTAATTGTATATAAGATGCATCCTTAGGTGGGGTAGTCTCTGGATGGTCTTTCCCTCAGACTCTGCTCAAACTTTAGTCTTTGTATCTCCTTCTGTGAGTGTATTTTCCCCTTTCTATAAAGGATCCAAGAATCTATACTTTGTTCTACCTCCTTCTTGGGCATCATTTGATATGTGCATTGTGTCTTGGGTATTCCAAGTTTCTAGTCTAATATCCACTTATCAGTGAGTGGATGCCATGAGTGTTTCTTTGTGATTGGGTTACCTTACTCAGGATGATATTCTCCACTTCCATCCATTTGCCTAAGAATTTCATACCTTTTCTTATAGTCCCAGCCTCACGTATGATTCTACTACTGGAATAGGCTTAAAAAGACTCTGAGTAGTTATAATAAATCAGAAGCAATGCTTGAAATGAAACCTTTCACTGGGGAATGTATAGCTCAATTGCAAGGAGTGGAAGTCCTAAGAGAACGTTCATTGTTGGTAGAATACAAATAAAATCGGTCTATCTCAAATAAGATAGTCTTAAATAAAAATACGGGCAACAGCAAGCATTTAGGACTAACTATACATTGTTTTGGGTTTCCTAACAACAATTTTCTTTCTTATAGAACAGTAATTTTCAACCTGGAGTTTAAATGACCCTTTCTTAGGCCTTACCTAAAGACCATTAGAAAACATAGACATTTTCATTATAATCCATAGCAGCAGCAAAATTACAGTAATAAAGTAGCTATGAATATAATTTTACAGTTTGGGTCATCACAACATGATCTATGTTAAAGGATCACAGTATTAGGAAGGTTAAGAATCGCTGTGTTAGAGCAAACATAAATTCTCATAATTTTATGAATCTCTTTTTCAAAACTGCTTACATTTCTTTGCTTTCTGACTTATCTGTTTGGATAATTTGTGTTCTGTCACAAGTTTACAGTATGCTTGTCTGTCCTGAAAGGTCAATTGCTAGTGAGGCCACAAAGCAACCACAGGACTCGTTTGTCTCTGTGTGTACTGTGAGCTTCTTCTACTCAGATCTAGCATCTAGCAGCTCTTCAGAGCTGGCTTAGAATTTGCTTATGGTTTCGGGGGTCTAGATGTGGGATGGGAAAGCATAGCAGGAATGAGTGAATTCCACCCCTAGAAAGATGCGAATGGAGGAGCCCTCACAGACTTCTCCCACAGACATTCCATCAATCTCCAAATTGATTCCTTGCCCATTCCCAGGTCTTCCTTTTCTTGTAGGACGCACTTGAAGGCTTTGGAGTGGATGTGTCATCTGGGAAGCAAAGTTAAGGGACTGACCATATTGAAATAAGAGATGCCAGGATGTTCCTCCCTGTTGTCCAGGATTAGCATTCCTGTTGCCCATGTATTAGCATCTTGAGCAGCTGACACACCTCCTCAGTGGACTCCTCTACCAGATATGCCCTGGGACAGCATTACAGTAATCACTCCTCTTCCTGGTTCTAGAAACTAAATTACCTTGCTTTCAGTTATCCAGTCCTAGATGCCTACTCTGATAGTTTATAAAGTGCCTCCCTTAGTTCTAACTGTTTATGAGTTCAGAGAATTAAAGGTACACTTACAATCCACAGGCCATCAAACTTCAAACTCTTCTGTGGCTCCTGAGTATTTGAATAGAGTTCTTCTATCTCTTTCTTCCACCATGTAGCTGTGCTGGTACGCAGGAAGTCAGGAAAAGCAACGTAGGCCCTGTATAGCTGGAAGAGCAACACAGGCTTTCATGGGAAAGATCTCCCCCATCCTTAAAGGAGAGTACTGAAGACAAAAGAGGAAATGGGCAAGCATTGCGGCCTGTCCAGTCTGAACTAACAGCATTTCTGCTGCCTTTGCTTCAGAGTTTACAATGGACACAAAGATGGAGGGAGGGGGAAAGGCCCTCTAAAAGCACCTTTAAAGAATAGGACTTGCTTTAGAATTTGACATTAACCATGGACAATAGAAAACTAATAGTATCTAAACAGTTGAATTGTAAAGCTGCCTGGGATTCTTGTAGATTGGCCAAACTAAGGACGACCTGCCTGTTATCCAAGAAATATGAGCTGCATGGTAACTAAGTGTGTATGTAGGCTTGATGGAACAGAAGGCATGAAGCCAAAGACTTTCCTTCTTCCAGCCTGATAGTTTTTGGTCCTCAAGGAGTTCATCAAAAAACGTCTGCTTGTGATAGTTTAGTACTTGGGAATACATTCTAGACTTTGGTTCATTATTTTCTAGCAACATTATATTTGAATCGCAAACTATTGAACACATATGATTCATGGGATTTCATGATAATTTTCTTTTTATATTTTTCCATTTTGGTTGTCTGTCAGGCTTTTTATTCAAGCACTTCCTTCTGTTAAAACTGACTACCAGGCAAGCAGACTCAAGTTAAAGCTACTTAACCAAAAAGAGGAAGCTATTCATCCACTGAGAGAAAACACAAACATTCAAATGTTTAAGAAGATGTTAAAAAAAATTCTGTTCAACTTCACCTTAACTTGAGTCTCATGGTCAAGGGATCCATCCACATTAACGTTGGGCAACTCTGCCCACCCCTAGACAAATAAGAAAAATCAAAACCTTTAAATAACTGCACACAGACCATGAGGTGTTTTCACATAAAGCTCTAAAGGAAGGCAACTCTACATACACCTCAATCTTTGTCATAAATTAAGCCATAAAATCTGAATGAACAGAATTAACCAGGGTGTCCTGAATTATTCTGCACATTTTCTTTTTTTCCTTTTTTTTTTGTTTTTTTGTTTGTTTGTTTGTTTTTGTTTTTTCGAGACAGGGTTTCTCTGTGTAGTCCTGGCTGTCCTGGAACTCACTTTGTAGACCAGGCTGGCCTCGAACTCAGAAATCCGCCTGCCTCTGCCTCCCAAGTGCTGGGATTACAGGCGTGAGCCACCATGCCCGGCGATTCTGCACATTTTCATCTTTTAAATTTTGAACTCACATAACTAACTTCATCTTAAGTGTATCTTCTGCACAATAATATTTCAAATGATTACTTGGCTCTGGTCTTATTTAATTTTTGCCTATAAAAGCTTTTCTTTACAAGTAAATGTGAATTATGATGCTAAAGAAATGACTGGTTGATGTTCTGGCTTGCTCCCAGACCAAGGCTGGGTCCTCATAAATTCATATTTCATCACATACTCCATCATACAAGCTTTACAATCCTTTAGGCTTTTTCTCAATATTTTCAAGCAGTATCAATATTTATTGAGTAGTATATGTAGCATTAACAATCTATAGTACTAATCAATCTTATTTGTAATTAGTGGTGCATTAACTATATACCTGGATAAATCACCAGAGTACACTTATTGAGCACTTAATGCCTAGCTCTCTTCCAGGATCTATATATTATGAGATTTCAATAGGAAATACTGCTTGCTTCCTAAGTGTGAACAAAATTCCTACATAATTGGATACAATACTTTCTGTAGTCAATGACACGTCCTATAACACGGATAAACCAGTTATGAGAGCTTTAAAAGAGGGCAGATGAGACAGCTCATGTCTTGAATCTCAAGTTCCAATGTGTTAGGTGAGAAGGCAGCATTCAAAATGAGAGCACATACCTAGGGCCATAGACCAGAGTGTGATAGATTTAGGAAAGAAGTTTGAATCTAGGGTTATTATCATCTGGGTTCCAGGACTCTGCATAAATTACCATTGATATCATACATATGGAATGAGGATTGAAGCCATAGGAAAAAAATCCAAAGCAACAAGATAAAGAGTTAGGTGCTTTGTTGTTGTGTTTTGTTGTTTTGTTTTTGAGAATTATTGATCAAAAGTGAATGTTTATTTTAAATTTATGTGGTAGAGATACAGATCTCAGAGACCTAATGGATTATTAATTTTGGTTTTAAAAGCACTCATGTCAAATATGAATAGTGGGAACATCAGATTATTTGTAAGTAATGACACTATTCCATGTTTTAGAGAATTTCACCTGTAACTTTGGGTCTAATGTTTGCTGTGCTAGGTAGCATCAGAAAGATTCCTTCTTGTTTTGTAATGTATTCATTATCTAGCATATATTTACAGAATTTATAGAAACTTTCAGTGAGGTAGATGATATAGCTATCTTTTTCAAGTCTTACCTTGCCCCAGACAATGTCATTGGAATTGGGCCATTTGATAAACACATTGTCTTCCTGTCCTCGAATGAATGTGAAATAGTTTGTCTCATTACCAGAAATGGCTGGATCCTGTGGTAAGAGTTTTAAAAAAGATATGAATGAACTATCCCCAAGAAACTTCCACACCAAAAACTGACAATTCATAGTACAGAACGAATTGGTGACCCAAGAAGTAGTATTAAATATTGGTTCTTTTTAAAGTCGATGTCTTTACTGAGTACATTACCAAAATCAGTGAAGTACATAGTTACCGGAGGAAAATGCATAATTCTTAACAACAATCTCTTTTAAATAGAATAAAAATCTAGTCAATAAATGAAATTTCCTCTACTATTGGAAGTACCTAGTCACAGCTGTAGCTTATGAAATGGGAAGGAGATTTTCAGAAACTAAGAACATGAAAGAGTGATTTTTTTTGTTTCCCAATTACACATAGTTCCATTCAAAAAGGAAGATGGGCAGGAGAAAAAAAGAATTAAAACAATATCAACCTTCTGGAAACCTCAGAGTTCCCAGGGACTAAACCACCAACCAAAGTGTACCCATGAATGTTCCATGGCTCTAGCTGCATATGTAGCAGACACTGGCAATATCTGGCACCAATGAGAGGGGAGGCCCTTGGTCCTCAATGCCCCAACATAGGGGAATGCTAGGGCGGTGAAGCAGGAGTGGAGGGGGAGCACCCTCATAGGAGCAGGAGGCAGGGGGCGATGGGATAAGGGGTTTGCAGACAGGAAACTGGGAAGGGAGATAACATTTGAAATGTAAATAAATAAAATAACCAATAAAAAAAGAAAATACTGATGGTTAGTCATAAATTTTGTATGGTTATATTTGGAAAACAGCTTCCAAATAAGCCGGATTGGTAAGACTAATATTACCTTCAAGAGGAGGGGCTATGTACATTACCACTGTGTAATAGCAATACCCCTTAGGGAAGCAAAGAATTATATTCTATGACCCAACTTAGAACTAAAGTAGCTCTCCCCACCAACTGCATCTCATACGGACCCAGCTCATCTCTATATTATGCTGGTTTATAATTGTCAAGCAAAACATCACTGTCTGAAATTATATTTTAATACTTATTTCTTGATAGTCTTACTCCACTAGAATAAGTGATTTTTTTAAGAAAACAATGCCATCTTATTTAATAATCCATTCTTTCTCTACAACTGTACAATAATGAACATCAAACACCAACATTCCACAAATACATCAATTAAATGAACAAAAGCCATACTCTACTTTTGCAAACTAAAAGATTCACTTGCTGATAATTAAGCACACTTGCGTTCTGGTCTGTTTGTTAGTTCAACGAAACACCAGCAAAGTCCTGAGATTCATAACTTCTAAGAATGATACCAATATGGATATTGGAGGTAGGAGTAAAGTGCTTTTGAGATTTTATTTTAATTACCACATTTCTTCCTTTCCATTCCTCACTCCAAGCCCTCCCCAGGGAATACATCTACAAAATGCTCCTACACCCAAGGTTCAGGGAACATTGTGCAAGAGTGGATGGAAAGACCTTAAGAACTAGAGGATCCTGAACTTTGCTGTGAGATCCTGTCTCCTAGTAACATCAGAAGCGAAACCCATAAAATCTCACCAACATAACTACCCAAATATGAACTGAACAAAGAGATGAACAACCTCACCAAACTGCTCAGGGACATGCCCAAAACAGTCTTGAGCATCCCTTCATCCCTGGGGAGAAAAAAAAATGAGACTGAGACACAGAGGGATCTCTGAAGCACAGCCAGAAGCAGTGCAGAATTCTGTTTCCTGTATTCAGTGTTTCCTTTCACAGGTCTTACTTTAGCAAGAGCAAAATATCACTGAGTGGCATGCCAGAGACACAAAGACATATACTAAAGAAAACAATTACCCCTTTAAGGTAACTTTGACTTTTCTTTTCTTCTTTATTTATTTGCTTAAAATTTTTAAAAATATATATTTAAGGGGTTGCAGAAAATTTCCAAAATGTACAAAATTTCTTGTAGCCATCACCCACTTTCTCCCAGTGGAATGATTTTGGAACCCTAAGCAGAAGAACCAAAAGTCTGTCATAATACCCACCAGAATGAGAATGAATCTCATGCCATCTGTCTTCATTTGGTTAATCAGAGTGCTGAGAGTTTGAAAGCTGGGGCTGAGGGTGAAGTCCAACCTCCTGTCCATGTAATCAATGTCTACATGCTGGACATCCTACAGGAAGCAACAGGCAAGATGCTCAGGGTCCTACAGGAGATCCTCTGCAGGTCCACTAGGTGCTCTGCAGGCTCCGCCCCTGCTTCCTGAGCCAACCTGGGTTACTTGTAAATTCCAACTTCTAATATACTCCTTTGCACAGACTTTTCAATTCCACATGCTGAGATTGCTCTCTGATTCCTACTCACATGTCAATTGTCCACATTTGTCATCTGCTTCTTCAACTACTGTTCCTTCCTTCTTTCCCTCCTTCAATTCCTCTTCCCCCAAACCTTCTAATCTCAAACCTGGTGAGCACATCAAAGTGCTTATTGAAATGTTTAAGGGTAGATAGTAAACATTCCCTAAATAACAGACTGCAGATCTGATTATTTGTTTGTTTGTCTGCTTGTGTGTGTGTGTGTGTGTGTGTGTGTGTGTGTGTGTTTGTCTGTACAGTAAGTTTCACTGAATTTATTCATTATAGAAGTGTCTTATTTTATAGCTGCCTCTAGACAGCCTTATAAGAGGTTTCTGCACTTGAAGCTCACTAACTCTGGGGTATTGAACAATAGGTAAAATAGTTAATATTCAGATGAAAGGAAAGAAAGCAAGTTATTTCATTTTAGACTGAAATAAAATCACCTGCATTGCCTTATGACTCTAGAGGAAACTCATTTGGAGAAGCATAGACTTGTAGAAAAGCCAAAGCAAAGACAATAGTTAGTGAGCTAGTGAATTAATAGTATTAATGGTGTGGGTAAGTTAAATGTGTAAATTTTGTTCATATTGTGATTTTCTTGCATTTTTCTCATCTCTGCTTAACAAGTATATCATAAAATGCATATAAAAAGAGAAAAGCACAGCTTGCACCTATGTATCAAATTGTCTTAATGAAAAGATTGCCTTATTCTCATTGTATAATCCTCAATTTCTCTCCAAACTCTTAGCAGATATCTAAAAAGAAAGAGTCCTAGAAAACTGATAATTATACAAGGATAAAAGTATCCCACATGTGTTTGTTTGCCTGTTGATAGCCCCTACTTTCTCAGGATTTAATTAGGGAATTATATTATAAGATATGAATATGTTTCAAAGAAAGCAAGTCTGATCTATAATTGTGTCCTTAATACTCTCACCTCTCCAAATGCCCATTTCTGAGTTTCTATTGTCATAGCCTGAATAGTCCATAGCTACTGCAATATTTCCAATAGCAGACAATAAATGCTACTATCCTGCATCCATCCCAATGCCTGCTGAAAGGTACATACATAACTCTTATTCATGAATCTTGCAAATGAAGGTTTATCATGCAAAAGGGTAGCATATTATATATATAATTGTAAAGCATTCTCGAAAAGACTATCTCTACAGCTACTTTTCTTATACCAAAGAAACCACAGCTTTAAGTTATATGAAACTATTTTCATCATACAATTAAGATAAAAACCAGAAGCAGAGGGAGAGGTTCATACGTAAGGAATCTCTGCTGCAACCATTTCAGAATACAAACTGCTAATTTCAGCAGCACTCTCGTATCCATAGCGACTCAGCTGGAAACCTAAGGCCCAGTATGGAGTCATGGCTGGTCGACCAATCAACTGGAATAAAAATAAAATATCAATTACTACAATTTCGTCCTTACATGCTGTGTACTTTCACCTAATCACCATGTCACACCCCACAATTATTTTCAAAAGTTTATACTAGTTTAAAATATCCTAAGTGAAATAAATAGATCCCATTAGATTTCATAAGGAAGAAGCTTGATCAATTCTATTGAGTTCTGAGAACTCTCACTCAAGATAAATAAGGAAGTCAAGTGTAGAACAGCCAAGGTAGTAAAACACTATAGTTGAGGTTTTCTCGAATTGATGAGCAATTACTCCAGAAACCTGAGACCTCCATAATGATTTTTTATTACAGATTCTACAATAGAATACTGAGCAAATGGTCAAGAGAGAGGTGGGCTCTTAATATGGTGTCAGTACCCCACAGCACTAAAGTCTAGTGTGTCAGCTTGAGTAAATATATGAATGAGATCTACAAAGCAACTGCCCAGCAGAAATATGAAAAACTCTTTGAAAATTGTTTTAGGTTTCAAGAATACCAGTCCTTTCATGGGAGCACCCATGAGTACAATGAGCAAAAGAATCTTATGTTAGTGTTAAGAACATGATATCAACATGCAGCAAATATATGATGGTTTGTCAGTGGATAGATGCGTTTCCAACCTGGGTATATTGCTGAGTTACAAGTTCAGGTGTTGGCCCCAAAACCATATAGAAATCCAGAATCCCTCCTATGGTGCGGTATGTCAAGGCAGGGGTGGGCTGAAGTGTCACATCTATAAAGATTGGAAAAATCCAAATTGGTAATGAACTATGAATCACTCACATAGAGAATCTATACTAAAATTGGCCATTTCATCCTCATTACTTTATATCCACCTCTGGAAAGTCTTCTCTTAGTTAATAGGATTGAGGTGGATTCCGTGCGCCTAAAATAAAATATACAGTATCAAAGAGTATATGTCACCCTATGAAATAGAAGCTAAAATCTCACAAAAAATAAGGGGCTATGGATAGCTAAAATTTTACATTTGCTATATGGTCTGGAGTATTTAATAAATCTTGAATTAATGGATGAGTAAATGAAAGCCAGTGTATTTTCCTTATTCTTGAATATCCTTATTTCTAGTAACATCCTTGACTCCAATAGTGTGGTAACAGTTGTATATGACTGGCATATGAGTGTGCATCTTTGTCTTACCCATGGCATTGCTGTTCAACAGGAGCACTCCATGTGCATTACCATTATCTTCCAATGCCATATAATAAGGGTGAACACCATAGGAATTTTTCTTGTACTGTAAGAAAGAACAATGGTGTAGAGAGATTATCTTGTATATTGTATATACAATTAAATTATTGTCAATTAAGGAAAAAACCTATGGCCTATAGGAAAGGATAGAATAGAAAGTGGAACATCCAGGAGGCAGAAAATTCTGGGATAGAGCCAAGTGCCGAAGATGCCCCCCTGGAAGATGGCGAGATGGACACATGGCACCTGAGCAAAGGTAACCAGCCACATGGCAGAATGAAGGTTAAAATAAGTTATTTTAGATTCTGATCCAGTCAGAGAAGAGCCTAGCTATATGGCTAAAGTATTTAAAAATATTTTTTTTATCTGAGTCTTATTTCTGAGAACGTGGAACTGGGAGGAAGAAACAGACCTAACTTCTAAACAATAGGGTAACTATAAATAGAAACTCCAATAAATTATAAAGCAAGTAGTCAAATCATATTGATTGAACTCACCTGTCATGTTCTTTACAAAGCCTTGTTTACCCTTGCCTTCTATCCTGAGCAAAAATTGTGTGAGATCTATACTTGGTGCCCCTTTTACTATTACATAAATCTATTTTAGCTTCAGTTACAGAAACAGACACTGTCTCCTTAAATTTTCAGTTGAGCACTTACTGTAATTTTTTTTGTGAAGTAAATAAAACTTGTTCCACAGCAGTAGAGAAATTAAATGTTTTGCAAGCAAAAGACCATGATATGCACCCTCATGCATTTGAGAGCATAATTGGTTAGTGTGAGGAAAAGCTGATGAATATAGAAGATTTGTGAATATTGAGTAAGAATCTGAGTATGTTTAGATAAAGAGTACATGATTGCTAATTTTATTCATGTTCTTACCGATGGTGGCTCATCCCGAGCAAACATTCCCCATGTGTTCCAACTCATATTTTTTCTGAAAGATGAATGGTCTGTTTCCCCAAAGCCGTAGATGTACTGAGAGGGAAGACGAGTTGAAATGGAAAGGAACATCTCCCTGAAGGTGAAGCCAGGGAGTTGAGAATCCCAACTGTAATGCAAAAGCAGACTTTTATGGTAAGCTAGTGATCACAGGCCTGAGAAAACACAATACACATTTGGAAGCCTCCAATTATCTGGATCCAGGTTCAAATGCTGTGAAATGACCATAACAGTGGCCATAATTAAACTTTAAGTCTTCACATCTGCATTTATATTCTGTGATTTGTAAGAGAGTCCCTTTTCTGGGCCATGGGTTCACTGAGAGGAAAGACCATGTCACATCTATCTTTCTACAACCAATTTTTAAAGTCTGGTATGTCAGCTCATGAGAACCTATGGATGAGGTCTCCAAAACCACTGTGTGACAGAAAATTCTGAAACTCTTAAAACAACTATTTGAGATTATAAGAAATTTTCAGAACACAGAAATGGAGAAAACTGGATATACAATCAAGTCAACAAAAGCCCCACCCAGGAAAATACACACATGCACATGAAAATGACATTCTCTAATGGGGCAGGGAACTTCTTCTCAGGCAAAATTCAGACCTTCAACAGTAGGACAAGACTTGGTAGATGGCTTGATTGATGACTGACAACCCTTTCATGCTTAATACTACAGAAGGAGTTGTCTGTGATAAGAATAGGAACAAAAACTCTAAGAAGCCATTCCTCTCTTGCTATAAACCTCTGTTCCTCTCCTTCTTCCTCAGTCATTTTTTTTTTTTGATTTGGAGACAGGGTTTCTCTGTATAGCCCTGGCTGTCCTGGAACTCACTCTGTAGACCAGGCTGGCCTCAAACTCAGAAATCCACCTGCCTCTGCCTCCCAGAGTCCTGGGCATGCACCACCACCACTCAGTCATTCTTAATGATGCTTAGCGGAGAGTTTTCATGGCTTATGAAATCTGTTGTGCTTACTAAATAATTTTCTGCTCTAAATAGCAGTTATAATAAACAGCATGTTTTCTTTTTCTGAAATCAAATAACACATCTTTTTTTTTAATCTATCATTACATTTTCTGAGTTAGTGACTGGTAGAAAAATAAATTTCCTAGAGAATCAAGAGAAATTCATATTGACTTCAACAAACTTGCTCATAATTATAGGTTGTCTCAGGGATTAGGGGTTTTCCTGCAGTAATCTAAATCATTATAATTAGATCTGTAGTTGTTTTGGTTAGAAACAAATAAACAGAGCTTACATCACAGTATCGGAGCTTTTACGTCGAATTTGGAGTCCAAATGGGTTGGTCTGAACACTTACATCATACAGGCAATTCTCAGAGGAGCCGAGTGGTGAAGAAGGGATGTTCAGAGGTACTGGGACCTCATACCTATTATTACTGCTACTGTAAATCTGGGAAGGGAAAAAAGGAATTTTAAGAGGATCTTCCAGTGATGCTGATACATGTTCACAGTGTACACTACAGAAACTGCTAAAACCATTGGGACTATATTAGTATCTCTTCCATGTGTTTCCCACAAAGCAGACTCATGCTTCTCAGGGAGATGGGTTTTAATGACCTGTGATGTAGAATACTGATTACAACAGAAGATGCAAAACTGTGGTGGATCTAAGTTCATATCATGACTACTTGTCTATCCCTTTCTGACCTTTACTTCTCAAAGCTTCTGCTTTTGTATCTGTAAGATAAGGAATTGTAGTATTTGTCTGTCTGTCTGTCTGTCTGTCTGTCTGTCTGCTCATTTGTGAGAGTCTCAGTGTACCTTTGGCTTGCCTGAAACTTTCTATTCAGATCAATACACCAATGTCCATAGAGATCCACCTATCTCTGCCTCTTGAGTATTGGGATTAAAGGCATGTGTTTTCATGCTGGGCCATTAACAGTCTTTCAATGATCTCATCTGTACAAAACCTTGGATCAAAAGATCTGTATTAAGAACACGATGTTCTTGTTGTACTCCTAACAGTGGGAGTAAGGACTGTTTCTGACTTTTTAATCTTTCTTTGGGACCTTTCTCTCCTACTGGGTTGCTTCATCATCCAGTCTTAATATGAGAGTATGTGCCTAGACTTATTGTAACTTGTAATGCCATATTTGGTAGATATCTCTGGGAGACCTGCTCTCTTTTGAAGGGAAAGAGAGGAGGAAGGGAAGGAGTAGGTATTGGGAAAGACAGGAGGTAAAAGGGAAGGACTTAGAAGGGAGAAAGATGGGGAAAGTATAATTAGGGGGATATAATACATGAAAGAAGGATTACAAAAAGAAAAGAATAACGACTGTCATGTGAGAATTACCTTGACCTGTAGCATATTTTCTGTATGGTAAGTCACATTCAGTTTAAGAGAGTTGATCTTTCCAGAAAGAGGATCAGAGTCAACTCTTGTAGCTGCTGCTGCCCGGGCTGATATTGAGTTTTCCAGGAGGGTCAAGTCCATGGTGATGCCTGTGGGCTGGTACTGAATATTACTGGCAGCATACTGGGGAATGGTGTCATAGAAACACAAAGGCACTCCAGGAGTAGTTGTTTGCTGGAACAGTAGGAAGAATCCTTGGTGAACTTTTTACACTACAATTTTGGGACTCTAATTACTGAATGAGCCAGTTAACACAGAGTGAGCTTCAAAACAGTGGGTTGCATTGGTCCTCACAAAAAAGATAAGTTGTAAGCCTTGGTAGTATGCATTTGACATGTTACAGATAATATCTTTGCAGATGATCAAGTTAATATGGCGTTAAGATGTGCTTTAATTCAATGTGGTTAGTGTATTTATTTGGAGGGAGAATTCGGACATATGGAAACACACACTCAGGAGAATGACATAAAGAAATGGTTAGAATGGCAATGAGTTTTTAGATAAGGTGTATCTGAGAGAAACTCATATCGATCACCTATCACAATGGAGTTTGTGAAATGCATATCAGCATAGCTTTAGAATGACCATCAAGTCCTCAACCTCTCTAACCTCTTTCCAGCTGACCAGCTACCTGCTGTAAAATTTGTAGAGCTTCCTGGTCATTGTGGTCATTACCTCCCAGAGGCACCCCCGCTGCTTGCAGCTTTCCTCTGACACTGCAGGATCCTCAGGGAAGCAGTTAAACTTCTCCAGGTCACTGACTACAAGATTCCACTCAATGGAGAATTCTTGTCCCAATTTCAGTTCTGTGAGGTCATTAATGATCAATACCTAAGGAAAGAGAAGACTCCAATGACAAACCAGGTTACTTGGAGCTATGGAGCTATTGTCCTCGGCTGATGGTAGGGAAGTCATTACTAAGCTCTTTCTCCAGTATCACCCAGAATACTTGGAACTTGCTTGATTCCTAACTTTTTGGAGCCACTATGAATGTATGTAATGTGGAGCAGGATCACAGTGTATCTATCAGTTTTAGGCTTGTTATCCTTTTGGTATGATGCTTGTTAATGAGACTAATGATGGCATTAATCAATAGCTCAGTTTTATTGAGCATCTATTGCATAGACACCAAGCAGTATGACAATCATATTACACATTGTGTGTGTTGATTCTGTAGAGTGACCCAGTGCTATGAGTATTGTGGCTGTCTCCATGATATAGATTTAATAGCATGTCTAAGATCTTACAATTGGGAGAAAATAACCAGTATCAGTACCTCATTGTGCTTAGTCCTAGATGTTTTGTTCCTATCCTATGCTATATGTATTTTTCTGGTGGAAGACAGCTTACCTAAGAAATAATGAACTTCTCAGGAAGTAAATGAATTAGCCAATAACTATAATCCTTTATAAGAGTTCAAGTAAATTATCACTCAACGATAACTAAGTCAGAGTATAGCTTTTGTTTTCTCCTACTTAACCTTTTATATGAGAACATGAAAAAAGTTTATAGCAACTGCAGCAAGGGAAAATATCAACTGCATCACAAGGATGGTTCTAACTTCAACAAAGGACAAACTTAAAATACCCCAGAACCTCATTTTTACTATTCCATTGAAGGACATCTTATCTAGTTTTAAATTGGCAGAAAAGAACTTCTATTAGGGCACTGATTCTTGCTATCTTCTTTAAAGTCCAATGCCAATAAAAGGAAGGATTCACAGTTGCATGCACACATTTCTTCTATGAGATGATGACTGTCCCAGGAAGAGAATTTTCTCTGTGACTATCCAAACTCACAAAGGCAAAGGAAGGAAAGCTATCAGAAATCCTTGAGGACAAGGCTTTCAGGCAGAATGCTGTAGATAGGATGATCTCTCACCTTTGTTGAAGCATTGTAGTTGCAGCTTGAAATGGAGATTTTATTGTTATTCAATAAAATATTACAATTAGTTGGTTCTTTGTCCAGCCCCAAGATTTTAATGTCTGTGAACATGATGTCATTAGGATCCACATAATTATTATTTTCAATTTTTGCCTGTAAACGATTCTGGGGAAGGGGAGAAAGTCAGTTTAGAGATTGGATGTATACATTCAACATCTCCAAAAATCCATGATGTTTCCTTATTCTCTATTTTTGTTTTCTAAGTTGATTTTCTTTCATAAGTTGATCAATGACTACTCCTAGAGAAGGTGTTGACTCAGATAGCAGCACTTTCCTCTTTTGGTTAAGTGAATCTTTTCTTATTTTATTTGCTCAGAAAATATAATTTCAACTTATAGAAAGTTTTAGTAATTTGGATGACTCAGAAAGCTATGAGGTTGAAATCTCCATTTTTTAAAGATGAAGGTACTAATTCATAAATGAATTAAATAAATTATTTATAGAAACAGAGTTAGAAAGTATCAAAGCTGAACCAAACCCAAGTAGATGCGACTGCACTCCAAGGGAAATTAGCACATTTTGCTAAGTATACAGAAAACAGTTCCATACAAAAGGCTCCAATGGTATTTTAAAGTTTCAAAAACAGTATAGTAGAGGGGGAAGCTGTTTTAAAAAGGTGCTAGGGCATCTGTCCCTATATAGGCAAAAAGTTGAACTTTGATCTAAGACTGATATATAAGAATTAGTTAAAATTGATCATAAATAGAACACTAAGGTTCTAAGGCCAGAGTTCTTACACATGGCAACAAAAGGCAGGGACCAGCTGAGAAAATAATAATAAATTAGGCACACCCAAATTTCAATATTTGCGTAATAAAAGTCTTTAAAAAGGAGAGGAAAGCCTGAAGAAAGTATTTGCAAACTACATATTTAATGAAGTATAGATATTAAAACTCAGCTGTTAACCAATGCCAAAAACCATCTAGACAAAACATAGAAAAAGATCTGATAATTCGTGCAACATAATACAAAAAAGATAGACATATGCAAAGATTTCAGTATGACTAGTCATCGACAAAATAATTAAACAAGTTAAAGTCACAAGAAAATGCCACACATAATAGGTAAAATGAAAAAATACTGAAAGCTTCAAATGCAAGTAATTATGTAGAAAAACAGCATCACTTATACATTAGTGGTTAAAATATAAAATAGACAGCCAGTTTGGAAAATAGTCCAGATTTTTCTTACATTATAACAAATGCACTAACTTAAAACTTAGGCATAAATTTTAGGGAAATAAAAACACATATAGAATTCCAAAACAGTAAAACAAAAGGAAATAAGGAACATGAAATGTATGATCCACAAACATGGTACTTACAGATGTAACAGAGAAATCATAGAGAATGTACTTTTTTTCAGACACTGTGCCTGAAAGAGATGAAGTAATATGTATATACTGTTACTATGGGAAACAAAATATGGAATTGCATTCTCCTTATTTGAATTCTTCTGTATACAGTTCTGCTCAACCAAAAGCCCACTTTTGTCCGCCTCTGTAGAACCTCAGTACACTACTTTCTCTGAAGTCTCACGGCACTCTATGACTCTACTTGCTGGCATTTAAAATATCTTAATGTTCCTTCTGGTTCTCTATCAACTCAAGCTGTGAGCTTGTCAAGGTCAATGTTTATGGCATATTCATCTCCATGTGGTTTGCAAGCATCCTAATAATATTTATTAAACATTTATAAATTCTAATTCTATTCATCCTAAAAAGTTTCTCTGTTGTAGTCATATGACATTTTAGAGTGCAAAAGACCTACATTACATATATCTTTCTCAATGATAACTGAAACAGCACCTTGCTAAGTTAGTAATGAGAAGGTATTGCTTAATGTTAATGATGATATGCACTAAAGAATCAGATGAAATAATATTTATACTTTAGTTATGTCAGTAATACATAAGGTGTACATGTGAAGTCTATTTTAATACATCATCTTTAGATAATAGAACTTTTAGAATGAGTTTTAATTTTCCAAGCTACCAAAATTTTCTATAATACTGAAATATATCTGTAACAATGGACTTGGTGCCTCTTTAGAAAGTCTTTGGTGATAAATTTTGCCAAGAACCACCACCATGGTCAATGAGAAAGTATACCTTTAGACACACCATCATCCCAGTACAGTTGGCCCTTTGCTTCTCGTTTATAATCCAAGGCAATGATGAGTCCCAAGGGATTCTTCCGGCTGAGGAAAACAATTCCAAGTTTCAGACAAAGAACAAAGGCATGAATTTTCCCTTGATGAATCTACCTCTCGATGCCTAGGGGTGTATCCTCCAGAGTCTATCCCAGAAATTGAGTAGATGTTAGCATTTTGTGAAAACACAGGTGTGAAAAAGTAGCAGAATATAGAAAAGAGAGAATTGTAAGAACAATGGTGGGGTGAGGCGGGATTGTGATAATTTTAACAAAGCTGATTAGACCCTGTGACAGACACTCTTGTGAGTATGCTCCAGATACTGTCCTTTATATTAATTCACTTAACCCTCACAAAGGTGCTGAAAGATCAGGCCATCATCCTCTCCAGTTTGCCAGTAACAAGTGTGAACACAGAGACATTGTCCAATGGTAACACATATAAGATGTTGTCACGCCAGAGTTTGAACTGAACTCCTCCAGAATCTGATCCCTGAAACTCCAAACTATATTGACTTTTGCCTCCTACAAAATTCTTCTCATGTATTGGCAGATACACCTCATGATAATGTCTGACCATAGGGAAATTCTCATGAGGATTATTTTGACTGTTCCTATCATCTGATTTAATCCAAAATGAGAAAGAAAGCGAGACTATGTTTATCGTTCTGAAAACAAGTTGGGGTCAGCCTTGAAAGGAAAAGATTGCTGACAGTAGAGGTATTTCATTTGGTCCATGTACTCTTGATTCTTGCTTATCTTCCCCATGAAGCCTCACTGAGCTTCAGAGTAGTAATAAGACATTGGAACTTACCTGGCCTCTGTGGTTATGTTTGGCTCCTGGGTGGGAAATATGTAGCCACCTCTAAGGTGAAGTCCTATTCTGTCACCTGGTAATGGCATGTCCATAAATTGTTTCCTCTCTTGGATAGCCACTCCCTAAGCAACAAAAGGAAAACAGACCAGATAAGAGACTACAGCCAGGAAAAACCCTAAAGAGCCTCTAGTCTAGTCAACTTTACTTTAGAGACAAGAAGATGGGGATCCCGGAAGTGAGGTGATTTCCCCGAAGGTATATGTGTAGTAGAGAGCAGAGCTCAGACACCATCCTAACCACATTGTCTGCCTCACAATACTTTGTGTTATAGTGTATCTTGGCTGTCCCCTACAATCTTATGTGTTAAAGGCCTGGTCCCTGACTCAAAGGTACTGAGAGCTGTTAGAAACTTCAAGGGTGGGGCTTAACATGAGCTTTTAAGTTATTAGAAGTGTATGCTTAGTGGGAATTGTAAGGCCCTGATCTCTTCTTTTACTGTTTTTTACTTTCTCACCATGAGATTTTGTTCCTTCTTATGCTTTCATCAAACAGTCTGCCACCAGCCAAAAGTAATAGAACCAAAGACTAGAGCTTTGGAAATTGAAGGCAAAAATATAGAGACCCTTTCCCCTTATAACCTTGTTATCTTGGATATTTGTTATAATAACGGAAAGTTTACTGAATTATTGTAATTTCAACACTGTGCTTGAATTGTCTTTTTTCACAGACAGCAGGTAATGAAGTGATTAGTCCCAATTATCAGCATAGCATTCAGATTGAGATGACTGACACAGTGAGATTCTATAAACCTATTGCAGATATTAGAAATGGCTTCTACTGTTTCATGAAGGTCAATGTCCCTCTAAAGTTCATATGTTGGAACCTAATACTGTATGTGATGCTATGAAAAAATGACTCCTCTGGATAAGTGATTGAGTAATGGAAGCCAGTGAGAAACTATCATTGGTGAAATGGAGAAGACATTGATTTTGGACTTTATAGCCTCCAAGGACTAAGGACAATAAAATTCTGTTTATACATTATGAAGTATGAAGATTTTTATTATACCATCCTAAGTGGCTCAAAACATTACCCACAATCAACTGATTACAACCCCTTGTGTTATCTTACCATGAACTCCAAAGCCTTCTGGTTTAGAACTGTTCTCTGTTAGAAACCACTTTACTTACCGTCTCATAATCATACCAGATGGCATCTGGGATATAGGCTTTAACTTGGTCCTTGCCCTAAGAAAATAAAGCCAGTAAGTAATATTAGTGCATGTACATGCAGACATGCATACACACACTCAAACACATACCTCTTTATAGTATAAAGATCACTTCCACATGGTTGCCCATGGCTATCTGAATAATCCTAAGAGACTTTTGAGATCCTCCTATTATACCAATAAAACACATGAACCCAGAAAGGTCAAACAATTTATTCAAAGACATGCTGTACCTAGAAATTATGTTCATTTTGTTCTGTTTTTGTGCATTTTCTAGAAGCCGAGAATTTCATTCTCATAGTTTCACTGTCCATTAGTTAAGAGTAGACTAAGCCAACCACATCCCCAGGGGAGCAAAGTCACTTGTTGATTAGATATAATTGACACATCACCAGCTCAAAGAGCCTTTGTTATCTATCCTTTTTTCTAGCTTCCAATCTTAATAATGTTTTTAAATAAGATAATCAGTATAGTAACAATCTTTCCCCAACACCTTACTTCTCACACTTGCCCCTGGTCATATCTTCCTATACTCCACTTTCTCCCATTACTTCTTTGCACACCTATTCTGTCTTCCCAACCCAATCCCTCAGGATGAGAAGATATCTATATGCTCAGCACATATACAGAGACCTATACACACCACAGCATAAGTCCATGTTATTGCATGGCCACATGCCTAAGAATATAGGTTTAAAGGTAATTTTACAACATAGAAACTGTTTTAGTGGATGCATTATTTGAAACAAGAATTCTTATTTTCCAAACACTCATAATTATTCTCATTTATATTTATATTTAGACTTAAGTACAATCATATATACTCAGCATATAGATTATTCAGCCATAAAGCTATGAGGACAACTGTAACATCCCATCCCATTATTCAAGTTACAAACATACTTCATACAACACAGGTGTGATGAGGAGTCCGGGTCCCCATAAGAACTGCTCATGAACAGCCCATGTTGCTGGGTCCTGATAGAATCTATAAAACATAGAGCACACACAGAGTCGAGTGAGTACAATTTTCAAAAGGAAGCAGCCACCCACTGCATGTCTTAAAGGACCTTGTTACAATATCAAGGTAAAGGTAATTTGTGATCTGAAGGGGATCCTTGGTCTAGAAACTCACTCATGTACCAGGGGTCTTGCTACCGTCTCTCCCAGTGTGTGAGCTCGGTAGAAGAGGGTGTAGAGATAGGGCAGTAAGGTATAGCGGATGTTCAAATAATGTCTTGATGATTGCAATAGCACAGAGTTAGGGCCAAAGGCCGCAGGGTCCTGATCCTAGAAGGAAATGGAAGCAATTAGTGAATATTTCTATTGTGATACAGAGTTTTCTCATATGAACAAAGTCCATTTCTGTGGTTTGGAGAAGGAGGAAATATCTTCAGAATGTAGTTGTTTACTTTGTTTTATGGCTGAAAAATATGAAAGATAGATAACATGACTTTTCCAGTGATGCACAAGCAGGTAGTTTCCACCTCACCCAGTCTTCTGAGGCCAGACTATAGCAACCCTGGGTGACAAGAAGCTACCTTAGGGTTTCAATGAATGTAAAAGAGCCAAAGGGAATCTACTCTCTTCAAAGACACTTCGATATATATATCTGAGGCATTTTATATTTCACATTGCAGTTGACAACAACAATCACTTGATTTAAACTTACTTTTACAATTTACAAATATATTTACCTTTGTTGCATTACCTAACTGTGATTTACATTCCAAACCTTTTCTTTCCTCTGGACTTTTGTGAATTTGCAATTTTTAAGCTTTTTATGTACTTTCCTCTGGAATTGTTTTAACCATTACATTTAGTTCCATTTTTCACATCCCAAAGAAAATGGCCTTTGCATGTCTCTTGGCATATTAATTCAACATGTGAAAAGATAATAAGGACAGATTTGGGCAAATTTAATCAAAAAGCAAACAAAGAATACTTTAGCAGAGATATCTGGTTTTCCTACAACTCAGAGGCAGACACTAGCCATCATATAGGCACTCATTTTGTTCACTCTCTATGTAGTTTGGAAAATATGAAATATATATATATATATATATATATATATATATACACATACATATGTATATATATATGAGCTGCACTTTTTAAAATTTTTGGTATATGTATATGTCTGAGATATGAATATGTAAGTATGTTGTATACATGTTCTCATGTATGTAGAGGTATTTATTGTCTGAGTTATATTTTTTTAATTGCAATGATGAAATCCCAAGAACATAAGCAAGTTGGGGAGCAAAGTGTTTGTTTGTGTACACTTCCATGTCACAGTCTATCATCAAAAGAAGTCAAGGCAGAAACTCAGGGCAGGGTTCTCAAATCGAGAACCTTGAGGCAGGAACTGATGTCTCAAGGAACTGAGATTATGGATAAATCCCTCTTGTTTGCTCCTCATGGCTCACTCAGCTTCATCTCTTATAGCGTCCAGGACCCATGGGTAGTAACACCTATAGTGATCTGCGTCTTCTTACATCCCACATCAATTAACAAACAAGAAATGTATCAAAATCATGCACATGGACCAATCTGGTGGTGGTATTTTTCTCAATTGAGGTTTATCTTCCAGTATGTCTCTAGCTTGTGTCAAGTTGACATAAAACTAGCCAACACATACGTACACACAAACACACAAACAAACATAGGTGTTTGGGTGTGAGTATGGAGGTGCAAAGTTGATGTTGTGTGTCTCCTTTGATACACTTATTTATTGAGGTATCTCTTGCTGAGCTGTAACTCGACAATTCAAGATGGTCTCTCTAGCCTACTTATTTTGAGGATCCCCCCCCACACACCTCTCTCTGGCATGTTTTAATCACAAGCAACTGCCACTTCTGCCAGTGTTTTTACCAGGGTTCTGGTCTTCCTAAATCTTCTTATCACATTTGTGCAGCAAGCATTATATCCATTAGTTATCTTCAAGGCTGCTGTAATGAGTTTATTAAAACCAAAGCCACCCAGTCTAAAATATTTCAATTGTAGCCTATTTTATTAAAAGAAAAGAAAATTATTTTATTTGTTGCTGTTGCATTAAAAAAATCCTTAAGAAGGACTTTACACTACTTCTGTAGACTTGCCCATTAAAAATATTATTTTAGATAAAAAGAATAATGGTAGAATGAATCATAGGAAGTAGCAGAGGGATGATCTTCCAAACTATCCAAGATAAAAAAATTTTATATCACTGATATAACCCTCCATATTCTTTCTCCTTTGTTTCTTCTTTACATTAAGTATATTAATATTAGTATTTATTACTATATTAACATAATTAAGTTATTTTAATAATTTATAGTAGTATAAAATTGATCTCCCAATGTCCCATATTCTACAAAGTTATGACAATCAATTGAAGCAGTGTAGATTTTGTTGGTCATGGTGGTAGTATTGAATCTAGGGCCTCACATGTGCTAACTTAGTTTGTTTTAAACAGGTCTTCTTAGGTAAATCAAATTGGCCTAAAAATTACAGCAATCCTATCACCTCTGTTAGTTGAGTGCTAGAATTAACAGGCCTGTGCCTGTTAATGACCATGACCCACTACTAGCATAGATAATATGCCAAAAGTTCTTATACCTTTGTGGATGCGTTTTTGATAGCAACTCAATACATAAATATCCACCCTTCCCAAACTTTCATCTGGACACTCTGCCTTTTAGATATGTCATTCAAAATTTACCTACTCTCATGAAGCAAAGTGACAGTGTATAAGACCCCTCTTTGAAAATAAGTAGATATTATCAACGAATGCCCTACCACTTCTCTTGGAGGAACTCACCCTGTACGCAGGACCGTTGTGATTCCTGGATAGTGGGTAAAATGCTCCAAGTTGCATCCACCTTGTGCAGAGTTCTTCTGTGACATTGTTTTTATAGCCACAGATGTTGGCTCCTACCTGAACACACATGCAAACAAATTATTACTAGAAAGGCAAAATCAATGTCCCTATTACTGCCTGGATTATTATTGTCTTTATTGTCTGTATATAGAGAAAGAAAGAGAACTCTTACTAATATTATTTGGTATTTAAAAGATCCCAAAGTCCCAGAGCAAGCCCTAGTCAAATGAGAGGAGCAAGAAGATGCTCATTACAGGATATACTAGGCAAATTGATCAGACAGGGTGTCTATATTGACCTCATCATTCAGTCTCTGATTTCATACTTATTCATTCACTGGTCCTCTCCTGACAGGGTATTTTTTCTTATACATTTGATTCATCATAATTCTCTCCTACTGACAGAGACTGTATGGAAGATACACCAATGCTAACATTTATATCATTCTGTCTTCAGAACCATCTTACAGCACACATAGAAATTGATTTTGCCAAAACATAGACAATGAGACATGTTCCTTAGCTTTTCAGACACCTGAAAGAATGGTAATAGAAAGAATAACAAAGGACCAAGGTTGGGAATGAGGCTTACCAGGGGGATGCCAAACAGATTAAACTCAAGGATGCTGGGGATGGACCATCTGAGATCATCCCAGGTGGCTGCATTGTTCCCCAGCCAATGACCAGCAAACTTGCCAGAGCCAGCAAAAGTAGACCTTGATAAGACAAAGCTCCTCTTGGAAGAGAAGGCAACCTCCAGGGCCCTGAAAAAAGAATTCCAGCCAGTTGTAGGTGAGGCAATCTGGGACTGTCTAGGATTCACTTTATGCCAGGGTCAGCAATGGATTTTTCAACCAAATGGAAAACAACAAAAACAAATATCGAAAACTACATTTGCTAAGAAGTTTGCCATTTTTAAGTTTCTTCTCACTTCTATGTGAGGCTTACCATCTTGTATAAGATAATATGGATCAGTTCCGGCCTGAGAATAAATTTTTCATAGTTCCTGTACTCCTGATTACAGGTTTGTTGTTTGTTTTTGTTTTTGTTTTATTTTGTTTTATTGTTGTTGTTTTGGATGATTTCTACATCTTGTTGGATCTGACAGTGTTCTGGCTCTTTTGCAGGACAATATGTCATATGCCACAGAAAGTTAAATTGTGGCGCCCTCTACTCTAACTACAGGGCTTTGATTTTATTTATTTTTTTTTTATTTTTATTATTATTATTATTATTTTTTTGCTTTGCTTTGCTTTGTTTCTTGTACCCTTTCACCTAAGCCTTGTGGCCTGGTTTATAATCCTGCTTCACATAAAAACCCTGGCTCAGGTTCAGGTTCTGTCTTGGCGTGGATGTGGACTACAGGACAGTTTACCCTCATTATCTTTATTGCATCATGAATCATCATTAAGAGCCTACACAAAGTGAAACTGAAACAGGATTGGGTATGCAGCTGAGAGGTCACAAGTCAGAGAAGGCCTTTATGCAGCATGGATTAGAGAACATGTGTCTTAGGAAAAAATAATTATTTCAGAGATCTTTCTGTTTCTCTTCCTCCCCTGTCTGTGTATGCCCTTTTAATGATCATTTCTTGAGCGCTGAGAAAATGTGCCTCCTTTTATCCCAGAGGGAGAGAGAGAGAGAGAGAGAGAGAGAGAGAGAGAGAGAGAGAGAGAGAAAGAAAGAGAGAAAGAGAGAAAGAGAGAGAGAAATTGCAGTCTAGCCCACTGCCAGCTCTTCCCAAACTATTCTTCCAAACTAAGTCTGGGCTAAGCCTTCAGCAGATCCAAGTCTGTAGTTCTCCTAACTTCGGAGCTGCAACAGGCAGGTGTGAGGAAGTAACTGAGGTTGGCCCAAACTTTCACTTTTTAAATTCAACAGTACCTCATTCCCAAAGGCCAAGGTCCATTTATTGCTACTGTTTTCTAGAAATTCAACCAGTTCTTCCAAGCTCAGGCATGTCAGAAAGACACTTTGGTCTTACTGAGCCACAATTACCTTTAAACAATTAACTGCAGCTTTTAGAATATACTAGAATATACTAACCGAACCAATTGTGCTTTTACAGCACATCTATCACACAGAGACACTGACATAGAAGCAATCTGAAACTTTTCCTTCTCCACATTTTCTGACAGTGTGACTTAGTCACTCTGCCTCAAGCCTCATTTTTAGACACAAGCGTCTACTAAGAAAAACATATGTATTTTGAGAAGTTGGTAAAAGTCTGTTTTCATTCCTAGGTTTCAAATTGAGGCTTAGGATGCTGAACTTTATATCTTTCCAGGAGATGCAAGTTTTGCCTGCCCTGGAACTCCACTTTGAATTGGTAGTGAATAGGCTATTTAGAGATCAAAGCCAGAGAGCTAAGTGAGTAGTCATTAATGAGAAAAATGGTGAGGACTTTAATTAAAAGGTGATTGTGACTGATAATAGTAAAATTTCGAAAGTAGAAACAAAATGATCAAAGGCTAATTTATAAATTTTCAGAAAAAAAATAAAGATGATGTGAAGGTAATTATTTCAGAGTCTGCAAGTTAACAATGCCATTGCTTCTATCTGAGACACAGAATTTAAAATGATCAGTCAGAGTATGGTGGTTAGTTTGAAAACCCAAGAAGTGCTATGTGATTGGCACTACAGTGTGAGACACTGCAACGGGAGCAGGGTAGAAGATACTTAAGGATATGTACATGCACATTGCATGGGTATGTCTGCGTGTCCATCTGTCGCTGTCTCTTTGTGTCTCATGTTCTCTCTGTCTCTCTCTCTCTCTCTCTCTCTCTCTCTCTCTCTCTCTCACACACACACACACACACACACACACACACACGTTTGCTTGCACAAGTGTGTGGATGTAATTGTTCCTGGAGGACAGAATCCCCTAGAATTGAAGTTACAGGTAATTATGAGCTATTTCACATGGCTGCATGAACCACAGTCCTCTGCAGGGGCAGTATGCACTGTTAACCACTGGGTCACTTCCACAGATCCAGTTTTAGATAATTGTGTTAAAAAAAAAATCAAGGTGAGGTACAGTTAAAAAAATACACTTATAAAATTGAAAAATTACAGTAATATCCACAATAAGCAATAAATGACCTACATGTTGGCCTGGAGTGAAAAGACAGGGTCCAAGAATAATTACAATGGCTCATCAGTAGATAAAAGGATTTCAAAAAATATATACTAATGGACACGCAGGCAAGAAGGTGATGCTGTGGTGAGTACAGGGTACCATGGAGAGATATCTCTCAAGGGATAATGGACCATGGTTTGAGAGTGGTCATGACATACAGGAAGTCAAGTGAGGAATAAATAAAGCCCTATGCCCTCCTCTGGCTACAGAGTTCATACCAGACTAGAAGGAAACAGTCCAGGAAGACTCTCTTTGTCTTTTCCTAAACACCTGGCAGGTCCTCAACAGCTATTCACAGTGTGTTAGTTTCCCATCTCTGTTGCAAATCTAAGATTTAAAATCCTCAGTTAAGCCTAGAATTTTCTTCTCTTAGGTATAATTGTATTTTACTAACATCTAAGAGAAGAGGTGATTAGAGTCTATTTTCTATTCACAAAATCCATCACTAAAATCTTTGTACAAGGTAGAAAAAGGAAGGGATCCTTTCCATCTTTCTGTTTCCTTAGAAGGAATGGTACTAGAGGTTGTGGGAAGTGTATGTGTGTGTGTGTGTGTGTGTGTGTGTGTGTGTGTGTGTGTACATAAGAGAGAGTATGTGTGTAAGTATGTGAATGAATCTGTTTATGTGACTCTGTGTGTGTGTGTGTGTGTGTGTGTGTGTGTGTGTGTGTGTGTACACATACAGAGAAGAGAACCGAAAAGACAGCATCAAGAAGTAAAGAGATAACGGACAAGGCTGAGATATAGCATATTGTCAGATGAAAGTAAGACAACCCAGTTAAACTTGATTTTTAAAAATTCTATAAATATTTTTCAGAAAAGTATGTTCCATGAACATTTAACTTAGCATCTTGGATCTTTTTATTTGCTAAACTCTGTTGTGTCCTTCATACATTCAGTAATGGGACCATGGCTGTTTTTCCGTTGGGGCCTCCACCTGCCTTACATTTTATTGCCCATGAGTATCACTGAAATGAGTTTACCTTAATCATAAACCAATCAAAATTAAACTTCCACAGAAAACCCTAATGTTGGGCACCTTAATTACTATTATATGCCAATTTCTATATTTTTATAATTACAAACAATATTTGAACAGCATATTTATGCATGAGAACACCATTGACTTTTATCTCCCACATTCCACCTCCCACCTCCCCAAATCTAGACCCAGGTATACAACCAAAGCCTTACAAGTTTGTGGCTCTTGCCATGGTGTAGCCATACAGGCTATGGACGTCATAGTGAAGGCCTGAGTAAAACTCTGTGTCCATGCAGAGGGTTCCTACCAACAGGGATCCATCCAGGACGTCTAGAGAAAGCACACAGCAGTGAGGGTAACTCTACCATCAAACAACTGTAACTAAGTAGACATCTAATCCTTTTCCTCATTATTATGCCTTTACCAATCCCCTGACAAAACCCTTTCCATATTTTAAACGTTATTCTTTATTGTTTCTATATAAGGTCTACACTGAACCAGCTATGATTTCCTGGAACTCACAAAGGATGGTGGTAAGTGGAAGCATCTGAGCAACTTGCTCCAAGCACTGGGTAATCCATCTGAGAATATATACGAAGCACCTACTGTCGATCTGCACATACTTAACCTACGAGAACTGCAGGCAGGATGTTTAGGGATGACTGATATGCAGAGGGACATATTCACATTTTTTTTTATTGAATATCGTCTTCATTTACATTGCCAACAGTAAAACATTTCCCGATTTCCCCCCTCTCCAAAGACCCCCAACCCCTCCTCCCACCCCCTGCCTCCACGTATATGCCCCTCCACCCGACTCACTCCCACCTCCTGCCCTTCAATTTCCCTTTGTTGGGCATCTATTGAGCCTTTTCCTAACCAAGGACCCCTCCCCACACTGATGCCCAACAAGGCATTCCTTTGCCACATTTTTTCCTGGAACCACATGTACCCCTTGGTTGATGGTTTAGTCGCTGGGAGTCCTGGGGCATCTGGGTGGCCGAAATCATTGTTCTTCCCAAGGGGCTGTAAAACCCTTCAGCTCCTCCAGACCACCCTCCAGCTCCTCACTTTTATATCACAGTTTTTAAAAAGAGATGGTCGGAGTCATGTGACATCAGATATTTTCATGATTAGGAACTCAAAGCCCAATTTTTAGAATCCACAGTGTGGCTTTTCCTTTTTTTTTTTTTTTTTTTGCTTTTTTAAAAAGCTAAAATGCTCCATGCTTTTATAAACTCATTTTCTCTCTCCTCTCTGTGCATGTGTACCTGATATCTTGCCCCTGTGTAGGTTCTTACTAGGAAGAGGTATGCAAAGGAACAAAATAAGATTAAAACTTTCCCACCAGCCATGTTGTAAAAGGATTTGGAGCAGGAAATTTAACTGGATGACAAACTGTGGTGTAAATTCTTTTTCTTGCAGTTTGTGAAAATCACAACTATGTTAATTGTGGGCAGAATACTAAAATTTTCCTACGACAAGAGGTAGTCACATCTGTATCATTGTCAGGATAACATGTAGTGTGTGGCTTAGTTAAGAGGGAATGTGACTAGACTCGTGTGAATGAACAAATGACTGTGGGGACAAAATAAAGTGTGTGTCTGAGCAACCAGACAGTGGTTCAACGGGACATTACAGAGAAAAATAAAAACAAAAGACTCACCAAAATATAATAACACAAGAAGAATATTAAGAGATTAAGGAACAAAAATGATAAATGGATCTAGAATGTCAATAAAAGAGCTAGGAGACCCATGCCAAGTAGAGAAGAATGAATCTGTTAGGGAAGCACGGCGAAGACTTTGCAAATGTTGAAATGGTTTAAACTCACACAGAGAGAAAAAAATCAGAACCCCTTCAGTAAACAAAGGGGAGCTGAGAAGCAGCTAAGCCTTAGTTTCAGGGGTATATAAAGGATGGACAAGCAGAAGAAGATTGTTAGAGACTGTCCAGATGCCCATACTCCATCGTATTCTAGAAGCTCGAGGTCTTATTACAAAGATTAACTTCTTTAGAAGTTTATGCATGCCTATGAGGCAAGATTCTTGCAAAGAAATATGGACAACATAAGCAAAAACTTACTCCATCTGATCAGACCCTCTTTGTCTTCTCCCATTTCACCTGTGAAGCAAGAGCTTAAAGCTCTCATCAGGGGAGGATGAGGCAATGCAAGAAACAAGATCTTTGACCCTCAGCTTGGATTCAGGCCATCCACACCTCACTGCAGGATGACTTGAGTAAAATACACTTTTATAGAGTCAATCCACTGAGACTGTGGGGGGGTTCCCTCTTCTCATACTGTATACTATTCTACACTGTCTGTCAGTGATGGTTGATCTTCATTGTCAACATGACTGTTTTTAGATCAGATGCAGTATATTCAGAGTATTCATGGCTACAGACTTAACTGGATTTAGAATCTAAGATGTAAAAGACACACGAGTTTGTCGGTGAGGATGCTTCCAAGGAGGTTGGACTGGAAGTGCAGACCCGAGGGAAGGTAGTTGTGTGCTTGGAAGCTTGCAGAGTACCAGCACCCATCTCTCTCTCTGCCTTCCTAAAGTGGCTGCAATGTCAACAGCTACCATGACACACTATATTCCTCTTATCTGTTAGCTAGAATAAACTCTTCACCCCTGAAATGATCTCTTCCAGGAATCTTGCCACAGAAATAAAGACAGTTAAATAACACGTTACTTTAGTCCCACATAAACACACATTTTTCAGGAGGCAAGAAAAGCAATCTTGACTTGAAGTACAACCAATAAATAAGACACTGAAAGAAAAATTGCTGTTTAACCCATATTACTAATGAGAAAAGAGAGAGGGGAAGAGGGAAAAAGGAAAGAAAAATTACAGATTTACTTTAACTCAATGAAGTCTTATCATGGAGCATCATAAAATTCACATAAGACTTTAAAAATGCCACTTTAACACCAATTTCCATTAAATGTGAGATTGCTTGGTGATTTAAACGATGGCTAATAAAAAAGTATAGGAGGCAGGAGAAGCAGGGAGAGACAGAGGACAAGAGGGAAAGAGAAAGAGAGGAAATATGAATTTAGGTATATAGTTTGTGCCTTGGAGTGTTTAAAATTTCTCACAAAATCCAAAACACATTCTCCTGAGAGCTTTGGATGTAGTGAGCTGGATAAATGAATTTAGAACTCTTCTGTGGAAGAGCCACTGACTGAGAAGCAGTTGAATTCTTTAACCACAAGTTGCTCTTTGACGTAAAAAGAATCTGAGGCCAATGGGTACCATGTAGATTTTGGTGAGAGGGTGGTTCAGATGTCTGAGGACTCATCAGATTGGAAAGGTAACTCTGCCCCTGGCCAGGCTGAGTGTCAGTGTGTCTAGTTCTTGCACTGAGGGCCAACAAAACTTACTGGGAGTGAAGGGAGGAGAGTTCAAGTTGTTTGACTCGCACGTGTAATCACTGGAGCCTTGGGCAAGTGTGGCTAGTTCATCCATTTCCTTCAGAGACAAAACACACAAGAGAAAATGCATTGATATAAAGCAAGCTGGACAGGAAGTGCTTATAACGTATCTCCTTTTAGCTGCTTTCAGGTTTTAAATAACCTCTACAGCTTTCCTTGGCCTCTGTTTCATTTTTATAAAAACAAGTAACTTTGGTTAAATTCCGTTGATATTATCATACAAATCCAAATGACATTGAACATATTTTAACTTTTATAACTTTATTTAATCTACTAATTAGGATAAATAATTTCAAGTGTTGACCTTTTCTTTATAAACTATAAAGATTTTATTGCTGATGTTGCTGTTTGAATGTATTCTAAAAACTAAGGACAGGATAATATTTTTCTCTTTTTACTTTCTCTGTCTTATTTTCCACAGGGGAATAATTAAAGAACATAACTGAAGTTTTCAAAGAAACCTTATCAGTTTTGAACAATAAAAACCACAAAGCCTCTATGATTATATCTTTATGAACTAATGCTATAAATACATCAATCATCACTTTTAATGAAACTATATTTAAGTTGAAACTAAGTTAATAAAGAAAAATGGAATTCTTTGAAAAAGCAAAGGACTTTATCAAATGAAACAACCAGTTGGTAGCAAATGTAGAATAAGAACATGGAGTTTTAGAAGCCTAATTTTGCAGGTATATATTTGGCATGGAGTAAAAGAACCATACTGTTATAGATCAGGGTCAACCTCCATATAAAATTTTGGCATGTCCACTTCCAGTGGGTATTTGCATCTAGAATGATAACTTACAATCCACACACCATCAAACTCCAGACGCTTGTGAAATTCAGTGACCTGCTGGGTCCACCATGGAAGAGAGGCTGGATTGGTAAAGTCTGGAAAGACTGACTTTCCTGCATAACCCTGTAGAACAAATAGCAAAGCAGTAGCAGTACGTGTGATGGTTCAGTTAGTAATTGATTAGACACCATTTCTTTTACCAGAAACCTAATATTGCTTATTATTTGTCATTCTACTAGCAAACTCCAAACAATCAGTAAAATACATGCAAGAATCCAAAGGAAGAAAAGAAAAAGAAAGGCCAACTGGTTAACTGAAAATCTATCATCTATCCCTTTCTATTTAAAAATGTAAACTTTTAGTATGTAAGGCCAATTGCAAGATGTGAGATAATGTCTTCTGTATGTGACTAGGAAGCTCCCTCTTGAAATCCAAACAATATGGCTACCTAAACAAGACTGGAGGAATGGCAACAACAGGTGGCATGGGAAAATAGAGCAATTTCACAAAGTCCCACTCCTTTATGAAGAGTTCTGAAAATTAATCATGGGAAAGGAAGATTCAGTCTTCAAACCCTGATGATACCTTTGATAGGTTATCCAATCCCAAGAAGTCATCCCTAAACATATGCATGTACACACACACACATACACATACACACACACACACAGAGACATCTACAATGTACTTTAAATAAATAAATAAATAAATAAATAAATAAATATTTTTTATTGGATATATTCTTTATTTACATTTCATTTCCCTTTTCCTAGTTCCCTGCCCCCCAAAGGTCCCACATGCCCTTTTCCCTCGCCTTGGTCCCCCATCCACCCCTTCCCACTTCCCTGTTCTGGTATTCCCCTACACTGATGCATTGAGCCTTTCCAGAACCAGGGTCCACTCCTTCCTTCTTCTCAGACATCATTTGGTATATGGATTGTGACTTTGGTGTTCCAAGATTCTAGGCTAATATCCACATATCAGTGAGTGCATACCATGGGTATTCTTTTGAGACTGGGTTACCTCACTTAGTATGATGTTCTCCAGCTCCATACATTTGTCTAGGAATTTCATGAATTCATTGTTTCTAATGGCTGAATAGTACTCTAGTGTGTGTGTGTGTGTGTGTGTGTGTGTGTGTGTGTGTACATTTTTTTTGTATCCATTCTTCCATTGGGGGACATCTGGGTTCTTTCCAGCTTCTGGCTATTATAAATAAGGCTGCTATGAACATAGTGGAGCATATATCCTTATTGCATGCTGGGGAATTTTCTGGATATATGCCCAGGAGTAGTATGGCAGGGTCCTCTGGAAGTATCATGTCCAGTTTTCTGAGGAACCTCCAGACTGATTTCCAGAGTGATTGTACCAGCTTGCAATCCCACCAGCAGTGGAGGAGTGTTCCTCTTTCTCCACATCCTTGCCAACACCTGCTGTCTCCTGAGATTTTAATCTTAGCTATTCTGACTGGTGTGAGGTGAAATCTCGGGGTTGTTTTGATTTGCATTTTCCTAATGACTAATGATGTTGAAGATTTCTTAAGGTGCTTAAGAACTTCATCTGAAGTTCTTCAGGTGAAAATTCTTTGTTAGCTCTGTACCCCAGTTTTTGATAGGGTTATTTGCTTCTCTGGGGTCTAACTTCTTGAGTTCTTTGTATACATTGGATATTAGCCCTCTGTCAGATGTAGGGTTGGTGAAGATCTTGTCCCAATTTGTTGGTTGCTGATTTGTCCTTTTGACAGTGTCTTTTGCCTTACAGAAACTGTAATTTTATGAGGTCCATTTGTCTATTCTTGATCTTAGAACATAAGCTATTGGTGTTCTGTTCAGGAACTTTTCCCCTGAGCAAATATCCTCAAGGGTCTTCCCCAGTTTCTTTTCTGTTTGTTTCAGTGTGTCTGGTTTTATGTGGAGGTCCTTGATCCACTTGGAGTTGATCTTAGTACAAGGAGATAAGAGTGGGTCAATTCTCATTCTTCTGCATGTTGAGCTCCAGTTGAGCCAGCACCATTTGTTGAAAAGGCTATCTTTATTCCACCGGATGTTTTCAGCTCCTTTGTCGAAGATCAATTGGCCATAGATGTGTGGGTTAAATTCTGGGTCTTCAATCCTATTCCATTGATCCACCTCCCTGTCACTGTACCAATACCATGCAGTTTTTAACACTACTGCTCTGTAGTACTGCTTGAGGTCCAGAATACTGATTCCACCAGAAGTTCTTTTACTGTTGATAATAGATTTAGCTATCCTGGGTTTGTTTTTTTGTTGTTGTTGTTGTTATTCCAAATGAATTTGAGAATTGCTCTTTCTAACTCTATGAAGAAATGAGTTGAGATTTTGATGGGGATTGCATTGAATCTTTATATAGCTTTTGGCAAGATTGCCATTTTAACTGTATTAATCCTGCCAACCCACAAGCGTGGAAGATTTTTCCATTTTCTGAGGTCTTCTATTTCCTTCTTCAGAGACCTGAAGTTCTTGTCATACAAATCTTTCACTTGTTTGGTTAGAGTCACACCAAGATACTTTATATTGTTTGTGTCTATTGTGAAGGGTGTCATTTCCCTAATTTCTTTCTCAGCCTGCTTATCCTTTGAGTATATGAAGGCTACTGATTTGCTTGAGTTGATTTTATAAATGGCCACTTTGCTGAAGTTGTTTAAAGTACCAACTTTTATAAATTTCACATAATTCAGTCATCTGGATTAATCTATGTGTAATTGGAACAGAAGATAAGCTACATGATTCATTTGAAAGTACATAGTCTTACAAGTACCTCTGTCCTAAAAATCAGTTCCTTTGTAGTTTATCCAGAGTCTGAAGCTGATACTATAGAGTCAAGCCTGAGTCTACCTATGTGTCTTGTATAAATTAAGAAGTATATTCATTGAACTAGGCTCCAAATTCATCATGAACATCTTGTTACAAGACTGAAGTTGGATTTAACATCTCAGGAAAGAGAAATTTAGTGGAAGTCATTCTTAAATTAATTTTCTACTAAAGAGACCTTTCTTTTCTATAATCTGAAATGTTAGTGAGTCTGGGACTGGTTTTTATATCCCTTAGAATTTTAATAACCTTATTATCATATCTATTAGTTTAAAATAGAAAAGCTACCAAAATCATAAAAGTAGCAATATTGGGACTTGCCTATCATCTATCTTCATATAAAAAGTAAAGTTATACTCAAGTTGTTATATACTCTGAACTTCTTGAGAAATTACCTCCCCAACAGCAAAGCCACTGGAGCTCATGATCCACAGTCTGTCCTTGCTTCCACTCCTGAAGGTCTCATACTCATCATTTTTGACGATGCCAGGATTCTAATAAATAAGAAGGGTATAAATAATTCTCTGTTATGTGCATTTTGCAACTTGAGAGAATACAAATAAAGCACCAAGCTAAGTGTTTGAACATACCAGAATAATTACATATTTCTGTCCGTTATCATGTAATTCCTTAGTAAATTTTGAGAGATTGTGGTAAGCCTGTTCATCAATAGTGAAATCTTTCTTTCCATCCATGTAGTCTATGTCCGAGTATTGCACATCCTGAAAGATAGTTCTGGGCAGTGAGAACTCAGAAAATATTACTTTATTAATTGGAAAGGAGTTAATTGTTACTCAGAGTTAATCAACACTAATTCATAACCATTAAAAGAGAAGCCACATGGCAACATAGTCAACATAGTCCTGGGATTTTCCAAGCTTGTCTGGCTCCTAGAAATTAATAAGCTCCTTTAAAAGAAGCATCTACTCTCAGACGGTAGTTGTTTCCCCATTCTGATATGTGGATGTCAGGAGGATGTCCCTGAGGAACTCAGGATAGGAAGTGTATCTTGTTTATCCTTGTAATTTAAGGACTTGGATGCTGGTCATGTATAGGATACACATTAAATGTATATTTCAATGAACATGTGAGGTAACTTATAACCACAAAACATTAGATCTCAGAATCAAGTCAAAATGTATGTTCATAAGAGGATAAGGTGGTCTTTTGTCTATTAAACTTCTAGATGAATGACGAATAGTGTTAAGTGACAAAGAGATATAGAGATCTAACTAACTTATCATATGCACACTGTTTGCCTACCATGTGAGGACAGGATGCTGTCTTTAATGAGACTGGAATATTAAAAGGTTAAATGTTATTTCCCAGTCCCTTGAATAGGGAGGTAAAGGCTAACTGGGGCTTTGGTATTGGCACTTGAATCTAGATATTCTTTGTTTTCCAATGTTCCATTTGCCTCAAGATCATATGAAAGTTTATCATATGTTCTTCATATGGCTTGAGGTTGTTGCCCAATGTGATATCATCTGCTCTGACCAAAAGTGGTAAAGAAGTCCTAGGTGCCACACGTAGTCACAGGGAGGGAGCTCCCAATCAGGAAAGAAGTGCTCATTTGTTCCTGACCTGGTAGTATCAGCATATGCAGAGGAAGATAGACAAAAAAGAGCACAACAAGTAGAGTCACAAGATTGATGCATACAAATTGGCCTTTCTGATTAGTAGTGCAGTCCTGGAAAAATGGAACCTTACATTTTCTCATTCATAAAAAAGTGATAAATAGGAACTAGCCATGACTGTGAATGTTATTCTAGACTACTATAAGTACATAAAATCTTGGCCTAATTCTTCTAGGAATTGAATGCTTTCAGATAGTATACGTGGAGGATTTAGAACTAAACACAAATATTTTCCCCTTATTACAAAACAATATGGTGGGAATATTTCTCCCAGGAAAACTTGATGGCTGTATGTGCCATCTTGAGTTCCTTGAGATCAAGCCAGTCATTTCCACCCAGATAGTGTCTGTCAAATGCTAAACACACACACACACACACACACACACACACACACACACACACACACACACACATATATATATATATATATATATATATATATATATATATATATATATGCCTGCACAAGTTCTGAAACATGAAGTTAGTTCTGAAGGAATTCTGACAACTTCATTGACCATGTGATGAGTTTATTAGACACTTGGAGTTATCTTTTAATTTACAGGATAACTTTGAACCCCATAAATACTTTGCAACCACAGAGATTCAGAGTTAATCTGGAGTTTTGCAAGGTAACTGTGAAATTATCTTACTGCAAATCATTATTAACATTTTCAGTTCTCGCTGACAACATCACCAGGTGTTGATTTCCCTTGTAAAATTACTGCTAAACTTGATGGTGTCTGTGCCTTATGTAAAGTATTTCTCACCCCAAACTCCCCAGGGTAAAGTGTAAAATCCTTACTTTTAAAAAATGGAAACCACAATATTAACTAAGCTAACATTACAGGTAAATATTTAGAGATAGGACTAAAATTCCAGTCCTTTGACTCTATGAACTATGCCCTTTACATGGTCATATGAATAATTCAGTATGTCAATATCTGACACTGTGTGTGGCTCTATCAATCTATCATTTTACTCACCTTTTTCTTCTTAATTGAATGCAAAAAACAGAAGAAATGAAATTGTATCAAAACCCCAATAAGAAAAGCCTCAGCTTACATATGGAATCTCAGCATCACGTGTTCGCTGTCCTACTTGTCTCAGCCCTTCAATGCCTCCATAGTCCCTGCGGCTGAGCTGAAAACCAAGGCTCCAATAGGAAGGCAAGAAAGGTCGACCAACAACCTGGAAAGAGAAGTAAAATAGCATCTGAGCTTTGATAGCAAACACTAATGAACATTGAAGCATCAAGTCCATCTGAATCATTGATTCCTTTTTGCTTCTTTAAAGTCCTCATGTCTAAAATTGTCAGAAACAAAAGGAATCTACTATTGCAAAACTCCAAAGCTCAAACCTTTCATCAACTATTTTTTGGTTGAGAGAGGGTTTTTCTATATAGCCCTGGCTGTCCTGGAACTCACTCTATAGATCAGGCTGGCCTTGAACTCAGAAATTCACCTGTCTCTGCCTCCCAAGTGCTGGGATTAAAGGCATGTGCCACCACTGCCTGGCTCAGTCTTTCATCACTTAAAATATCTAAATGTATCCCAACAGCAGCAACAGCAGTAAACATCAGGATTTTCAGAATATTTTGGACTAATAATGTCATCCTATGGCAGTAGATCTCAATGTGTGGGTTGTAGCACCTTTGTGGGGTTGAATATCAGACATCCTGCATATCAGATATTTACATTATGATTCATAACAGTAGCAAAATTTCAATTATGAAGTAGCAATGAAATAATTTTATGGTCACCAAAACATGAGAAATTATATTAAAAGGTCACAGCATTAGGAAGATTGAGAACCACTATCCTATAGAAAAGGAAATGGGCTGGAGATGTGGTTCAGTTGGTAGAGTATCTGCCTAGCATCCAAGAAAATGTGGGTTGAAATCCCAACAGTTAATAAAAATTGGAGCATAGGGGGAAAAAGCCAGTGTTCTGTCTGGCTGGGAGGTAATGTCATAATTTCTTTTCTTGTTTCTTTGATAAAATATCCCAATAAAAGCAATATAAGGAGAAGAGCTTTTATTCTATCTCAAATTACAGTCCATCATGGCAGGGAAGTTAAAGAAGCAAAAGATTGAAGCTGCTGATCATATTCTATCCACTGGTGAGAGAGGCAGAGTGGGAGAAATGGAGGAAGCAACAAATACTTTCTAATGTGTTCATTGCTCTCTCCATTTAATAACCTGCCTAAGAAATGGTCTCACCTGCTGTCAAGATAAGTCTTGTAATATAATTACTGTAATCAAATAGTTCTCTACAGGCATTTCCAAAGGCCCATCTCCTAGATCATTCTAGGTTCTGTTAATTTGATCATCAACACTAACTCTCACAATTCGTGTTTTGTTTTGTTGTTTAGTAGTGGTGCTGAGAATAGAGGCCAGAGTCTCATGTATGGCAGATAAGCACTCCACCACTGAGCTATAACTCTGGGCTTGAGAAGCAGTACTATCCATTCATTCAATAATATATCCCAGAGTTCGCAGTGTAATAAGATTCCCCATAGACACTGAGATTATAATGACACAAAACAAATAGTATTCCTGTCTTCACAGACCTTGAATAAATACAACTCATGTGGCTGCAGATGGTGTTTGACAGTAGTGAGAGAGCATGAGACACATGGATAATGGGTGAAGAAATACTGTGTGCTTTAAGTATTCAAAATTTCCAAGTACTTCATGCCAACAATGTGAGAAGACTAGAACCCTGTCCCACATTTTTCTAAGAGTCCCTGTCCACCTACTCAGAGGCTTTCTCTCATGCTACTTAATCCCATACAGATTATTTGGACCTCACCTACAACCTTAAATATAAAATGCTTCTGGTTATAATCAACTGGGACTAAGTTCTGTCTTATTTTACTGTAGATTCACTGGGATTTAGAAGCAGGTTTAATAACCTTATATGTCACCTTGAAGGAGTCACTTCACCATTCCTTGTAGATGCTTCTTTAAAGGAAGATTAGACTAAAAGTTGTCTAGCTTCCTTCTATCCTGCATTTTGAATAAAAATATAAGTAGGATTTATCTCATATAATTATTTCTTGCTTGTTTATTTATTCACTGCTTAAATGAACTTTGCTGATTTGTGGGTCTTTGGAATGATTGATTTTAGCCAGAGGAACAATAGGAAACGGACAATGGGCATGCATAGGAAACAGAATTAAAGGTCCTGTTGCATTTCTCAAGGCTTCCTGGATTGTGCTGACAGTGATGCAGAACACATCCAGGCAATTCATTAAAAAAAATAATAATGACATACTTGTAAGCTCAGCATTTGCATCTATCCTTCCTACTACTGCTTTAACTTTCCTCTTGCTAACTTAAAACAAATATATGAGAAACCCGCAACAAACCCACAGTAAGGAGGACAGAGCCGTACCTCCAGGTACTCCTGAACGACTTGCTCTGGTGTGTTTCCCAAGAAGATGTAAAAGTCAAGAATGCCCCCAGTTGTGCGGTAAGTAATAGCAGGAGCAGGCTGAAGCGTGGCCTCTGGGAGGATTGGAAAAAGCGATTAGAATCCTCTGGAAATGCACATCTCTCTGAAACATGAATAGCTGAGTTGTCCCAAACTCTCATTTTCAAAGGAAAATGAATCACATACATTTGTTTTATTTAAACTCTGTCAATTTGAAGAAGATACCCATCAAAGGTGGAATTTTATCTTGTTTTACGCTGCTTATGAGGAAAAAAAGAGCAAATTTTATTATTTCTGGCTACATTAAAATAAATTTCTATGATATGAGTAGTTTAATCCAACAGAAAAAAAATTGAAAACTTATTGGATGAGTTTTATTATAGTTTATACACATGCAAACATACAGAGTACTATTTTTAAAATAAATAATTCTTCTTGGAACACCACTCATTAGAGGCTTCAAGATGACTGTGGGAAGGTGCTGTGAGACACAAGGTACCAACACAGTCTGCTGCCAACTGGCAGACAGCATGTCACATGAAGGGGTCTACAGGTATCTTTGGAGTGTGCATACCAAGAAATCTTATTATCTACAAGATATTAGGAGAAACATCCCATCAGAGAAATTCTCCAAAATAGTCAAGTGTTTCTAATCCTGAGCTAGATTTCTGAACAGGTTAAATTGTCAGGTTCAAATCGCAGTGGAAGTACTTCCATGCAACCTGTGACTGCTAAGTGAGGTCCCACAATAAGAGTAATTCTAGCTGTTCTCTTTGGAAGTCTGTTGTTTTCTGAAAAGAAAACACAGGGTACATGCATATGGGGGAGAGGTGAGGTGAGGGGGTGGCTGGGAGGAATGAAGGAGGGGAACTATGCTTAGAGTATATTATAGGGGAGAATACTCTATTTTCAGGGGGGGGAATGAATTCTTAAAAATGAAATCAGCATGCCTAAATCTAGTCCTATCCAGAGAAGATAAAAAGATGCTTCCTACCCATAGCATTGCTGTTCATCAGAAAAACTCCAAAAGAAGCCCCACTGGTATCTTCCAGGCACAAGAAGAATGTGTGTGCTCCATACAGATTAATCATGCCCTGCCAACAAGAAAGGAAATACAGAAATAACAGGATTATATGCTTAAAATGTTTATCCTGCAAATTATGGTGCAATGCACCTTTAATTCTAGCACTTATATGACAATATCAAAAGGATAGCTGCTTTTAGGACAGCCAATGCTACATAATAAGTTCTCTGCTAGCTTGATTGGCACAAGGTTCTGTCTCTCATAAGCGAAGAAATGTGATTAACAGAACAACAAAAAAGGTCATACATATACTGTTCAACATTTAATCGAGTGTAATATCAAAATGGTATTGTCATAATAAATGGAGAAACACAATATGGTATATGCATTCATTGAAATACTATTCAGAAAGGATACACTGCAATCAGACAGCTCAAAATGTTACACAAAATGGAAGAAATAGCCAATACTACTGTCTTTGAAAAGTTCTGATGTACACTACAAGAGAAGTTGAAGAGGAACTTTATATCTACACACTCCAATGAGAATGGCCCCAGATTGATATTCTTTTCTAAATGTTAATTCTCTGAATTATTAAAGCCAGAAAGCATCATTTTATAAAATCTTCTCCTTTTCCTGGTATTGGTATGGGATCCAGAAACTCACACATGCTAAGCAATGCAAACTTTCTCCTACTAATATTCTCAATCCTTTTTGTGTTTTTATTTTGAGACAGGGTCTTACTAATTATCCCAGGCTAGCCTTGAACTTACTCTGTAGTCCAGGGCAACATTTAAATTGCAATCCTCTACTTCAGTCTCCTGAATAACTGTGATCATGGACTTGTGCTAAGAGGCATGTCTGTCTTTCAAATATTATTTTATTTATCTTATATAATCATTAAATCATATCTTCCAAGAAAGTTGTTTTTAATTTCTATATTTCTAATTTGTGAATCTATTAAACTCAATAACAAGTATTTCTCAAATCAAATTCATTTAAATTGAGCAAAATAAGACATAGCTGTATTTTGTCAGCTACTTTTAGAAATGGAGGGTGAGCATTCCTGGCTTTGAACCTTGAACAGCAGTGGGGTGGGTGTAATCCCACCTCGGTGGGAGCAGCATCTCTGGTGAAGATGGGCCAGGTGTTCCAGCTCATGTTGTGGAGGTATTGCTGATGCACGTGTTCCCCGAGACCATACACATTAGAACTGGGCAGTCGGAAAGAGAGCTGCAGGTATTGCTGGTCAAATTGGAGGGGCCCGATGCCAGTGTCCAACCTGGACAATGAAGAGAGAATAAGTGGCACAGATGCGCTCTGGCTCTGCAGAAAACCATGCCTTCCTCCCAACATGCAGTCGGAGTTGAGTGACCTCAGATTTTAGCACTACATATTTTATGTCCCCTCCAGAGGTGTTCCCATTGTGTGTATCACCAATTCTTTAAATTTAGAGGAGCATCATAATACAGAACTGTATCATCAAAATTTTATGACTGGGGGAAGAACAGAAGTGCAACTTTACATCTCCAGTTACTACTATGGATGCTAAGTGTTATTAGCACAGCTCCCTCTGTAAAAGTGGTACAGTATACTGCCTTATAGCACACAAGTGATTGTATACTTGCCAGTACCAGGATTTGATTGACGGTTTTACTGACATTTGTATTCATATTTTATACCATGCAATTTGTGATGTAAGTAAGCTTAAATTGGTATTAAATTGGTAATTGGTGTTTAACGGTAACATTCAGAGGTGAATGGCACTTTGAAATGGTAAACAGTAAAGTTTGTGTTTGAGTATGAATGATAACTCAAAACAACAGAATTCCCTAACCCATAATATATGAGAACCATAAGCACGTGTGCATATTTACTAAAACTTGTATGAATGAAACTTAGTAAGTGGATTCGCTATCGTTTCATACCCTAATTTTACAGTCAAAACAGATTGCCTTAGTTTATTAGGCATGGCACATAATTTTATATTTTTTCTGATGTTCAAACCCATTTCCAAGTCACCCAGAGCACATCAGGATGTGTTAGATAGGTCTCTGTATTCAAAGATGGGCAGAGTGTGGAGTAGCTCACAATACTCTTTGGTTGCTCTTCCTCAGTACTCGGATGCTGAAGGGATTATTGATGACCTCTATGTCATAGTTTGAAATGGAATTCTTAGCAGTCCCATTCATGAGGTTGATGTTTTCATAGGGGACTTCATATCGTATCTCATTGAAATCCGTGATCTGCAAGAAGAAAAATAGAGAATACAATTCCAAGTATAAGACCATTTCTTGTAGATCTATGGATGGAAAATATTGCTTTTGTATCAGTGGCAGATGAGAATGCTTCTAAATCTTGGCCCTGTAGATCTTGATTTCTGAGGCAAAATCACAGAATCACATGTATCAAATGTCAAGAAAAGTAACCTTGCCAATCTCCTCCAGAGATGCTTGCAGAAAGAAATGGAGGATCATTCTGCACATGCATTGTGCTTAGTACAGAGGAAAAGGTAGGACACAAACTTTCTCCAGAATTTTAGCCATTAGCAACTTCCTCACCAACCTTAAAATGAAAACGATTGGATGTCTGGTATTCAGCTGTCAATAAGGCATCAGAAATATCATTTCCAAAAAGAGATGGAGATGGCAATTTCTTCAACTTAGCAGTTAACCCTAAGGTGAGGGAATGAGAACGGACAGTGTTAGCCTACATTTCACAGCTACCATGGCTGGACCACAAACAGTGGCTTCCTGCCACATTAGGGCAGGGCTCACCTGTGCTTGTATTTGTAAGGACATTGGTGACTTCATAACCCCAGTTCCTAGGGAAGAAGCATGCAGGGACTTTGGGATTAGCCACTGACTTCCAGCAGCATTTACGCTGCCATCGACAGACATCCTGTAACAATAGAGCAGAACTGCAATTACATAAAAGAAAGTGTCACTTGCCTGCTAATTTACAACCCATGTTATTCCAAGAAAGACTTGAGATGGGTCATAATAATTAAACTCACTCATGTCTTCATCCTCAACATACAATTATCATACAGTATAGCACAATACATATTCTATACTTACCAGATAAGAAAGTGATAGCACAGATAAATAAGACTTAGTTTATGTCTCACTAAACTGACTGTTTAGTTGTAAACCAAGACAATCATAGTAGTAATGATGGCATGATGTGTTGAAGGTTCCAGTAGAGTATTCCCAGAGCAAGGGAAACATGCACACCAGCCATTTCTCCAGGGCTGGTAATTTGGGTGGGATAAAAAAGCATTCTAGTTAGGTGAAAGTTAAGTATGCTCTTAAGGCACCAGGGAGAGTTAGACAGAGGTGAGCACCAGAGTGATATTCTAGACAGAGAAAGCAATGGTGCATGGTAGATACGAAAAACCACAAAACTATTGTGCTGTTGAGGAAGAACAATGGGCAAGGTAGGATTAAGACAAGGGCATATGTTAAGCTCTCACATTAATTCTAGGGAGAAAATTTAAAAATAAAAGGAAAATAGGAAAAGGCCTTCCACCTTTCATTCTATACACCCCTAGAATGTCTGATTCTTCTTTATAAAATTCATCTGGTGTAGGTTCTAATGTAAAGATCAAGATGATGGCACAATCTTGATTATTTCCATGTATTATTGACAAGAGTTTTAGGTGACAATAATTAGTACAATTGCTGTAAAAAGATAGAATGATTTTTATGACTAAAATATTTATGGAGAAAATCCTAACATTATAACCAGGGAGTCTTTTAAAATACGTATTTATCTCCACATACTAAAGAAAACAGTCCCATCCTGCCTTGCTCTTATCACTTAAAAATGTGCTATTAGAAGAGAAAGACTTGGGATGTTCCCATTGCTTCTGGGGCAGACACTGAGAACCTTGGTTACCTCTGAAACAGAGGAATATGAAGCTTCAAAGGTCAGTTTCACTGCTGTAAACTGTGTCAAAGTCTACAGACCTCTATAAAGAACAATCAATACTCCGATAAACACCATCTCTGTGTGTACAATCAGCTCTAACACTTTGTTTCAGTCTCACAAACCAAAGGTCAAATCCTGGGACAATTAATTACCAGCTTCAAACTCTACGTCTCTTTCATACATTGTTTCCCCATATTGCTTCTTCTGTTTTCCATCTCAGTTCTCATTTCACTAATACAGGTGTTCTAAACCCATGTCTGAACTCTTGGTGTTGACTCCCATCAAAGCTCCCTGCTTTGTTCCCCTATAATACCATACAACCCTGAACTGTGTCCTCAAGTTATCTCCAACATAAATTTGTCAAACAGATAAAAGGAATTTAAGAATAGATGGCTGATCAAGAAATGATCTAGGTTATCTCTGTGTGACAAGAATTATGGCAACAAAATCTCTGGGAGACGCCTAAATTCTGTTAACAATGTGTATAACCAGTTACAAAAATCAAGAAATCTTGCTTTTGTATTTATTATTTTACCACAGTATTTGTTAAGCTTATATAAAAATGGACTTATGATAGTTTAATGTTATAAAATCTACTGTGGTCAATTATTAGCTTTTGGAAAAAGGATCTCAAAATTTACTGAGATTTAAAGAGAAAAAAACATTTATTTTTTGTATGTGCATGAGATGAGAATGATATGAGGTATACATATTTATTTATTTATAATTTGTGATTTAAATTATCATTATTTAGTTGGAACATTATTATATTACAAAATTCCAAAAGTATCTGCATATAACAGACAATTAATAAATAAATTTAAGGAAATTACTGGTTGCAAAATAAATATAATGATAAACTTAAAATCTATAGTAATAGTTGAATAGCATTTTCTATTTAAAATTATATTTAAATGGATTAAAACATTGAATATTTTTAAATAACATCCATACATACATGTGTGTGTGTGTGTGTGTGTGTGTGTGTGTGTTGCATATACCAAAGATAAGAAAGATTTTAAGTGGGCACAGGGAGATAGCTAGCCTCCCAGGATTGCAGACAGGAGCAGCCTGGGACAGGAACCTTCTGGTTTCTGTCTGCACTTATGGTGATCCTCTGCCACAGAGCACCATACCTAAATAGCACTTGGAGAGAGCAAGCATCCCAGGAGTGTAGACAGGCCTGTGAGTGAAGGTAGGACCACCACTGCTGCACAGAGGAACCTGCCTGGAACCCTCAGGACAGGAACCAGGAGACAGCCTGGGACTGGAGCCTTCCAGTACTATCTTCACCCAGAGCTAATCATGGGCCACAGAGTTACATACATAAATACCACTGTCTCCCAGGAGTGCCTACACACCTGAAAGCACAGGTAAGACTACCACTTATCTTCAAATTCCTCGCTCATGACAGAACCTCTCAGAGCCATCAGGATACAGGAACCAAGGATCAGCTGGGAAAAGAATGCTTCTAATTTCTGTCTGTACCCCAGAGATAGCCCTGTACCACAGCTCTCCATACCTAAATTCCTCCCAGAGAGAACTTATCTTCCAAAAGTAGACAGTCTTGTGGGAGGGACAAGCCACAGTCAGAGACAGCAAGACCAGCTAACACCAGAGGTAAACAGATGGCTAAAGGCAAGCACAAGAATATAAACAACAGAAACCAAGGCTACATGGCATTATCAGAAACCAGTTATCTAACCACAGCAAGCCCTGGTTACCCAGACAAACCAGAAACGCAAGACTGATTTAAAATCACATCTCATGATGATAATAGAGGACTTTGAGAAGGACATAAATAACTCTCTTAAAGAAATACAAGAGAACACAGGAAAACAGGAAGAAGCCCTCAAAGAGGAAACACAAAAATCCCTTAAGGAATTATAGGAAACCACAACCAAACAGGTGAAGGAATTGAACAAAATGATCCAGTATCTAAAATGTGAAATAAAAACAGTAAAGAAATCACAAAGGGAGACAACACTAGAGATAGAAAGCCTAGGAAAGAGATTAGGAGTCATAGATGTAAGCATCACCAACAGAATACAAGAGATAGAAGAGAGACTCTCAAGTGCAGAAGATATCACAAAAAACATTGAGACAACAGTCAAAGAAAATGCAAAATGCAAAAAAGCTCCTAACCCAAAACATCCAGGAAATCCAGGACACAATGGGAAGACCAAACCTAAGGATTATAAGTATAGAAGAGAGCAAAAATTTACAACTTAAAGGGACAGTAAATATCTTCAACAAAATTATAGAAGAAAACTTCCCTAACCTAAAGAAAGAGATGCCCATGAACATACAAGAAGCCTATAGAACTCCAAATAGACTGACCAGAAAAGAAATTCCTCCTTTCACATACACATGAAATGCAATCACTGATAAGTGGATATTAATGAGCGCAGAAGCTCTGAATACTCAAGGCACAATTAGCAAATCAAAAGATTCCCAAGAAGAAGGAAGGAGAGGACCCTGGTCCCAAAAAAGACTGGATTCAGTTTTGTAGGAGAGTACCAGAACAGAGAAATGGTACGGGGGGGGGGGGGGGGGCCCGCGGATTGGGGAATGGGTGGGGGGCGGGGGGGAGAAGAGGACTTATGGGACATATGGTGAGGGGGGAACTGGGAAAGGAGAAAGCCTTTGGAATGTAAACAAGAATATAGAAAATAAATTTTAAAAAAAGAATTTTTCAAAAAAAAAAAATAACCAAAACACAAAATGCACAAAACAAAGAATATTAAAAGAAGTAAGGGGGAATGGTCAAAAAACATATAAAGGAAGACCTAACAAAATTACACCAGACTTCTCACCAGAGACCATGAAAGCTGGAAGATCCTGAGCAGATCTCATACAGACTCTAAGAGAACACAAATGCCAGCCCAGTCTACTATACCCAGCAAAACTCTCAATTACCATAGACGGAGTAACCAAGATATTCCATGACAAAAACAAATTTACACAATAACTTTCCACAAATCCAGCCCTACAAAGGATGATAGATGGAAAACACCAAAACAAGGAGGGAACTACACCCTAGAAAAATTAAGAAATTTTTTTTCAACAAACTCAAATGAAGATAACCCACAAACATAAAAATAACATAAAATAACAGGAAGCAACTATTACTTAATATCTCTTAAAATCAATGGACTCAATTCCCCCCACCCCTAAAAGACATAGACTAACAGACTGGATATATAAATGCACATCAGTGTCAAAGACAAACACTACCTCAGAGTAAAGAGCTGGAAAACAAATTTCCAAGCAAATGGCCCAAAGAAACAAGCAGGAATAGCCATTCTAATATTGAAAAAAATCGACTTTCAACCAAAAGTCATCAAAAAAGATATGGAAGGACACTTTATACTCATCAAAAGAAAAAAATCTACCAAGAAGAAATCTCAATTCTGAACATATATGCTCCAAATGCAAGGGCACACACATTCATAAAAGAAATTTTACTAAACTTAAAAACACACATTGCACCTCACACAATAATTGTGGGCGATGTCAACACTCCACTCTCATCAATGAACAGATCAGGGAAACACAAAATAAACAGAGTCACAGTGAAACTAACAAAAGTATTGGACCAAATGGATTTAACAAATATCTAAAAAACATTTCATCCTAAATCAAAAGAATATACCTTCTGCTCAGCATCCCATGGTATCTTCTCCAAAACTGACCATATAATTGGTCACAAAACAGACCTCAACATGTATAAGAAAATTGAAATAACCCCATGCCTCCTATCAGATCACTACAGACTAAGTCTGGTCTTCAATAGCTACAAAAACAAAAAGAAAGCCCACATACACATGGAAGCTGAACAACGCTCTACTCAATGATAACTTGGTCAAGGGAGAAATAAAGAAATTAACGAAGTTTTAGAATTTAATGAAAATGGAGCCACAATATACCCAAACTTATATGGCATACAGAAAGCAGTGATAAGAGGAAAACTCAAAACTCTGAATGCCTCCAAAAAGAAACTGGAGAGAGCATACACTAGCAGTTTAACAGCACACCCGAAAGCTCTACAACAAAAAGAAGCAAATACACTCAAGAGGAGTGGACAGCAAGAAATAATCAAACTCAGGGCTTGAATCAACCAAGTTATACAAAAAGAATCAACCAAACCAGGAGCTGTTTTCTTGAGAAAATCAACAAGATAGATAAACCTTTAGCCAGACTAACCAGAGGGCAGAGACAGTATCCAAATTAACAAAATCAGAAATGAAAAGAGAGAAATGACAACAGAAACTGAGGAAATTAAAAAAAATATCGGATCCTACTGCAAAAGCCTATACTCAACACAACCAGAAAATCTTGATGAAATGGACAATTTCCTAGACAGATACAAACTACCAAAGTTTAATCAGTTTAAGATAGGACCATCTAAATGGTTCCATAACCCCTAAAGAAATAGAAGTGCTTATTGACAGTCTCCCAACCAAAAAAAATCACAGGAACAGATGGTTTTAGTGTAGAATTCTATCAGACCATCAAAGAAGACCTAATACTAATACTCTTCAAACTATTCCACAAAATAGAAACAGAAAAAACCCTACCCAACTCATTATATGGATCCACAATTATGCTGATATCAAATTCAAACAAAGATTCAATCAACAAAGAGAAATTCAGACCAATTTCCCTTATGAATATCAATGTAAAAATACTCAATAAATTTCTTGCCAATCAAATCCAAGAACACATCAAAATGATCTTTCACTACAATAAAGTAGGCTTCTTTCCAGGGATGCAGGGATGGTTTAATATACAGAAATCCATCAATGTAATCTATTACATAAGCAAACTCAAAGAAAGAAACCACCTGGTCATTACATTAGATGCTGTAAAAGCATTTGACTAATTTCATCATCCCTTCATGTTAAAAATCTTGGAAAGATCAGGAAATCAAGGTCCATACCTAAACATAGCAAAACAGTAGCCAACATCAAGCTAAATGGAGAGAAACTTGAAGCAATCCTACTAAAATCAGAGACTAGACAATGCTGCCCTTTCTATCCCTATCTGTATATGAAGTTCTAGCTAAAGCAGTTAGACAAGAATAGGAGGTCAAAGGGATCCAAATTGGAAAGGAAGAAGTCAAGTTATCACTATTTGTAGATGATATTATAGTATACTGAAGTGAACCCAAAAGCTTCACCAGAGAACTCCTACAGCTGATAAACAACTTCAGCAAACAAATCCTATACTCAAAGGATAATTTTTTCTGAGAAAGAAATTAGGGAAATGACACCCTTCACAATAGACACAAACAATATAAAGTATCTTGGGGTGACTTTCAAGTCTCTGAAGAAAGAAATCAAAGAAGACCTCAGAAGATGGCAAGACCTCCCATGCTCATGGATTGACAGGATTAATATAGTAAAAATTGCCATCTTTCTACAAGGAATCTACAGATTCAACCCAATCCCCATCAAAATTCCAACTCTTCATAGGGTTAGAAAGAGCAATTCTCAAATTCATCTGAAATAACAAAAAACCCGGATAGAGAAATCTATTCTCAACAATAAAAGAACTTCTGGGGGAATCACCATCACTGACTCCCAGCAGTACTACAGAGCAATACTGATAAAAAACTGCATGGTATTGGTACAAAGACAAGAAGATAGATCAATTGAATAGAATTGAAGAGCCAAAAATGAACCCACACACCTATGGTCACTTGATCTTTCACAAAGGAGCTAAATCCATTCAGTTGAAAAAAGATAGCCTTTTCAACAAATGGTGATGGTTCAAATGGCAGTTAATATGCAAAGAACTCAAGAAGTTAAACTCGAGAGAACCAAATAGCCTTATCTAAAAATGGGGTACAGAGCAAATTCTCAACTGAGGAATACCAAATGACTGAGACTCACCTAAAGAAATATTTAACATGCTTAATCATCAGGGAAATGCAAATCAAAACAACCCTAAGATTCCACCAACCACAGAGTACACATGGAGGAACCCATGGCTCCAGATGCATATGAAGTAGAGGACTGCCATGTTGGACATCAAAGGGAGGAAAGGCCCTTGGTCCTGAGAAGACTCAATGCCCCAGTATAGGGGAATGTCAAGACAAGGAAGTGGGAGTAGGTGGGTTGGTGAGCAGGGGAAGGGGTGATGGGATAGGGGCTTTCCAGAGGGAAAACCAGGAAAGGGGATAACATTTGAAATGTAAATAAAGAAATATCCAATACATTTTTTATTATTTTCTATATTTTTTGTTTACATTCCAAATGATTTTCCCTTTCCCAGTTCCACCTCCACATAAGTTCCATAAGCCCTCTTCCCTCCGCCCATTCCCCAATCAACCCCCTCCCACTTTTCTGTCCTGGCAATCCTCTACAATGCTGCATCAAACCTTTCCAAGAACAGGGCCCTCTCCTTCCTACTTCTTGGGAATGATTTGATATGTGAGTTGTGTCTTGGGTATTCAGACCTTCTGGGCTAATATCCACTTAGAAGTGACTACATTCCATGTGTGTTCTTTTGTGAATGAGTTAACTCATTTAGTATGATATTTTCCAGTTCCAATCATTTGCCTAAGAATTTCATGAATTCATTGTTTTTAATTGCTGAGTAGTATTCCATTGTGTAAATATAATCACATTTTCTGTATCCATTCCTCCATTGAGAGACATCTAGCTTATGCTCTAAGATCAAGAATTGAAAAATGGGACCTCATAAAATTACAAGTTTTCTGTAAGGCAAAGGACACTCTCAAAAGGACAAAATGGCAACCAACAAATTGGGAAAAGATCTTCACCAACCCTACATCTGACAGAGGGCTAATATCCAATATATACAAAGAAATCAAGAAATTAGACCCCAGAGAACCAAATAACCCTATTAAAAAATGGGGTATAGAGCTAAACAAAGAATTTTCACCTGAAGAACTTCGGATGGCTGAGAAGCCCCTCAAGAGATGTTCAACATCATTAGTCATTAGGGAAATGCAAATCTCAAACAACCCTGAGATTTCACTTCACACCATTCAGAATGGCTAAGATTAAAAACTTAGGAGACAGCAGGTGTTGGCAAGGATGTGGAGAAAGAGGAACACTCCTCCACTGCTGGTGGGATTGCAAACTGGTACAACCACTCTGGAAATCAGTCTGGCGGTTCCTCAGAAAACTGGGCACAACACTTCCGAAGGACCCTGCTATACCACTCCTGGACATATACCCAGAGCATTCCCTGGCATGCAATAAGGACACATACTCCACTATGTTCATAGCAGCCTTATTTATAATAGCCAGAAGCAGAAAAGAACCCAATGAAAAATTTAAAAAAGAGATTTTAAGGACTTACAGGACCTATTCCAGAGATGTTGTAACTATGCTAGTATAAAAGAACAAACCAGATATTTAAAAATCAGACACCAGAAGTAAATGCACACTTATAAAATATCTTTCTGTGAGGGCACCATAACAATTCCGAAGTAAAGGGCCATTTCTCACATTTTATCCTTGCTTCAGAGGGCAGGAGTTGTTGCAGAATCAGAGTGGTACCCAATCTGACTCTACAGAATGGAGAATTAAAACAACACATGGTGGTTTCAGAAAAAACTATAGACTCAGGGAGTAGACCAGTTATGAAGAGGGTAACTTCCACAGACATTCTATAACCCTAACAGGGGTTTATAACCAGACATACTATAACCCATACAGTGGGGCAAAGAAAGTTGCTGGCCTGGATTTGAGACCAGATGGGAACCATTGTACTGCCTACAGGGTCACAAGGAGTTCTACATCTCTCAAAGCAGCTACAGAGCCAGGCAGGGGGCCTGAGCTGACCAGGACAATCCCTCAAACTGTCAGAGGAAAACCCTGTCCTTAAATATCAATTACATAGAATATAATGCTTCAGTACTACTAGAACATGGTCTTCTTCTGAACACTGTAAATTCCTCCACTGAAAGAAGACTGGAGGCTCACAATTCATAAGAAGCTTTCATAAAATCCATGCAACATGGTATGTACTCACATACAAGTCAATATTAGCCATAGAATACAAAATACCCTTGGTACAGTCCACAGACCCAAAGAAGCTAAACTAGAAGGAATGTACAAGTGAGGGTGCTTGAATCTTACTTAGAAAGAGGAATAAAATACGCAGATGGAGGGAGGGAACTGGGATGGCACAGGAATGGAGAGGGGAATGGAGGGTTCAGAATCAAGTGTGAGGAAGAGCAGAAGAGATGGCCATGAGAATGAATGGAAATCTGCAACTGATGTGGGTGAGAGGATAGGGGGCACCTCCAGGAGGAGACAGAGACCTGGGATAAGGGAGGTACATAAGAATCAATGGAGGTGAGCTTACCTGTGACTCACAGCATTGGGGATATGGAATCTGAAGAGGTTACCTACTGTAGCCAGGCAGAAGGAACCCCCAGTGGAACAATAAAGACACCAGCCCACCCACAAAACTTTCAAACCAAATTTATTCTCTCTACAAAAAAATGCAGGCTTGGGGGATAGAGCAGAAATTGAGGGAATGGTCAACCAATAACTGGCCCAACTTGAGACCCATCCCATAGGCAAGCAGCAATCCCTGGCACTGTTAATGATATTCTGTTATGCTTGCAAACAGGAGCCTAGCATGGTTGTTCTCTGAGAAGCTCCACCCAGTAGCTGACTCAGACCCTGTCAGACACCCACAGCCAAACTATGGATGAAGCCTGAGGACTCTTATGGAAGGATAGAAGGAAGGATTGTGGGACACCGAATGTGATAGAAACTACAGGAAGACCAAGAGTCAACTAATCTGGATCCATTGGGGCTCTCAGAGACTGGACCACCAAGAAACATACATGGGCCACGTCTAGGCCACCCCACACATATGTAGCAGATGTGGCAGACTGGTCTTAATGTGGGTCTGGAACAACTTGAGCAGGGCTATTCCAAAAGCTATTGCTTATACATAAGATGTATTCTTCTAGTTAGTTTTCACTTATCTGGCCTCAATGGGAGAAGAAGCAGCTAGCCTCACATAGTCTTGAAGTGTAGGGTTGAGGGATACCCAGGGAACTTCCATCTGCTCAAAGGAGAAAGTGACAGGGGAAGAAAGAATTGTGGAAGGGTGTGACTAGGAGTGTGGCAGTGAGAAGAATGTAAAGTGAATAAGTAAAACAAAATAAAATAGCAAATATTAAACTTCTGAATAAATAAAAGTCTTTATTTCCCATAAAAAATCCGTGCAAAGATAGGGTGTCCAAACATCACCCCTTTTGTGAATACTTGCAGAAGAACTACAAAGTTCAACAGAACACATGGATGAATGATAAATAAATATTAAAGCAAAGCAGAATCAGTAGCCATTTTCCAAGAACATAGCTCTAATTAACATTTCAAAGGAAAAATTTGCTAAAAGCTTTTAGAAAACTGATAGGAAGTTTAAGCTGACCACCAATTATAGTAATTATTTAAGTTAAAGGTAAGGCATATAAAATAATCATTAGTAAGAAAAATCATTATAATCAAAATAAGCAACAAATACAAAGAATTGTATTTGCAATAAAAACATAAGATATGAAATACCCAGAAAGAACTTGACATACAATAGAACTTTAAGTAAGACACATATTAAGAACAAAACAAAAAATGTATTACTTAAAAGAGAAGCTTTCTATTTTTTATAGTAAGAAAATATACTAAGGTGTCAACTCTTAAAACCTAAAATTTAACACAGTCCTAATTCCTACTAAAATATAACAACACTGGATATAGAATGCCAAAATAGGGCACAAAAATGAAATCTAAATACATGCCACTATTATGACATGTCACAATAAGACAAGGTTCAAATATTTGATATTCTCATGAAAGTCACCAGGTGATGGGGGGATCTATTCTTTCCCATGTGTCTACTGGGCCCTCATTTGCTAGTTATTCAACTTCAGAAGATTATTCTTACAAGAATTAATATAAGTTCAAGTGATATAGTCACCCACCCTTGCTTGATGGCTCACTTCTAGAGGAGGAGTGGGCTAGTCCACAAGCATTTAACTTCTCAAAGGTCAATTCACACCTAGAAATGGCTCCAGTATTGCTATCTTCCTTCTACTCTGGCCTTTGGAACTTGACTGCAACGCTACCTCATTTTCTAGCCTGTTTTCTGTACTTCCTTAGTACAGCTGTTTATTGCATCTATCATCAAGCCAAGAAATTTACAGAACCATAAGGCATTCCACCACTTCTCCCTTCCCAACTAGCATACTCATTTATTTTATATAAAACCCAGTAGGCTACCAGACAGGATCCCATAGCTGACCTCTGTCACCACCTGGCCAGGTGCGCAGTCTATCCTTTCTGCCTCAGAGATGTCTGGGCATTCAGCAGTAAATGAACCTGTAAAGAAAGTAAAGACCAGAGTTGGTACTTGTAGTATAATCAAAGCTACAGATGCTAGGTCTACTCCCCAACCAAATCACTGGCTGCTGGTGCCAATATTTCTGTGTGACATTCTCTACTTATTCAAATGTTTAATCACATTTTTAAAACTTAGTTGATTGACTTTTTAAGACCCTCTACTTCCTTGTGGGTTGCATCATTCATAATATGAGAAGTGTCTAGCTAGTCTTATTTCAATTTGATATGCCATGCTTAATTGTTATCTCTTGGTAGCCTTCCCTTTTCTGAAATAAATAAATAAAGATAGATAGATAGATAGATAGATAGATAGATAGATAGAGATAGATGATAGAATGATGAGATAGATAGATAGATGATAGATAGATAGATAGATAGATAGATAGATAGATAGATAGATGATAGATAGATAGATAGATAGATAGATGATAGAATTAGATAGATAGATAGATAGATAGATAGATAGATAGATAGATAGATAGATAGATAGATTCATAGCAGAAAATACGTACCTTGCATGGAATTTTTAATGTTCTTCATTGTATCACTATTTCATTCTCTTCTATGGCTAAATCACATTTCCATTATGCAAGCACAGTACATTTGATAAACATTGATATTGATTCTACCATGTGATTGTAATATGTAATTCTCTCCTGCATCAGTTTCTGTGTGAATGTGTGTTTTCAGTTCTCTTGGCTACGAATCTGAAAACTTAATTACTGAGTCATTCTTTAATATTTTCTCCAAACTGCAAACCTGGCTGCAGTATTTTATCTTCCTCTCAGAACTATATGAAGGCTCCAATTTCTCTGTCAATTAAAGACCACTAGCTACATATACTTATTATAGCCAACTATATATCATAAGTATATTTTCTCTAAGTAATTACTGATAATGAATATGCTTTCTAGGATTACAGTCATTTGTATCTCTCTTAAGGAGAAATTATATTCTTTGCTTATTGAAAATTGGGTTGTCTTGTTTCTGGGTCATATTTTATACTACTATTATTCTTTGAGTATTTAATATAATGTATTTTTATCTTTCTAGCTCCTAAACTACTCCCATATCTACCATTTCCACTCTCTCTTCCCTACCTATCTAACTTTGAGGATTGTTTTTCTTTTTTGCTCCTTTGCATTAAGTTCATTTTTGTTGCCCAATTACTTGCCTCAGCCTCCCAGTGCTTGAATTACAAGAATGAGTCACCATACTTTGCTTTAACTTTAACTTTACTCCACTAATTTCAACAAACTGTGATAGAGAATGGAAAGATATTTCTGATATTAATTTAAATATACATTTTCACTCAAATTTAGTATTCTCACTTTAGCCTTTATTAACTTTATCAAAACTTCTCCTACATATCAGTGACAGAAGCATGCCAGATTCAGGGGTTTCATGAGTTATCCAAGCCAGAATTTCAACTGGTTCCTGGTAGCATTTACTGTGCGTATAACAAGGACTCCTCAGTGATTTTGTTCATTGTTTATCTCTCTACTGTCCTATGGCTCTCTCTCTTTCTCTGTCTCCCCACCCATGTGTGTGTGTGTGTGTGTGTGTGTGTGTGTGTGTAGGGGAGAGAGAGAGAGAGAGAGAGAGAGAGAGAGAGAGAGAGAAAGCAGTTAAAACTAGATTAATGATTTATGTAAACATGGAATCTGAAACTAAGAAACCCTGGAACAAAATATGGAAAGAGCATCATATTTGACTTTGCAAAGAGAACAGATAACAAAAGCAAAATTAGATAAATGAGACTATACAAAATTAAAAATCTAAGTAGTATAACATCAACCAAAAGAAACAACATATTGAAAGTGAACGTCTGCGTGTATATGTGAGTCATATGACTGATAAGGAATTAGTATCCAAAGTCTGTAAGGAAACCCCAAAATGACTAACTTGCTTTAAAATCGAGCTAAAGATACTGATAAGTATTTCTCCAAAGAAAACCTACTAATGGCCAACAAGTGTGAAGAGATGCTGAACATCACTGATCACCAGGGATTTGAAAATCAAACCATTGTATCGACAAAGCAAAGGTATCATCTCACATCCATTCAGATGGCAATAACCAAACCAAAGAAAAGATAACTGTTGGTGAGGATTGAAAATTTTGGATCCTTGCATACTACTGATAAACAATTAAAAACAAAACTACCACATGATTCTTTAATGCCATTTCTGAGTAGTTATAAATCTAGATCTTGATGAAATATTGCACTTGCCCAATAGCTGTGGCTCTATGCACAGTGACCAAGATGAGTAAACATTCTCAATGTCCACTGAAGGCTGAGAATATGTATCTTAGAAACAGTGAAATGTGTGCAGTCTTAGGGGAAAGAAAGAAGTACTGTAACATGCAGCCTTTCTGTTTTTCAAACTATGGGTACACAGCTTCAAAAACTATCAGAAAATTCAATAGTGTAAAAACAGATAAAGCAATAACAAGGATAGATCAGAAGGATCAGAGTATATTTTAATATGAATGATCATATAGGAAACTTCCTAAACAGAACTCCAATGGCTCAGGCTCTAAGATCAAGAATTGATAAATGGGACCTCATGAAACTGGGAAGCTTCTGTAAGGCAAAGGATATAGTCAATAGGACAAATTGGCAACCTACAGACTGGGAAAAAAACTTCACTAACTGCACATTTGATAGAAGGCTAATATCCAAAATTTATAAAGAATTCAAGAAGCTAATAACCAAAAATCCAAACAACCCAATCAAAAAGTATGATATAGAACTAAACCAAGATTTTACAACTGAGGAATCTCGAATAGCTGAGAAGCACCTAAAGAAGTGTTCAAATTCCTTAGTGATCAGAGAAATGCAAATCAAAATGACCCTGAGATTCTACCTTATACCAATCAGAATGGCTAAGATCAAAACCTCAGGGGACAACACATGTTGGAGAGGATATTAAAAAACAGGAACAATCCCCCATTGCTGGTGGGATTGTAAACTGGTATAACCACCCTTGAAATCAATTTAGAGGTTCCTCAGAAAATTGGAAATAGATCAACCTGAATACCCAGTTATACCACTCTTGGGAATATACCCAAAAGATGCCCCACCATGCCACAGGGACAAGTATTACACCATGTTCATAGTGGCCTTATTTGTGATAGTCAGAAGCTGGAAACAACCTAGATGACCCACAACAGAAGAATCAATACAGAAAATGTGGTTCATTTATACAATGGAATACTACTCAGCTATTAAGAATGAGGACTGGGCATATACCTAGAAGATGCTCCAACATGTAACAAGGACACATGCTCCACTATGTTCATAGCAGCCTTATTTATAATAGCCAGAAGCTGGAAAGAACCCAGATGTCCTTCAACAGAGGAATGGATACAGAAAATATGGTACATTTACACAATGGAGTACTACTCAGATATAAAAAATGATGAATTCGAGCCTCAGCCAGCTTCCCAGGTGCTCAGACCCAGCCTGCGGAACCAGGTACCCAAGATATTCCGAGTTTAAGACCTTCGGTGACTCAGGCCTGGAGCTGGAGCTGCACACAGAGTAGCGGTTTGGGGGACACCAGCCGAGCCTGTGCTCTGTGCTCACAGGGCAGACCCCAAACTCCTGGCAGTCAGCGCCATCTTCCCAGCTGATTCCCATCCAGCTGGCCGGGGAGCCAGCCTCAGCCAACTTCCCAGGTGCTCAGACTCAGCCTGCGGAAAATAGCCTTATGAGCCCACAGGAGAGTCAAGCACCAGCTAGTAACTACAGGACCAACTAACACCAGAGTTAACCAGATGGCAAAAGGCAAACGTAAGATCGTTACTAACAGAAATCAAGGCAGTATGGCAGCATCTGAACCCAGTTCCCAATAGCAATAAATCTTGGATACCCAGAAACACCAGAAAAACAAGACTCAGATCTAAAAATCACTGGTCAGGATGTTGATAGAGGAACTCTTAGATAAATCTCTTAAAGTAATACATGAGAAAATAGATCAAAAGCTAGAAGCCCTTACAAGGCAAACACTTTTAAATCTCGGATATCTCAACACACCAGAAAAACAAGACTCAGATCTAAAATCACTGGTAAGGATGCTGATAGAGGATCACTTAGATAATTTTCTTAAAGTAATAGAGGAGAAAATAGATCAAAAGCTAGAAGCCCATACAAGGAAAACACAAAAATCACTTAAAGAAATCCAGGAGAATATAGAGCAAAAAATGAATCCCAATAAGGGGGAGAAACAAAAATCACTTAAAGAAATACAAGAGAACATGGGTCAACAAGTAGAAGTCATAAAAGAGGAAACACAAAAATCCCTTAAAGAATTACAGGAAAACACAAACAAGCAATTGAAAGATCTGAGCAAAACCATACAGAATCTAAAAACAGAAGTAGAAACAACTAAGAAATTGCAAAGGGTGACAACGTTGGAGATAGAAAACATTGGGAAGAAATCAGGAGTCATAGATGCAAATATCAACAATAGAATACAAGAGATAGAAGACAGAATCTCAGATGCTGCAGATACCATAGGAACCATGGATTCAACAATTAAAGAATATGCAAAATGCAAAAAGCTGGTAACCCAAAACATTCAGGAAATCCAGGACACAATGAGAAGACCAAACCTAAGGATTGTAGGGATAGATGAGAATGAAATCTACAACTTAAAGGGCCAGCAAATATCTTCTACAAAATTATGGAAGAAAACTTCCCCAACCTTGCTTGTCAAAGGGAAAATCCACCAAGAAGAATTCTCAATACCGAACTAAACAGGGACACAGTGAAACTAATTGAAGCTTTGGACCAATTGGATTTAACAGATATATAAATAGAACATTCCATCCTAAAGCAAAAGGGTATACCTTTTTCTCAGCACCACACGGTACCTTCTCAAAAATTGATCATATAATTGGTCACAAGACAGACCTCAACAAACACAAGAAGACCAAACTAATCCCATGTCTCCTATCGGATAACTATGGAGTAAAAGTGGTCTTCAATAGCAAGAAGAACAACAGACAGCCCACATACACAAGGAAACTGAACAACACTCTACTCAATGACACCTTGGTCAAGGAAGAAATAAAGAAAGAAATCAAAGACTTTTTAGACTTCAATGAAAATGAAGGTACGACCTACCCAAATCTTTGGGACACAATGAAAGCAGTGCTAAGAGGAAAACTCATAGCCCTGAGTGCCTCCAAAAAGAAACTGGAGAGAACATACACTAGCAACTTAACAGCACACCTGACGGCCCTGGAACAAAAAGAAGCTAACTCACCCAGGAGGAGTAGAAGAGAGGAAATCATCAAACTAAGGGCTGAAATCAATCAAGTAGAAACAAAGAGAACCATACAAAGAATCAACAAAACCAAGAGCTGGTTCTTCGAGAAAATCAACAAGATAGATAAACCCTTAGCTAGACTAACCAAAGGGCACAGAGACAGTATCCAAATTAACAAAATTAGAAATGAAAAGGGGGATATAACAACAGAAACGGAGGAAATTCAAAAGATCATCAGATCCTACTACAAAGGCCTATACTCAAAACAACTGGAGAATCTGGAGGAAATGGACAATTTCCTAGACAGATACCAAATACCAAAATTAAATCAGCATCAAGTAGATCAGCTAAACAGTCCCATAACCCCTAAAGAAATAGAAGGGGGTAATCAAAAGCCTCCCAACCAAAAAAAGTACGGGACCAGATGGTTTTAGTGCAGAATTCTACCAGACCTTCAAAGAAGACTCAACACCAATACTCTTCAAACTATTCCACAAAATAGAGACAGAAGGGACACTGCCCAACTCGTTCTTCAAAACCACAATTACGCTGATACCTAAACCACAAAAAGATCCAACAAAGAAAGAGAACTACAGGCCAATTTCTCTTATGAATATCGATGCAAAAATACTAAATAAAATTCTTGCCAACCGAATCCAAGAGCATATCAAAATGATCATTCACCATAATCAAGTAGGCTTCATTCTAGGGATGCAGGGATGGTTCAATATACAGAAATCCATCAATGTAATCCACTACATAAACAAACTAAAAGAAAAAAAACCACATGGTCGGTCATCTCATTAGATGCTGAAAAAGCATTCGACAAAATTCAGCATCCTTTCATGCTAAAAGTCTTGGAAAGAGCAGGAATTCAAGGCCCATACCTAAACATAGTAAAAGCAATCTACAGCAAACCAGTAGCCAACATCAAAATAAATGGAGAGAAACTTGAAGCAATCCCACTAAAATCAGGGACTAGACAAGGCTGCCCTCTCTCTCCATATCTTTTCAATATAGTACTTGAAGTTCTAGCGAGAGCAATTAGACAACATAAGGAAGTCACAGGGATACAAATTGGAAAGGAAGAAGTCAAAGTATCATTATTTGCAGACGATATGATAGTTTACTTAAGTGACCCAACAAACTCCACCAGAGAACTTCTACAGCTGATAAACAACTTCAGCAAAGTGGCTGGTTATAAAATTAACTCAAGCAAATCAGTAGCCTTCTTGTACTCAAAGGACAAGCAGGCTGAGAAAGAAGTTAGGGAAATAACACCCTTCACAATAGCCACAAACAACATAAAGTACCTTGGTGTAACTCTAACCAAACAAGCAAAAGATCTGTATGTCAGGAACTTCAAGTCCTTGAAGAAAGAAATCGAAAAAGACCTCAGAAATGGAAAAATATCTCTTGCTCCTGCATTGGCAGGATCAATATAGTAAAAATGGCCATCTTGCCAAAAGCAATCTATAGATTCAATGCAATCCCCATCAAAATGCCAAATCAATTCTTCATAGATCTAGAAAGAGCAATTCTCAAATTCATCTGGAGCAACAAAAAACCCAAGATAGCTAAAACTATTCTCAACAATAAAAGGACTTCTGGGGGAATCAATATCCCTGATCTCAAACAGTACTACAGAGCAATTGTGTTAAAAACTGCATGGTATTGGTACAGCAACAGGCAAGTAGATCAATGGAATAGGATTGAAGACCCAGAAATGAACCCACAGACTTATGGTCACTGATCTTTGATAAAGGAGCCACAACCATCCAGTGGAAAAAAGATAGCCTTTTCAACAAATGGTGCTGGTTCAACTGGAGGTCAACATGCAGAAGAATGCGAATTGACCCACTCTTATCTCCTTGTACTAAGATCAACTCCAAGTGGATCAAGGACCTCCACATAAAACCAGACACACTGAAACTATTAGAAAAGAAACTTGGGAAGACCCTGGAGGACATGGGCACAGGGGGAAAGTTCCTGAACAGAACAACAATAGCTTATGCTCTAAGATCAAGAATTGACAAATGGGGCCTCATCAAATTACAAAGTTTCTGTAAGGCAAAGGACACTGTCAGAAGGACAAAACGGCAACCAACAAAGTGGGAAATGATCTTCACCAACCTCACATCCGACAGAGGGCTAATATCCAATATATACAAAGAACTCCAGAAGTTAGACCCCAAAGAACCAAATAACCCTATCAAAAAATGGGGTACAGAGCTAAGCAAAGAATTTTCACCAGCTGAATTTCAGATGGCCAAAAAACACCTTAAGAGATGTTCAACATCATTAGTCATCAGGGAAATGCAAATCAAAACAACCCTGAGATTCCACCTCACACCAGTCAGAATGGCTAAGATTAAAAACTCAAGAGACAACAAGTGCTGGCGAGGATGTGGAGAAAGAGGAACACTCCTCCACTGTTGGTGGGATTGCAAAATGGTAAAACCGCTCTGGAAATCAGTATGGCAGTTCCTCAGAAAATTGGGCATGTCACTTCCAGAGGACCCTGGCATACCATTCCTGGGCATATACCCAGAGGATTCCCCTGCGTACAATAAAGACACATGCTCCACTATGTTTATAGCAGCCTTGTTTATAATAGCCAGAAATTGGAAGGAGCCCAGATATCCCTCAAAAGAGGAATGGATACAGAAAATGTGGTATATTTATACAATGGAGTACTACTCAGCAATTAAAAATAATGAACTCATGCAATTTGTAGGTAAATGGTTAGATCTGGAAAATATCATCCTAAGTGAGCTAACCCAATCACAAAAGAATACACATGAAATGCAATCACTGATAAGTGGATATTAATGAGCCCAGAAGTCCTAAATACTCAAGGCACAATTAGCAAGTCAAATGACTCCTAAGAAGAAGAAAGGAGAGGACCCTGGGCCTGTAAAGATTGGATCCAGTTTTGTAGACCCAGTACAGAGAAATCGTGGGGCAGGGGGAATGATTGGGGAGTAGTTGGGGGGGAGAGGAATTATGAGACATATGGTGGGGGCAGGGAACTGGGAAAGGGGAAAGCCTTTGGAATGTAAACATAGAATATAGAAAATAAAAATTAAATTAAAAAATGAAGAATTCATTAAATTCTTAGGAAAATGGATGAAATTAGAAAATACCTGAGTGAGGTAACCCAGTCACAAAAGAACACACACGGTATGCACTGCCTGATAAGTGAATATTAGCCCAAAAGCTCAGAATAGCCAAGATAGAATTCTCAGACCACATGAAGCTCAAGAAGTAGGAAGATCAAAGTGTGAGAGCTTTGATTCTTCTGAGAAGAAGAACGGAATACTCACAGGAGTAAATATGGAGACAAAGTGTAGAGCAGAGATTGAAGGAAAGGCCTTCCAGAGACTGTCCCACCTGGGGATTCATCACATATACAGTCACCAAAACCCAGCACTATTGTGGATGCCAAAAAATACTTGCTGAAAGGAAACTGATATGACTGTCTCCTTTGAGGCTGAGACTGAGGCCAGAGCCTGACAAAAGGCAGATATGTGCAGTCAACCATTGGACTGAGCATGGGGACCTGAATGGAGGAGTTAGAGGAAGGAGATGAAGGGGTTTGCAACCTCATAGGAAGAAGAACAATAGCATCCAACCAGATTCCCCAGAGCTCCCAGGGACTAAGCCATCAACCAAGAAGTATACATGGCTCCAGCTGCATCTGTAGCAGAGGATTGCCTTGTCAGACATCAATGGGAGGAGAGGTCCTTGATCCTATGAAGGTTTGATAGATGCCCCAGAGTAGGAGAACTATGGGTGGGGATGTGGCAGTGGGGTGAATAGAGGAACACCCTCATAGAAGCAAGGGTAGGGATGATGAGATAGGGGGTTTCCAGGAGGGGGGAAACGTGGAAGGAGGATAACATTTGAAATGTAAATGAAAACATCCAATAAAAAAAAGGTCAAAAATGAGGACATCCTGACTTTTGCAGGCAAACGGAACTAAAAAAATATCATCCTGAGTGAGGTAACTCAGATCCAAAAGGACATGCATAGTATGTACTCACCGATAAGTGGATATTAGCCACAGAACTCAACAACAAGCTGAAGTGCCCAAGTGAGAACACCTCAGTCCCTCTTGTGGGGGAGAAGAAAGCAATCACCAGTGGGGAGGAAGGGAGGGACCTGGGAGGGAAAGTAGACAGTAAGGGGAGTGGGGGGGGAAGGGAACCTGATCTGCCATTACATGGGGGAAATGGACTGAAGCCCTGAGGGCCAGGAGAAAGAATGGAAACAGGCAACCTCAGTAGATAAGAGGTTAGGGGGACCCTCTAGAATGCACCAGAGACCTAGGAGGTGTGAGACTCTGCCCGACAGTAGGGAGAGGGAATTTATCCAGCCCACCTCCAGCAGGAAGACAGGGCATCAAATGAGGGAGAGGGAGAATATCCCACAGTCACAAATCTGGCCCATAATTGTTCCTGTCTGAAAGAATTACAGGGATGGAAATGGAGAGGAGCCTGAGGAAAAGAAGGTCCAGCAACAGGCCCAAAGTGGGATCCAGCTCAAGGGGGAGTAACCAAGGCCTGACACTATTACTGAGGTTATGGGGCACTCACAAAATGGGACCTAGCATGACCTTACTCCAGAAGACCCATCAAGCAGCTGAAAAAGTCAGATGCAGATATTTGCATCCAACCACTGGACAGAAGCAACTAACCCCTGTTGTTGAACTAGGGAAGAATGAAAGAAGCTGAGGAGAAGAAGGGTTACCCTGTAGGAGGATCCATGGTCTCAATCTGAACCCCTGAGGTTTCTCAAACACTGAACCATCAAACACGCAGCAAACACCAGCTGATTTGAGGCCCCCAACACACATACAGTAGAGGACAGCCCGGTCTGTGTTCATTCAGAGATGATGCACCTATCCTTCAAGAGTCTGGAGGCCCCAGGAAGTTTCAAGGTCAGGTGGGGTGGGAGATGGAGACATCCATGTGGAGACAGAGGATGGGGAGGGGATATAGAATATGTAACAGTTAGAGGGTGGATGGGGAGGGGAATAAAATATGGAGTATAAAAAAATTAATTAAAAATAATTTTATGCTAAATAAAATAAGAGACACATATAACTCGGTGGGAATCTCTTTTGTTGTTTAAAATGTCATAGGGAAGAAGGAGGAATGGGCTCAAATTATACTCTACAATGACCTTCCAACCACCTTTGCAAATTATATTTTTTCTTAGAAAGCAATGTATGTTCACTATTGAGAGAGAAGGAAAACAATGTACACACAGGATCTTGCTATCAGCACAGTTCATCTTCATGATATGTCTAATCTAGAGTACTAAAGAACATTATTAAACAGAATCTCAATATCGAATTTAATTAACATAGATTTTTATCTTATGTTATCACTGGTGTTTCTTTTATGGACATGGATATTGCAACCCAGACTAGCCTGCAACTCACTACTATGTAACCAGAGTAGCAAAATTTTATGCGACATCACCTACTTCAGCTTCCCAAAAGAAACAATTTTATATTATATATGATATTATATGTTTTTGTATTATTTCAAATATGACATTTCTTTTTTATGGATATGAATTTTCCTGGAGTTAATAGCATGTGCTACCATGATTGGCAATATTCATTTTTTTGTGGGTTCATATATTTATTTATTTTTTTAAATGTGAATGTTTTTATTATTGAAGAGGGAAGTAAAAACGCTTTATAATAAAATTAAAGATTTAAATGGAAAATATTTCAGATAAAATATAAGAGATACATAGAAAACACATTAAAATTGACAATTTTCATGGAAAATTAAAGTAAACTGGTACACGTAAAAACATTGCTAAATTAATTGAAATATCAAATAGAAATATTTTATGACAGAATTGAAGATTTATGTCGAAAATATTTTTGATAAAATTGTAGAAAAACATGCTAGGATTGAAGATTGTCTGAAAAAGTTTATGTAGATATAATAGTGGTAGCTATAAAAGTATTCCTAAGTTGACGGAAAGTGGAATGATAAATATTTTCTGATAAACTTGAAGATTTACATGGAAATATTTCTGGTAAAATTCAAGAAATATATAGACAAACATGTTAAAATGACTATTTCACGGAAAAATTTATATATAAAATGGTAGATATAAAACCCTTTCTAAATTAATTAAAGGTACAATTAGAAACATTTGTGATAAAAATCAAAGATTAACATTCAAAACATTTCTGATAAAATAGAGGAAATATATAGAAAGACATGTTAAAATTGAAGATTATCATGAAAATAATGCTGATAAAATGGTAGACATAAAAAGCATTACTGATTTATTAAAAGGGGAATTACAAACATTTTCTGGTAAAATTGAATATTTACATGAGAAATATTTCATTAGTCTGTCTTTTTATTGGGGAGTTGAGTCTATTGTTGTTAAGAGATACTAAGGAATAGTGATTGTTGCTTCCTGTTATTTTTGATGTTATTTTTATGTTTGTGTGGGTATCTTCTTTTGGGGTTGTCAAAAGAAGATTACTTTCTTGCTTTTTCTAGGGTATAGTTTCTCTCCTTGTGTTGGCATTTTCCATCAATTATCCTTTGTAGGGTTGGATTTGTGGAGAGATATCGTGTAAATTTGGTTTTATCATGGAATATCTTGGTTTCTCCATCTATAATGATTGAGAGTCTTGCTGGGTATAAAAGCCTGGGCTGGCATTTGTGTTCTCTTAGGGTCTGTATGAGGTCTGCCCAGGATCTTCTAGCTTTCATCGTCTCTGGTGAGAAGTCTGGTATAATTCTGATAGGTCTGCCTTTATAAGTTACTTGCTTTTTTCCCCTTACTGCTTTTAATATTCTTTCTTTGTTTAGTGAATTTGGTGTTTTGATTATTATGTGCTTGGAGGACTTTCTGTTCTGGTCCAGTCTGTTTGGAGTTCTGAAGGATTCTTGTATGTTCGTGGGCATCTCTTTCTCTAGGTTAGGAAAGTTTTCTTCTACAATTTTGTTCAAGATATTTACTGGGCCTTTAAGATGTAAATCCTCCTTCTTGTCTATACCTATAATCCTTAGGTTTGGTCTTCTCATTGTGTCCTGGAGTTCCTGGATGTTTTGGGTTACTAGCTTTATGCATTTTGAATTTTCTTTGACTGTTGAGTCAATGTTTTCTATGGTATCTTCAGCACCTGAGGTTCTTTCTTCTATCTCTTGTCTTCTGTTGACTCCTGAATTCTTTTCAATGTTTTCTATCTCCAGAGATGTCTCACTTTGTGATTTCTTTATTGTTTCTACTTCCACTTTTAGATCCTGGATGGTTTTGTTCAGTTCCTTCATTTGATTGTTTGTGTTTTCCTGTAATTCTTTAAGGGATTTTTGTGTTTCTTCTTTAAGGGCTTCTGCCTGTTGACCCATGATTGCCTGTATGTCTTTAAAAGGGATTTTTGTGTTTCCTCTTTAAGGGCTTTTTCCTGTTGACCAATGTTCTCCTGTATTTCTTTAAGGGGGTTATTTAAGTCTTTCTTGAAGCCCTCTATCAGAATCATGAGATATGACTTTAAATCCAACTCTTGCTTTTCCAGTGTGTTGGGGTATCTGGGACTGCTGTGGTGGGAGAACTGGGATCTGATGTTGCCATGTGGCCTTGGTTTCTGTTGGTAGGGTTCTTGTACTTGCCTTTCACCATCTGGTTATTTCTGGTGCTAGTTGATATTGTTGTCTCTGGCTGGAGTTTGTTCCTCCTGTGGGCCTGTAAGCCTGTGTCCTTACTCCTCTGAGCTCAAAAGTGAAAGCACTGCTGGGAGATCTCTCTCTCTCTCTCTCTCTCTCTCTCTCTCTCTCTCTCTCTCTCTCTCTCCTGGTGGGCTTTGCACAGAAGGCTGTGGAGTTTCCTGACTCCCTGGTGCAAATGGCAGTAGGAAGACCTCTCTCCCAGCTGCTCCTCTGAGCTTGTGCCCTTTGTGTTCCTAACTGGTCCCCTCCAGAGAAAAGGTGGAGATCTCACTTCAATGCTCAGAAGTGAAAGCACTGCTGGGAGATCACGCTCTCCTGGCTTGCTATGCACAGAAGGCTGTGGAGTTTCCCAGGGCTTCCTGGTGCAAATGGCGGGCAGGAAGACTACAGTCCCAGCTGCTCCACTGACCTTGTGCCCTGTGTGCTCCTAGCTGGTCCCCTCCAGAGAGCCAAATATGACGTTTCTAGTGATGAAAAGTTACTCTAATGCTTCTCTGTATAGGTGCAAATGCCTGCAAGAGTGTGTGGGTGGGAAAGAGAGAGGAAGAGAAAGGGAAGGGGACAGTTTCAAAGGCACCCATGAAGAAATCACAGCTGTTCCAGTCTTGACATGGGATAGAAACTAATGTTAATTCATCCACAAAGGCTGGCTTCATTAGCCTTCCACTTCCCCTGAGTTAATGTCCACCTCCATAGTGATAGAGTTGGCACTGTTGCTGTAACTGCTCCTTTTCATCATCAAGAGCTCCATTACCTACTTATGACTTATGACTTATTGACTATCAAGCTGAGCAGGCATCTCATAAGCCTAAGTTTGCATTCTATTGAAACTGCATCAGATGAGGTTTGGAGTGCCCCAAACCGCACTTACATCCAAAAGAACACTTATCTTGGATAATGGCTTAAATTAATCATGGGGACGGATTTTGGATATCTTAATGTAGTAGTATGAATGAATACATTCCAGAATCCAGAGAATACTTCCTTTGCCCATTCTCCAAGCACAACACCCATCATCACCCTTACCTGGTGGACTCTCTAGCACAAGAAGCAACAAAAGGATATCTACTGCCAGTACAATCACATTGAAAATGATCAGGAGGACTTCCAATACAGTGAGCTTCCTCGCCATCTAGATGGAAACAGAAAACCAGATGAAAGTAAACCACAGAGCCCTGCAAGCCAGTGAGAGCAGGCATTGTAACTGAATAGTTAACATGAGAGCCTGGAGGCATGACTTGGTCAGTAAAGTGTTTGGTTCCAAACAAAAGACCCTACGTTTTGAACCCCAGTTTTGGCATGCTAGGGATGAAGAGACAGAAGGATCCTGAGGACTGAGATCTGGCCAATCTACCCAGTCCTTGTGCTATGGGTTTGATAAAAAGAACCTCATTTTTAAAAGTAAATTGATAGCTAGTGTTGGTTTCTGGCTTCTACATACACATGTTCACACCTGTACTCATATATTCACATACACTACACAGATGCACACATAGTCAGAGACACACAACTTGTCTACAGAACAAATTTGATCACCAACTTTACTCTTTACGTAAACCATAATATTTTGCTTGTATAAACAAATGTCTCTCCTGTGCATATGTGGAGGTCAAAAGATGAATTGCAGCAATCAGTTCTCTGTACTCAGGACTAAGATGGTACATTGTTACCTTGATCTTCATACTCGGCATGCATTGAAGGGAAAACGGGTACAACTAGAGAGAAAAGAATCAAGAAAGAATGATTTCAAGTCTCCTGCCTGCAGGGTGGTGCCCAGGTGCACTTTGGCTTAGAATCACTGAACCTATAAGGATCTGGTGACATAAATAAACTTGATCCTGATCTCAGCAGAATGCTGTTCACATTTGCAGCACACAAACACATGTCCATTTAGTGGCTCTCCATAGCCTGAGGACCATGTTTTGGCCTAAGTGTCAAAATATTTGCAGTGTTGGAGAATGTGTGAACTAGAAATTGAGGGGCATGAGTTATTTTCCTGGTTTTCTAACAGAAGGATTTTTTTTTTCATATTGGGCCTATGTCTCTTCATCTACAAAATACAAAGCAGACTATGGGTTATATCTCACAGGCTTGCCCTAATTTCAGCAAGTCCAATATCACTATGCACCTTATGGTTCCAGAGCACCCCACAACTCCAATAATGGTCGCCTACCACACCTGAGTCTACCACAGAATTTAGCAGTGTCTTGAATTGTTCCACTTTGGAAGTCCTAAATACTACTCATCTATTATTCATAAGCTTATAACCTTTTCTTCTTTTATATATTTATATATATATATATAAATCATATGCTTATATTTTAATAATATTTATAAAATATTATGAACACAATTTAAAATTATAAATATTTATATATAATATATAAATATTATTTATATATTTATATGTGTATATATTTTTTGAATTGTGTAATTCAAATATATTTACATGATCTACCCCTTTCCTTTGTATTTTTATTTGTGTGTGTGATGTACTATGTGTATATGAGTGTGTGTAGTATGCACCCCTACCCATGTGAACACATGCTGAGACTTTAATGACCTTGTTAAAGTATGCACAACCAATGTAAGTATATACTTTGCAGAGTCTACCTGCTCTTTGCTTCTAACCAAGGCTTCTGGAAAAAGCAGAACACACACATGCTTCTATCTTTGAGACAGTCTCTCACTGAACCTGAGCCCACTGTTTTGCTTAGTCGCATAGGCCAGTAAGTCCTGGGAATCCACATGTCTACGGGCACTCATCAGTGATGGGGCTATAGACACTCATGTACATTCTGTCCCAGCTTTTATGTTGGTGCTTGGTTCAAAATTTAGGTCTTCACAATTGTGCAGCAAGCAAGTTACTAAGTGAAACATCTCCCCAGCTCTTATGCCCTTTTTTCATTTCCTATTGCCTTACTTAAATCTTCTTCTTTTACTGTTATGTGCTTTGTAGGTTTCATAGAATGTTTTCTCATGTATGTTCTTTTAGTCATATGGTATTACTACAACTATTCTATTCTGAACACCAAGGTTGGATACAGCCCCTATGACATGATAAATAAACACACTTATACAATACTTCTCTAGGACAGGAGCATCATCATTCTCACACCCACACCCAGCAAAGGGCTCAGTGGAGACCTTTCCACACTGAAGGCTCTCAAATAGCACTTCTGTTGCCCTTGTGTACCTGTTATCTTCCCCAAAGGCATCCATACAAGTCATCAGTAACAGGAGAGACAAAGAACAACAGAGTATATGACACCATGGTCCTAAATGCCATAGGAAGGAAATGTTCCCTGAATCTCTGGAACCCCAATGAAAATTCTGATCACAGTGTCTTGGGGGCCAGAGAAATGGCCAGACCCAACAGTGTCTTGGTTGTGCCCTGGGCCTGAGGAATCTCTGAGAACACTGCAAGGTAAGGATGTGGAAGAAATAGGCCAAACAGACTTTCCCTTCATTCTGAGAATAAGCCTATGTCATACATGAGCAAAGTTTAACAATAGCAATATTTTGTTTTAAGAGTAAAGAAGGTAATGCAGACACAATTCAAGGCAGTTATCTCCTTTTAGAGGACTTTGGACAAGACAGGATCTGGAGACAGAAAGAGAGGACTTTGCATTTCCTCAAACTCAGTGAAGCAGTATTGGTTTTAATGACCTTGTTAAAGTATGCGGAACCAATGTAAGTATATACTTTGCAGAGTCTACCTGCTCTCTGTTTCTAACCAAGGCTTCTGGAAAAAGCAGCAGCTAGTATCTGCAGTGCTCAATGTGATAAAGATACAGGGCAGTTAAGAACCAGCTATCAGCTCAGCCTCTGCATGTAGATCTGGTACCCACAGAACACTCCTATCTGCCATAAAACTATGGCTCAGCTCTGGAATTAGGCAGGTGAATCTTAGCACCTCAGTTCTAGCAAGCGCTGCTTGGACAGTCACAAGATGGTAGTTTACCATCTTACCTCTGGAACCAGGCAGATATACATCTCAAGCAGAGGTGATTTTATTCATGACACCCCCTCAGGGGAGCCTCAAGGGAGAGGGGCACATGGGGAAACCTTGAAGGGGAGAATGGGAGGCTTCTGTTAGCAGATTCTTAGAAAGAATCAGAATGCATGTTTAGCTAGAGAATGATTTGTCTGTTTGACCCAGAGTCAAACAGTCATAGACAAGTCAAACAGTCATAGACACGTTTCAGGGATTGCAGCAAAGAGAATGAAAAAGAGAAATGGAGACAGGGTAGAAGAGAGAGAGGGAGTGGGGAGGGAAGGAGAGAGGGAGGGAGGGAAGGAAAGAGGGAGGGAGGGAGGGAAGGAGAGAAGGATGGAGGGAGGGAGGGAGGGAAGGAGGGAGGGAGGGAGGGAGGGAGGGAGGGAGGGAAGGAGGGAGGGAGGGAGAAGTGTGATCTTGTAGGGTGGGTCAGAAAGTGCAGTGCACACACTACTGGGAGGCAGTCCCTGACAGAACAGTGGTTACCATCACCTTGGAGATACTGAAGAATGAATCGTAAACAACCTGGCTCCTGTCCTTGAAGCCCACAGACTTGGGCCCTGAGGAACACTGCCAAGAAGCAGAGGTTCCCTCATCCTATCTGAAGGACAGAGTCCTGCCCGTAGTCTGAGGCTGTCTCCCAGATCCCTGACCCAGAGGTCTTGCCGGAAAATACAGACCAGAAGGCCTTGTCCTCTGTGAGGAGCCTAGAAGTAATTTCTCTCTTCATAAAACCCGGCTTACCAGCCAAAATCAGAGGTCCATTTGTGGCCACAAAGTCATACTTTATTTCTCCCTTAAAATGCTCAATTCCTTTACAATAATACTTTCAGTTTTCCACAGCATGTCCAGAAAAAATTGTTATGACTTAAGAGTAAACAGCTATTCAAATTTAGAGCAATATAAAATTGAGCTAGGGCATAATTGGAGCTCAATTCAGTCTTTAAATCACTATAATCACTATATACTGCTTCTTAAAGGTAATCTTTGTATTGGGGAATTAAATGGGCCACTGGGAAAAGGCCACTACAGATGAGAACATGCAGCGTCACTCCACAATCAACAAACTTTTAGTGGTGCACAGCTCTTACTTTGGGGTAACAAGGGAACAGGAAATATATCACAGGGTGGAGCAGCCTTTAGAGCTCTTAGCCTGGCCTCACTCCCTTTAAATCTGTGCTTCCAATTTCAGACATGGCTGCTCTACTTCCTGTTTTGGCCTCACGCCTGCTTGCTGCCATGTCTCACAGGCTCCTGTTAGAACTAAAAGCTCAAATAAATTCTCCCTTCTTTCTGTTGCCTTGGTCATAGTATTTGATCACAGTAAGGGAAAAGTAGCTAGAACATGCCACATATTCTCTATTCTTTAAGGCACACAGACTTCTATTCTTTGTCCCATTTCTCCTTTCCTCTTGGCAACTGTTAGGTCTTACTGGTGACTGGCCTATGTGCCAATATTTGTGGTATGATTTTCCATTTCTCCTTATCTCTTTAATGAATCTAGACTCTAAAGCAAAGGAACCAAATATTCATTTCTATGTTGATATTTTGTCTGAACATAGATACACCCAAGGTTCATCACTTCCCTCCAGAACATGCACCTGTGACCCACTGATGACTTTCCCACGTCCTCTCATTTTTAGAGCATCAATTATAACTCAAATTCTTAAATTAAATCATGAGGAAATGTTTAAATTTATCTTATACTTAAATGATATCATCACCACAAAAGAAAAGTAACAATTTTATTGAAATTACCTCATCTCTTACCTCTCAATGTAAGCAAGTTTTTCTTTAAAAATTATGCCCAGTGAGTGAACTCTACCTTTCTCCCCATGTAGAAGATGATTTTCTCTTCTCTAAGCCTAATCCTTGCTTTCATTTACTAGTTCTTATCATAACGGGGCTTCTCAAATATCCTCATTCTGTCAATTCATTCCTGAAATTGTCAAGGTCTTCTTCCAAAGCTGCTTATTCTACTCATGGTACATCTCAAACCATCCTAATGTGTCAATAACTCTGCTCTTCTGTAGCTTTCTTTTTCATTTCTGAGATATCCTTCCAAAAAATTGTAAATTCTGTGCTGTGGATGTAATTAATTTAGCATGCTCAAGGCTCTGAATTCAGTCCTCAGCACAGCACTGATGATTTAAGGGCCACAGGCTCGTAATTCCAACATTGGGGAGGAAGGCACAGGAAGGTCAGAAGTCCAGGCTATAAATTTGAAGCCAGCCTGAGCTATTTTAAACTCTGTCTCCAAACAGACAACAAAATTAAGGCAAGTCCACACTATTCCACACTGTCCTTATTACTTCCTCATGTATTCCTGGCACAGCTCAAATTTCCTTCATTCCATTGAATGTAATATCACCAAGTCACCAACATCTAAGTTACCAAATTCATGGACATGGTCTTAATTGTCTCACCCTATTAAACCACTCTTCCTCTCTTCCCTTCTAAATCATTCAATTTATTAATAAGCTCAATATTGAGTTTTGTACCTACAGTCCTAGATCCTTTCTAGTTTTCTGTTAGGTTTCTATTAGTTTTCTGTTTTATTAAATGCTTATATTCCTCATAAGGTCACAGAGACACTTTTAAACCCCTTATACTCTTCGAGCAATGGCCAGAACTCATCTGACCCCACACAACACCCAATAGGAAGTCAACCTATATTTCTAACCTAAGGATTGAGGTTCATATATTCAGTGATCTGTTAATGTTTCAAAAGTTCCTAAGGTTCAACCAAAATCAACATGTTTAAACATATAATCCTTTTAGTCTACTTCCCAACTCTGACTAACCCAACCAATTAATAACTCATATGACAATAACTTGAATGAAAAAGTTATATTTTCTTTACTTCTTTTAAAATAAATTCATTTCTAACAGGCAGTGACCAGTTTAATTGGACACCTTTTCCTGTAACTTTGAGTTGTGTTCCCAAAGACACAGCACAGACAGTCATTAAGATCCCCTATAGACAAGTCTTAAGGGTGATTTGCACGGTAAGTGCACTAACCTCATGACTAAAGTCTTTGTGACTCTTCCTATGCCCAGTTGCTCAGCCTCTTCCCTCCCCAGTGTTCTCAGACAGTAAACCACCACTTAGGCAACAATAATAAAAAAATCAATGTGAAAAAGCAAGCACTCACGTTTAGTTTTTGTGTTGATTTTGTATTTTCTCTGACTTAATATTTTCCTTCACTCCTGTCCTTTAGGACAATTCTATTAACCTCTATACAAATATTTTCATAGAAGTAGGTAATTCAGTTTTTGATTAAGGTGTCATCCGAGTTAGCAGGTAACAATTCAAGAAAAGAAAGAAGGATGAGGGGCAATAACAAACAAAATCTGTCAAAAGGAGTTTAGGGGAAAACTTTAGCTCTCAGAAAAACTGAGGCTGAAGGAATGATTTTGAAAGGGTTAACTATTCTTAGTAATTTAAGCCCATTGGTTGACTATCTTCGACTAACTTATTATAAAGGTTTACTCTCCATTAATAGGAATTATACTGGGCGGGGGCTGTAGTCGAGCCATCAAAGCACTTGACTCTCAAGCAGGTGGACAAGAATCCAAATCCTCATAACACAGTAAAAGCCAGATTGACGTGCCAGTTCGCCTGTGATTCCATCATGGAAATGTAGAGACCCACAGAGTAAGCTGGCTACCAAGACTCACTACATAGGCAAACTCTGAGTTTGACAAAAAGACCCTAACTCTAATGCATAAGAAATTTGAGTAGGTAAAAAAATGTTTCCTGATGTCAGCCCTGGGCATCTACATGCAGGCAGAAGCACAAGCACATTCATGCACACATCACATGTGCAGTCACATACATGCAAGCGTGCACATACAAACACACATACACACACATACACACACACACACACACACACACACACACACACACACCAAACACCAGTAAAAAAAAAAGAAATTTTTTATCATTATACTACCATAAAATCCATGCAACCATTTAAGTAGATAATCATCATGATTCCCATTTCATAAAGTGATAAGAATTTCTGTATAAACCTGATTAGAAGTGAAACTGAGGCAAGTGCTTGAGTACTTTGTCCACATCACCCAGACTACAGATCATTAAGGTCTAAATAAAAAAAAAAAAAAACCTCTAAAGGTGGGATTTAAGGCTGTGAAAAGTCTGAGAGACCCGCCATCAACAGTCATAATTCCTGACTTTGTTTCCTAAGCGCACAGCTCATGGGCACTATCAAGGCAAACACAGGCCATTGACTAGCCTTTCTCCAAGTACTATTTCTCTTCCGAGGGAGAGTTTTGTTTCCAGCCTCTACAAAATAGAAGGAGGTGCCATTTCAAGCTTTCCTTAATCTTCCACGATTATTTACGTCAACTCAGAAAACTTGGGGACCCTATCATCACCCTTACATAAAAGCTATTGTCATCTAGGCAGAGGGAAAATGGGAAGGGATTCACAGAGGCAAAAATTTTCCCTAATTAAAAGCCATTAAACTGGAACACATTCACCTTCCTCAGAATCCCTGCCACCCTTGACTGACTTCCACAAGGATTCCAGTTGTTTGTTCTTCCTGGTTTCTCCCGCTGTTAGAGGGACAGCTTACATTAGACCTTTGCCTACACATACACATATTTCATACAAAGGCATGCACACACACACACACACACATGCACACAGCATACAGACATACACACCATCTCTCCATCCTATATCTATCTCACTGTCATTTTTTACCTTCTATAAAGAGAAGAAAATAAAAGGTCCAGAAGGAATTTGTGACTCCAAAAAAAGAAATTATAAAAATAAAGAATCCAATGTGCTCCAAGTACTTACCTCATCGCCGTCTTCCCGTTTTCTTTGCCGTGTCTGTCCCTCTGTGACTCATATGGAGCACTGAGCAAAGGTGACAAGGCTAATAGGGCCAACTTCTGCCACAGTTGATTTACAGCCCTATATAACTGAGGGCAGGTGGAGGACAGGTGTGTGTTTCCCAACAGACAGGAAAAGAGTCCTCACACGCTCCGCTCTGTGAGAGGGCGACAGAGACACTTGTTAACACACAGGGAAGGGAGGGTTAGGGGTTCTCTTTGTCGGTGGGTTAGTTCCGGTGATTGTCCCTTCTTTGGCTTTTACTCACATCTGATTACTTTGCACTCAGTTGTGCTCAGTACTTTGCCCATAACACAAAATGTGCAAAAGAAGGAATTTCCATCTTTCCCATGGTTATATCTAGTGCTTGAAATCCATAACATACCTCTAGTTTTTTGTTTTATTTATTTATTTATTTATTTATTTATTTATTTATTTATTTTTATTCATTCTTTTTTCTATAATTTTATTTTTTTCTTATTCTGGATTTACATTTCAAATGATTTCCCCTTTCCTGGTCACCCCCCCAAAAATAAATATCCCATAAGCCATTTCCCCTCTCCATATTCCCCAACCAACCCCTCCTGCTTCCCTGTCCTGGTATTTCCCTACACTGCTGCATCTAGCCTTTCCAGGACCAGGGTCCTCTCCTTTTGGTATCTAACAAGACAATCCTCTGCTGCCTATGTGTCTGGAGCCATGGGTAACTCCATGTGTACTCTTTGGTTGATGGTTTTGTCCCTGGGAGCTCTGGGAGTACTGGGTGGCTCATATCGCTGTTCCTCCTATGGTGCTGCAAACCTCTTCAGCTCCTTGGGTCCTTTCTCTAGCTCCCCTATTGGGGACCCTGTGCTCAGTTTAATGGCTAGCTGAGTGTCTCCCTCTGTATTTGTTATGCACTAGCGGAGTCTCCCAGGTGACAACTCTATCTGGCTCCAGTCAGCAAGTACTTGTGGGCATTGATAATAGTGTCTGGGTTTTGTAACTGTATATGGGATGGATCCCTAGGTGGGGCAGTCTCTGTATGGTCTTTCCCTCAGACTCTGCTCCAAACTTTGTCTCTGTATCTCCTTCTGTGGGTATTTTGTTCCCTGTTCTAAGAAGGACCAGAGTATCCATACTTTGTTCTTCCTTCTTCTTGGGTATCATTTTATATGTGAATTGTGTTTTGGGTATTCCAAGCTTCTGAGCTAATATCCACTTATCAGTGAGTGCATACCATGTATGTTCTTTTGTGATTGGGTTACCTCACATAGGATGATATTTTCCAGTTCCACCCATTTGCCTAAGAATTTCATGAATTCATTGTTTTTAATAGCTGAGTAGTATTCCATTGTGCACATATACCACATTTTCTGTATCAGGGCTGCAAGCTGGTATAACCACTCTGGAAATTAGTCTGACAGTTCCTCAGAAAGCTGGGCATGATACTGCCAGAGGACCCAGCCATACCACTCCTGGGCATGTACCCAGAGGATTTTCTAGCATGTAATAAGGACATGCTCCTCTATGGTCATAGCAGCCCTATTTATAATAGTTTTTTGTTAATATCAAGCCATCAGTTGACTAAGCAAAAAATAAAATAAAATAAATTGTTTATGCTGTGTCACATTGTCTCTCTTTACTTTTGTCTCCCACAGTTTGTTTGCATTCAGTCTTTCATTAAAGAATCATTAAAAGAAATATGCTTTCTGCATAACTATTTAAATGTTTGCAGATTTATTTATTTTATGTCTATGACTGTTTGATCTGCATGCATGTATGTGCCCTTACCATGTGCCAGGCTCCCATAGAGCCATGGTTCTGAACCTTCCTAATGCTGCAACCCTTTAATTTAGTTCCTCGTTTGTGGTGACCCCCAAAACATAGTTATTTTCATTGTTACTCCATAGCTGTAATTTTGGTACTATTATAAATCATAATATAAATATCTGCATTTTCCAATGGCCTTAGGCAACGCCTGTGAAAGGGTCATTCACCCCTCCCCCCAAGTGGTCTTAACTCACAGATTGGGAACTACTGGCATAGAGGACAGAACAGGTGTCACTTCCCTTAAAGTTATGTGTAGATGTTTGCGAGCCACTCTGTGGATGCTGACACCCAAACCTGGATCCTCCACAAGAGCAACAAGTGCTCTTAGCAACTGAGCCAGCTGTCCAGCTTTGCCCTACCTCCTAATCATTCTAAATAATCAAAACACTAAATAACCATGAAGTGGTAGGTAAAACACCTCCGGTGGATATTTCTCATACCTGCAATGGCTCAGAACCTTTAAAAATTGTTCTTATGCTCAAAGAATTTGCCACCTTAAGAATTTTGCATCAAGAAGGAAGACATTACCTTATATTTGTTTCAGTATAAGATAGCCTTTGTTAGACGGAAAGCACACCTACACCTCATTTCAAATTAGGAAGATACATTGGCCAAAGATTGATTGTTACAAAAATTCCTGCTATTTTTTTTTATGATTGTTCCTTCTTAACTCCGCATTAACATTATTTATGTTGACATGGTGACACACAGACCCACACTAATCTAAAATGTACTTAACAAATAACAAATGAACTAAATTCACCTTTCAGTTTGATAATTAGCAGCTAGCAGACATTGGATCATATACTGAGTTGATTTATGAAAAACTATTAGAACATTTTGTAGGGAAGAGACAAGAATGGAATTTGGCATCTCATTATTGTCAGTTGGCAAGCCAGAGAGAATTAGCTTTGGGCATGTATCAAGCAGTTTATAGAGTCAGCTGGTGGTTGGAATCATCAGGTGAGAAATGCATCAACCCCCCAAAGCCAATACAAATCTCTCAGTAATTCACCTGGAAAGACAAGAGTAATGAGTGTTGGTGAAACTGATCATATCCACCAAGGAGAGCACAATCTTGGTTTTGTTAGTTTGGTTGGAAGGTCCACACTAAAAGTGAAAGGCATCATTCCTTAGGCTTGGATTCTGTTCCCTCTAAACATCAGAGGAGGAGGAAGATAGTTAAATACAAGTTCTCATTGTTCTCAGCTTCCTGACTGTGGACACTAGGGGACTGGCTCCCTTAAGCTCTTATCACTTTGTCCTTCCTTGATGAACTATAGCCAAAAGAAATCCTTCCTTAAGTTGATTCTGTCAGAACATTTTATCACAGATATACAAAAAGAAACTAAGATAGTTATTTTTAAAATAAATAAATAAATAAATAAATAAATAAATAAATAAATAGCAAACTAAAATCTTAGGATTTGGAAAGGAAATAGGCCAGAAAGTAAGATCCTGTTGCTTACTAGCTGACCAGTAACTGAAAGAGGAAGTCCTTGGGTCAGAGTGACCTGGGATAGCCTCAGGTGGTCAAAGCTCTACTAGAGATAGTTCTCAAGTCAAACTTTGGGGTTCCTGAGACATTTTCAAGATGAATTTGAGGCAAACTCTTTTCATAAAGATATCAAGAAAATGTTTTTCCTTTGGAATGTCTGTTATGCTTCACATCTATAATGGCCCTAAATGACTCATGTTTTGAATCCCCTCTCCCAGGCTGGTGGAAATAATTTGAGTACCATGGAGCCTTTTCAAGTTGGGGTAGGCTGATGAGAATAGGTCAGGGTTGGCAGGTTGGTACACACTATCAGCCTGTACACACTCCCACATGATGTCTCTTCCTGCTCACACAAGCATAAGTTTGTTCTGCCTTTCCCTACCCACATCCCAGCAATGCTGAGCTAAAGTAAACCTTTCCTTCCATTTTTTTAAGCAGTTTGGTCATCGTAGACGAAAGAAGATAATATACTGATCTTCAGGCACCCACAATGTCTTCATAGGCCTTATCATGTGATATAAAAATTTAGAATTGCAGTATAAGAACCCATCTATTGCAGTAGATGTTGAAGAGATTTGCAAAAGTATAAAATCATGACATTCTTCTAAGGATTTTATTTGGTAAAATTATTTTTTAACATATACTTATTCTATAAAATAATAGGTTTCACTGAGTCATCTTCAAATATTCATATATTTCACCATGATATCTTCATATGTGCATATATATATATATGTATATATACATACATACAAATTAGGGGTTTCACTGTGACATCTTTCTTCATATATTTGTAGTGAGTTTCATTTTAACATATATATTACATATATTATATATATGTATATATTTTAATATATATACATACCTCTTCTCCCTCACATACATATTCTTAAATATATGTAAGTTTATATTATACTCTAATATTCCCACCCCATTATCCTTCTATTGCTCACATTCCCATGCCTCATTGAAGAAATTTTATATTTATATATAATTATATATATATAGATTTATTTATATATACAAATGTAATCTAGTGAATAAATTATTTTATTGAAAAGGGATGTAAAATCACTTTATGATAAAATTAAAGATTTACATGGAAAATATTTCAAATAAACATGTTAAAATTGACAATTTTCATGGAAAATTAAAGAGTTAAGTGGTAGACATGTAAAACATTGCTAAATTAATTGAAATATGGAATAGAAATATTTTATGATAGAATTGAAGATTTATGTGAAAAATATTTCTGATGAAATTGTAGAAAATGTAGAAAAGCATGTTAGAATTGAAGATTATCATGGAAAATTTTATATAGATATAATAATGATAGGCATAAACATATTCCTAAGTTGATTGAAAGTGAAATTATAAGCATTTTCTGATAAACTTGAAGATTTACATGGAAAATATTTCTGATAAAATTGATGGAATATATAGAAAGGCATGTTAAAATTAAAGATTATCATGGAAATTATAGAGATCAAATGATGGGCATAAAGATAATTCTAAGTTGAATTGAATATTAACATGAGAAATACTTTATTAGTCTATCTCTTTTTATTGGGGAGTTGAGTCCGTTGTTGTTAAGAGATACTAAGGAATAGTGATTGTTGCTTCCTGTTATTTTTCATGTTATTTTTATGTTTGTGTGGTATCTTCTTTTAGGGTTGTCAGAAGATTACTTTCTTCCTTTTTCTAGGGTGTAGTTTCCCTCCTTGTGTGGCATTTTCCATCAATTATCCTTTGTAGGGCTGGATTTGTGGAGAGATATTGTGTAAATTTGGTTTTATCATAGAATATCTTGGTTTCTCCATCTATGATGATTGAGAGTTTTGCCTGGTATAGTAGCCTGGGCTGGCATTTGTGTTCTTTTAGGGTCTGTATGAGGTCTGCCCAGGATCTTCTAGCTTTCATCGTCTCTGGTGAGAAGTCTGGTGTAATTCTGATAGGTCTGCCTTTATAAGTTACTTGCATTTTTCCCCTTACTGCTTTTAATATTCTTTCTTTGTTTAGTGAATTTGGTGTTTTGACTATTATGTGCCAGAAGGACTTTCTGTTCTGGTCCAGTCTGCCACGGACTGACTCAGTCGGAACACACACCCGTGGGGAATCAGGGTCTTTGGTATGCAGGAAGGTACAGGTCCGGCGAATGACAGACAGACACACCAGGTGTAGGTTGAGTCTGAATGCACTTTACTGTTCTGAGGCAGGAACTTTTATACACATAAGTTGGCATTACATTACTGAAGAAAAAATGTATCCAGTGAAATGTTTACAAAGAATGGTTACCATGAGTATCTGGCACAAGGAAATACAAAATCAATCAGGTATGAACTTTAGAGAATACTTACAAAGCATTACGTCCCTTGATCAGAGTAGCTGTAGTCAATGATAAATTAGTAATTCAAAAGTTCTTGAGAACACTTGGTTATACCACTAGGTCTATTGTTAGTGTAGTCTTTGTCTAATGTCCTGCTTCCTTCTTGTGAGACTTCTTTAGGCTCACTTTGAAACTTTACTTAACTGATGCTTTCCATGTCAGAGTGCCAATGCCACCCAGCCACACAAATGCATATATTGTTGGGAGGTTAATTCTTTAATGTATTTAGGTAATAACTGTATAGCTGATCAAAAGGCAAAGCAATGGATCTCTAGAAGATAAATTATGGCCAGTGCTGTAGCTCAAAGAATGAATTCTCGTTAGCTTTAAACGGCTGGGTGCTCACAGCTCTTGCTGCCAAGAACAATTCGTAAGTAAAGAAACAGGCTAAAGAAAGTCAGACAGGCAAGGCTTGCCATGAGAAATTCAGCTCAGTACTATCTCCGGCCAAGGAGGCCCACAGTGACTTCCATCTTGGACAGCCTTGCCATACAAGACTTTTCCCAGTAAATATCACACAGCTTTCGCCGGGATTGCAGCTTGGCTGCGTGAAATTACGGTGTCCAAGAGGTTCGTGTGATACCAGTCTGTTTGGAGTTCTGAAGGATTCTTGTATGTTCGTGGGCATCTCTTTCTCTAGGTTAGGGAAGTTTTCTTCTACAATTTTGTTCAAGATATTTACTGGGCCTTTAAGATGTAAATCCTTCTTTTTGTCTATACCTATATTCCTTAGGTTTGGTCTTCTCATTGTGTCCTGGAGTTCCTGGACATTTTGAGTTACCAGCTTTATGCATTTTGCATTTTCTTTGACTGTTGAGTCAATGTTTTCTATGGTATCTTCAGCACCTGAGGTTCTTTCTTCTATCTCTTGTATTCTGCTGTTGATGCTTGCATCTATGACTCCTGAATTCTTTCCAAGGCTTCCTATCTTCAGAGATGTCTCACTTTGTGATTTCTTTATTGTTTCTACTTCCACTTTTAGATCCTGGATGGTTTTGTTCAGTTCCTTCACTTGATTGTGCTTTCCTGTAATTCTTTAAGGGATTTTTGTGGTTTTTCCTTAAGGGCTTCTGCCTGTTGACCCATGATATCCTGTATTTCTTTAAGGAATTTTTGTGTTTCTTCTTTAAGGGCTTTTTCCTGTTGACCAATGTTCTCCTGTATTTCTTTAAGGGAGTTATTTAAGTCTTTCTTGAAGCCCTCTATCAGAATCATGAGATATGATTTTAAATCCAACTCTTGCTTTTCCAGCGTGTTGGGGTATCCAGGACTGGCTGTGGGTCCATAGTTTTGATGTTGCCATGTGGCCTTGGTTTCTGTTGGTAGGGTTCTTGTACTTGCCTTTCACCATCTGGTTATCTCTGGTGCTACTTGGTATTGTTGTCTCTGACTGGAGTTTGTTCCTCCTGTGGGCCTGTAAGCCTGTGTCCTTAGGCCTCTAAGCTCAAAAGTGAAAGCACTGCTGGGAGATGAGACTGTGGGGTTTCCCACAGTTCCATTCTGTCCCAGCTGCTTCACTGATCTTGTGCTCTGTGTGCTCCTAGCTGGTCCCCTCCAGAGAGAAGGTGGATATCTCACTTCTGTGCTCAGGAGTGAAAGTGCTGCTGGGAGATCACTTTCTCCTGGCGGGCCATGCACAGAAGGCTGTGGAGTTTCCAGACTCCCTGGTGCAAATGGCCAACCAAGGCTCCTCTCATAAGGACAACATTTAATTGGGACTGGCTTACAGGTTCAGAGGTTAGGTCTATTATCAACAAGGTGGGAACATGGCAGCATCCATGCAGGTATGGTGCAGAAGATGAGAGTTCTACTTCTTCATCTGAAGACTGCTAGCAGAATATTCGTGAATGAATTTTTTGACAATATTAATAACTTTTAGAAATGTAATTCCTAATTCCAAACTGATTGAGAATTCATGACCTGTGAATATATAGTGACATAAGCAAAGCTATATAAATATATGTTGTGGTGGTTTGAATTGGAATGGCCACCAAAGTCTTTTATGTTTGAATGCTTTCTCCCTAGATGATGAAACAGTTTGGGAAGATTAAGAGGTGTCTTTATTAGAGGAGGTGCATCACTGGGATTTAGTCTTCAAAAGCCCATGCCAGTTCCAGTTCTCTTACTCTCTAGAACTGTAATCCCTATTAAATTATTTCTTCTGTAAGTTGTCTTAGAGATGATGTTTTGTCACAGCAATTGAAAACTAACTGAGATTAATACTTATGGATAGGGGCCTTGGTGGAAGACAGGCCCATGGGCCCACAACCAGCTGGCCAAATTAGCTATCATCTGGGCCCAGATCCAGCACTTTGATTCAGTCCACACCAATATCTACCTCATCTGTGAATTGCTGAAGAGTACAAAGGATCCCATTCTTCAATATAGATTGCCACTGAAGTTTACAATTCCACTATGACAAATATTTGATAAAGAGGTGGGATAGATAGAGGAGTAGAACGGTGGATGAGCAGTGAAGGCAAAGCCAGGGACTTGACTTTGGTGATAGGTATAAGAGAAGTCTGTTGATGGGGGGAAATGTTGCCGAGTTGGGCCAACAGGATGTTGTCACATGTCACTTAGCCCCGGTTTTGAGCATTCACAAGATATCCAAAAAGAAGAACAGGACATTTTCTGGATTAGACCTCCTCCTCAAAAGTCCTCTATGGTCTGTGCTGCCTCTAGAGGCCACTTTGATATCATGGTCTGCTGCTCCAGACTGTATTGAACCCTGGAGTTAATATGGATGTTGAAGTTCTATAGCAGCCAGGAGACATGTTGATACCCCTGGCATGAGGCACCACAAAAGTCCATACAGACGTCCTTGGTCTGAACTACCACCTGAGGTTATATTGATGTCCAGGTCTGTGGTGTAGCTGGGGGCTATGTCTGGGCCCACATTCTTACTACAGCAAAGGGCTGTATTGATGCCCATGTACTATTACCTGAGATAATACTGAGATCCATTACACAGGCAGACATCGAAGACCATGCGGATGGATGTCTATGGTCCATGCTGTCTCCAGAAATCATGTGAAAGTCCATATCCCATGATCCCACTGTCTGGAAAGGGCAAGGAAGCAAGTTTTGCCATGGTATCGAAGACTACAGACTGACAGTTGAGGAAAAGGGACATGCAAGGCTTCTGTAACAACCCTGCCCCTACTCCGCCTTACCACCTCCTAAAACGGTAACAACCTAGACAGAAAGTCACAAAAGAATTCTTAAAAATTGTGAGGAAGATGCTGAGGTGTAGCCTTCCACAACTGGTAACCTCTGTCAGTAATTGGGGGTGAGGGGACTCAGTTTTCTTTAAGGGGCTGGCCAGCAGGAGTGTAACTACACTCCTATGGGCAACACAAATTGGACTTGTTTTTTGGTTTGCTTGCTTGCTTGCTTGCTTGCTTGCTTGCTTGCTTGCTTGCTTGCTTGGTTTTTCTTTTTCTTCTTATTTTGCAGGGGAGAATCACAACGTTAGGGGAGCAGACCCAGGAGAACTGCGAAGAGACTGTGCTTGGTGCTCATGATGTGAAATTTCAAAATATTAAAAAATATTGTGAAAAAACACTTATGCATATATATGTTTTCATTATTCAAATGAGTAAGGGAATGAAAAACTCTGAATCTTTCACGATACCAGCTTAAGGAAGTAAAAGGAATGTTTTACAACTCCACAGGTATCACCACCATTTTGAAAATTTAAGACTTTGTCCTAGAGAGACAAAGTAATTTGACCAAGTCTCCTGACTCCATCTAGAGATTGTTCCTCACTTGCATGGAAGTAGTATAAAACGTCTAACTAGTGAGCCTAAGCCCTGCATTTGGGAGGCTGAGTCCACTAAGAGATACGCAGCTCTTCCCTAGTCAGAAACCAAGGAGATCACAGACATAGCTTCTTCTCTGATATTTCACAGAGCTACTTAGAGCACCCCTAATTTTAGAGAAGAACTTCACATGACCTTGAGTGGGGACTACAGAAGATCAAAAACACATTTTATGCTTAAGCATTTCTTTTGTTTGTTTGTTTTGTTTTGTTTTTTATTTAAATTATTTTCTATATTCTATGTTTACATTTCAAAGGCTTTCCCCTTTCCCAGTTCCCCCCACCATACATCTCATAATTCCTCTCCCCCCAACTATACCCCAATCATCCCCTCCCCACGATTTTTCTGTTCTGGGGTCTAGCTCAGTGGTAGAGTACCTTGCCTTTAATGCTTAAGCATTTCTGAGCACAGATTTTAAGTATTGTCACCACAAAGAGTGATATCGGTATGACATTATGACAACTATTCTTTACTTAGCTATTTTATATTGTACTCAAATATTAAAATATTATGTTGTATACCTTAAGTGTATATAATATTTAAAGAATTCAAGAGACAGAAGACACTGGCGCTTCGAATATTCTGGACATTTTTGCAATGTTTTCTTTGTGGTGGTTGACATTTTACCATATGCATTTAAAAACATTCGTCCAGTGCTTTAACACATTAGGCAGCAATCCCACAGAACATCAGTGAGACCCTTGACACTACAAATGTTCCCAACATCCACCTGCCTCATAAGCTGGCATGTACTGAGTATCATCAGGTCAGGAAACTCCTCACTAAGGACAACTAGAGGCAACACACTTTCATTGACAACATGGGATATTTATAAATTATTAAGTGATCCAAGGCCTTGTAGCCTCTTTGCACTAATCATAGGGAATTATCAGTGGTTTTGCTTTCCTTTTAAATCAAATGGTTGCCTGCCCATATTTTAGTAGTTCCCTGTTTATCTCAGCCCTCATGCATGATGCCCCATTTTAGTAGTTATCATATCAATTCCGGATGATATTCTGGTGTAATGCAGATGCTGTTACCTGGGAATGCAAGCAGCAACAAAATGGCTTTTCAGTAAAAAGGGAAGATGTGAGGAAGATTACATACCCATTAGAAACAAATTACATTTTTTAAAGACACTAAAGTTAAATATCCCGTTGAGCATTTTACATACTTTCTTTTTATTTTAATTTTCCATTATTATTTATTATTATTCTTGGAAGTCATGTTTGCTATGCCATACATTTGGAGGTTAGAGGATGCCTTTGCTGAGTCTGTTTATTTCTTCCACCTTTATGTGTTCTGAGGACTGAATTCAGATCATGTGGCAAGTGTCTTCCCCCTCTGCGTCATCTTGACAGCCCAGCTACACATTTCTTTATATAAATTTTAATTAGACCTTTAATAAATACAGATGCAGCTCCTGTTTTGGTTTTTTTCATGGATGATATATTACCAACTACAGTAAGTGCAATGACTCCTAACCAATATTAATAGCTTGTGAGAAGGTCGTTACCAAGTTGTTTGGGAAGGTGGATGATTTGAAACTATAATCTCTTCCTATACCAGACTGCAGGAACTCTGATGGCACAGCAAACAAGAGAGACAAGCTCAGGTACGTCTCCCAAATACCAGGAAGCCAAATGCCATAGCGAAGTTCCCAAGAACAAGCATTACAACACTGAGAATGTCTTTCAAATTAATTGCTTTATTTTTCTGTGGCATGTAAATCATAGATGTTTGTCTGAACTGTTGTTATGTACATGAGATATGGTCAACAAATAAGATTTATACACTTTAAAGCACACTTCTATAAAAAACAACTTATTTTGTACATTCAGCTCCTTCCTTCAGCTCTCTCTACTTAAACCTCCTTCCCATAGCCTTCCTGAATGTTAATACTGTCTCCAACCCACGATTCTTCTTCCAGTGAGTTGACTCCTCCTTTGCCTTCCCCACAAGGCTCCCTCCAGAGGATGACAGCTACTCTTGGTGTTGCCTACTTTTGCTTCACATCTTTTCTACTTCCTTCCTTTTCTGTTTTCTTCCTTCTTCCTCCATTATACTCTCAGCATTTTGGTCTCCTCCCCCATACCAACTAGCAGAAGTTCCCTCTGTATACTTCTTAAGGTTTTGCTTAGCTTCAAACAGGAGCTGCCATGAAGATTTCTGTTGTATTTAGGATTTGAATCTCCTATTACACACACACACACACACACACACACACACAAACACACACACACTTCAGCATGAATCACTTTCATCTTTATGCTTTCAATGGATATCATGATGAGCCACATATATCACATTAATTATATAGGTACTTTAGAGATATTATCTTTGGGAGTCATATACACACAAAAAATAACAAAATAAAACCATAAAATATACTAGCCATACTTGGAATAAAACAATTGAAGATGTACAATAATTATATCATTATGAAGTATAAGTAATTAAATCTGTTCATCGTATCTTGATTTAAACTTATGAAGAGCTCCATGTCAGTGATGTGAAAGTGTGCAGGCTGATTCTTTTGTCGGTCACATTGGCACGTAATATCTGTTGGAACAAACAAACAAGAAATGTATTAAACATTTGTTATCTAAATTTTTCTGTACATTAACATACAAGGTCCAAGTCACTGAGCCACATGGTCTTGGTGCCAACTATTTTATTTTCAGCTGAAGAGGATGTTTCCTAATCCTTAGAGTGGAATGATTGTTCTGTGATAGAAATGATTCCATGCCCGACCACTGAGATCAAGTGCACAGGCAAGCTGGAAAGAGTGCCCTGCCTTCCTCTCTTCTGCAGTGGTGCGAGCTCCCCTTTTACTTCACCTTCTGCTGTCTCCTCAGAGCACTTGCTCATTGCCTGGGGAGTCTAAGCTGTCTCAGAGCACTCACACACTGTCTGGGAAGTCTAATATTTCTGCTTTCTTACAACAAATGCTTTACAGACGCCTCACCATTTGAGCAAGTTTTAACTTGTTCATAAATAAGCTCACAACAGAATAGGGGAAAGTTCTTTAAGAGATCTTGTTAAAGGTGTTTGACAAGAAAACCGCAGTACAAGGAAACACTATAAAATTATAAAATTGAAGAAATATATTTTCTTAAGTCAAGAAATCATAAATTGTTTATATTTAGTACATGCATGCACACGTGTACACACACACACACACACACACACACACAGAGAGAGAGAGAGAGAGAGAGAGAGAGAGAGAGAGAATCATGAGACGAACTGTTCCCATTTTACCACAGCATTCTGAGTTTCTAAATTTTTATTAGATATATTCTTTCTTTACATTTCAAATGATTTCCCCTTTCCTGGGTCCCCTTCCCCAAAAGTCCCATAAGCCCTCTTCCCTCCCCCTGTTCCCCAATCAACCCCTTCCCACTTTCCCTGTCCTGGTATTTGCTTATGTTGCTGCATTGAGCCTTTCCAGGACCAGAGGCCTCTCCTTCCTTCTTCTTGGGCATCATTTGATATGTGAATTGTTTTTTGGGTATTTCAAGCTTCTAGGCTAATATCCACTTATCAGTGAGTGAATACCATGTAAGTTCTTTTGTAATTGGGTCACCTCACTCAGGATGACATTCTCCAGTTCCACCCACTTATCTAAGAATTTCATGAATTCATTGTTTTTAATAGCTGAGTAGTATTCCATAGTGTAAATATATCACTTTTTTTTTATCCATTCCTCCATTAAGGCACATGGGCACATGGGAAAATTTCCTGAACAGAACACCAATAGCTTTTGCTCTAAGATCAAGAATTGTCAAATGGGACCTCATAAAATTACAAAGCTTCTGTAAAGCAAAGGACACTGTCAAAAGGACAAAACAAATTGGGAAAAGATCTTCACCAACCCTACAGCCGACAGAGGGCTAATATCCAAGATATACAAAGAACTCAAGAAGGTAGACTCTAGAGAGCCAAATAACCCTATTAAAATGAGGTTCAGAGCTAAACAAAGAATTTTCACCTGAGGAATACGGAATGGCTGAGAAGCACCTAAAGAAATGTTCAACATCCTTAGTCATCAGGGAAATGCAAATCAAAACAACCCTGAGATTTCACCTCACACCAGTCAGAATGGCTAAGATGAAAAACTCAGGAAGACAATAGGTGCTGGCAAGGATGTGGGGAAAGAGGAACACTCCTCCACTGCTGCTGGTGTTGCAAGCTGGTACAACCACTCTGGAAATCAGTCAGGTGGTTCCTCAGAAAACTGGGCGGGATACTGCTGGGGGAACCTGTTAAACCACTCCTGGGCATATACTCAGAGGATTCCCCAGCATGTAATAAGAGAACACATGCTCTACTATGTTCATAGCAGCCCTATTTATAATAGCCAGAAGCTGGAAAGAACTGAGTTTCTAATTTTAACTTTCACAGAATGATAGGATATCTGTAATCAATAATTTTTAAATTGCTACAAGCTGTACACATATCATAGAATGATTGCTGTTGACTACATAGTAGGAAACATCATTGCTAACACTAGTGCTGTGAATGTCTAGGCTACAAACCATTCAAAGAATGCCTCAGGAAGGAGTTTGTAATAAGATCAAGAAAATATTAGGTTAAAATACTGATGTCTAATGTGTTTACTGATCTGAGAGAAAACGTCAGACAAAAGTGTAAGAATTAATTCACTCTTAAGATCTGTTTATTTTACTCTATGTAGAATATAACTTAATTGAAAATCTTTTAAAATACATATTATATCACATTTATCAGTGACACGAGGTATATTGATCACATTCTGGGTCAAGCTCAATGTCTAATACTAGTTGGTCAAGACAAACTGGACTCAATGGGTTAAAAAAAAGAATGAGAAAGAAAACATGAAGTTGGGTGGTTAGGGAGGTAGAGGAGGTTTTGGAGACATTAGGAAAGAGGGATGAACATGATCATTAATAAAATGGTAAGTTTACCATGCTCCAATAGAAGGCTGCACATTCAAAAAACTATGAAACACACAATGAGATAGATAGGTGATAGATAGATAGATAGATAGATAGATGATAAATTAGAGGAAAGGGGGAAATCACTTGAAATGTAAATAAAGAATATATTGAATAAAAAAAGAAAAGCTGGATGATACAAAAAATATGAAACACACAATGAGATAGGTGATAAATAGATAGACGGATGGTAGATGAGAGATTCATAGAGAGACAATTGTACACACATAAATAATACATACATGCATAATACATACGTTATGCATGTATGACATAATAAGACATAAAAGTTGGGTGGTTAGGGTAGGGTGGGTAGATTTGTGAAAAGTTGGGAGAAAGGATTTTTAGTATAAGATTTTCACAGAACCAATAAAAATGATATTAATCTCCAACACATGAGGTTAAGATATTGTAAATACCTTTTTATATTCAGAATAATTGTGTATCTCTACCTACCATTTTTCTCTGTAATATCATTTAAAATATTAAAATATTGAGATAAAACTCTAAGCCTCTCAACATTTCCAAGAGTTTCCATAAATTTAAATGGAAAACTTAAGTAAGAAAATTTGTTTCATTATTTTATCATTTTCTTTTATCTTTCCTTTTCTCCTTTTCTTTCTTACTCTCTTCTTTCTTCCCTTCTTTCTTTTGTTCCTTCTCTTTGGCACTTTTAGGAGAGACCCAACTCTCTTTAAGGTAGTTGATAATGCCTGACATTTGACAAAATATTGTACTTCAGGCTATTTGAGAATTTGGTCTCTGAAACAGAATAAGGAACAAATGTCTTATTCTGGGCTTTTGGGCAAGATGATAGATGTGGAAAGTCACCAACCAGATTTTCAATTCCAAATGACAAACTGTGTCTTAGTTTTATCTCCACACTGTCTACAGCTGACACTGAACTCAGTGGCTGGAGGGCCATTGCACAAAGCACTCCGGGCTTGGGAAATACTACTAGGCTTTCCAGTGGTTACAAACCTTGGTTGTAGGGTTGTAGTCGGGGATGACTTCTTCATTATTACTGCTCCAAGAGATCCTCACACTGGTAATGGAAGGACTGCTCAATCCCAAGATTTCAAAGTAGCCTAGATACAAGGGTGATGTGCCACCGATGTAATTGTTAAACACTAGATGTGTCTGCAATGTATTCTGCCAAATTGAAAATAAAACAGAAAAGAAAAATATCAAAATAAGTTCAATATTTTTTAGGCATAAATGTAAGTTGTTTATGAGACAGCCTTAGTCAATATCTTATGTTCTCAGATAGAAAAAGTCATGATATCAGTTCCCTGTCCCCTGCTGCTCTGCCCTGTCCACTTTGTATAGCAAGCATCAGCTAGGGTAATATTCTAGTTTAAGGATGGCCTTGAGCTCTGTAATTTACAAGTTTAAAGTATCGGGAACAGCATGTCAGTCACACTCACCTGGCTGACAGAAATCCTGGCCAAGTAGTACCTTTCGGTTGTATCTGCAAACAAAGGGTCAGATGTGAGCTGAGCCTGTGTGATAGGCTTGAAATTGCTGACTTTCCTAGCTGAGAGTTGGGGTTATTTTTGTTTTTGTTTTTCTTCATTACTATAAGTTTGCTTATGCAGTGGATGTTCTCTATATGGAAGTTAGGCTCTACACCCAGCCCCAGACACAGACTTTTGAAATGTAGATATGTAGATTCACATGAATGAGAGCCATCTCATATAAACATCACCCAGCCCCACTTTAAGTCATTTTTCTTACAATCTACTAGTCCCAAATTTCCCTGGACATCTCAGAAATTCCAGATTCTTTTTGCTAGAAGCACACATCCATGCATATAAATACACTAAGACCTCTGCCTTGCTTTGTCTTGAGTGATAATGGGTGCTTTTGAATATGATCTTGAGAAAACTTAAAAAATAAAACTTTCTGGGAAATCATGGTGTTTAACTGTGTGGTGGAGGTAATGGAAAAGTCAACTTGCTAGGGCCCAGCACCTCTCAAAGATTCCTCTGTCTCTGCGATGTTGGGCTCTTTCTTATTTACTTCTTACTCCTCTGGGAACCACTGGTTTCTTTCAGAACTGTGCTCCCCACAGCAGAAGGCACCATAAAAACTTAGCTATGTAAATTTAAGTGAATATAAATGAAATAAAATAAACTTCAGTTTCTCAGATGCCCTTCTGGTGACATTTTAGGTGTTCATTAGACACCTGTGCATGCAGTTTTATTGAGCAACAGAAGCTCCTTGTGACTAAAAGTTCTACTGTGTAGTAAAGAGTACTTTAGTTGTTCTCCTAAGAGGTTGCCAAGTCCTTTCCTGATGGAAAGTCTGTCACATAAAGAGTGCATTTAGCATTGTCTCATTGGGGCAACTAATCATGTAGTTAGAGAATGACATAAACCTCATGAAAGTTTGTCTCAGCAAAAAGGCAGGAATTTAAAGATAATCAAGAACCTCACCCATGATATGGTCAGAAATTCCAGCCATCCCTTACTTACTGATTCTTGTCCCATTATCCCAGAAGAGCCAGCCCTCAGCAAGTCCCTCATCATTCAATGCAGCCTTGAAGCCCATGAACTTCTGCCGGCTGTAGTGGTAAGGGAGAGAAGCATTAGCTTAAAATGCAGTGATAGTTATAAGCCAACAAGTTTCACAAGAACAAAGTAGTAAAATGAAGTTCTTCCTGGGGAGAGAGGGTTCTATTATGAGAAGACCCTGAGCAGCAGCTCTACATGCATGCAGAAATAGCTGGACCATTGCATGTCCTAAATGAATAACATCAACAAAGAATCCAGGGCTTCTTTCCAGTAAGGCTCTCAAATTAAAAGCACATAGCTGGCTTCCTTCTTTCCCCTTTCCTGAGGCTGTAAACCTCTTTCATGACCCATTGTCTAAAACACATGGAGAACAAATGGGTGACGTTTTGAGGTATGATATCAGGACCACATGGTTTTCAGTGAGCAATTTCTATCCTTTTCCTTCACGTAGCTTAATAACACCTCCCCTTTCTCATCGGTGGAATGGAGGTGATGGTGATATTCACTCAAATGATTTTCTCATTGATAACAGAAAAATAGGAAATCATGAAGCATAGTTCTTCCTACTGGCATAGTCCAGGGATGCAGCAAGAATTTACTTGAGGTTGGAGATTAATGGCTCTCATATAAACTTACAGCAAGACCTTTTAAGTATTTTTAAGGTAAAGCAGCTTCAGGTATCAGTTGCCAGATCATTAAACTTTTTCTGGCAATCATTTATTCTTAAGGAAAGAGCTGAATATTCCAAAAATATGAATTATGACTACCCCATTTTAATTTATATTATTGCAAATGTCACTTCTAACCTGCAATTTCACATACTCTTGATCTAAAACAACTGATAAAAGTTGTTCAGAGTTCAGAGTTTTGAAAAGGTCCAAATACAAGCATGCAAAACAGAAAATTCAGTGCAAATACTTTCAGACTTCAGCGTTTTACTCAAGGGATGAGGAGCCTTCCCCACACAGGAGTAAGCTCACTAGTATGCAAAGCAGAACCCTAGTCCCACCCCCACCCTTACTCACCTTAACTTGGTGTTCATGGCAGGCTCCTGCCAGGGCAGAATGTAGCCCCCACGAATATGAAGATTAATGTGCTCAAGAGGGGCTTGCAAGGTCTTCCATTCTCCCATTGCATTGATATCTACACCCTGTGGGCAAAAGGGAGATGATGAGAGATGCACCCATCCTGAGCAGTGCAGTCGGCAGAAATCCCAACCACCTCCTGAATTCGTCTTCTGGTCCCCACCATTCAACACATGCCATCTATACATTCTGCATCCACCTGCTCCATAGAAAGCATCTGAAAGACTTGTTTCTGTGCTTTTATCTTTCAATACATCTGTCTTGTCTGACCCCTTTACCTTGCCCAATGTGGTGTCTTTATTTTTCTCATGTGCTGATTCTTGCCACATGTAAAGCGAATCTTGCTTCACATGTGGGAGCTGTACTCTGGCTTGAGTCAGAAGTCTCATGTCCTTCTGTATTTTCTCAACTATGGCAGGGATTCTTGATGTTGGTACCATTTGTAGTTTGGGTCAAATAATTATCTGTTATGAGGCTATACTGTGCTTTTTCCTGACTTGGAATGGTTCATCTGTTTTAGGCAACCTGGTTATCCTCTGTACCAAGAAAGTCACCATACCATACCAAATTTCATGGGATAGTCAATAATATAGCATACTACAGCCCAGAATTGAGGGACTCAAGCAATTCTCTGCCACAGCCTACCAACAAGCTGGAACTACAGGCTTAGGACATGGTACTCGGCAGTCTTGTCATGGCCTTTTTAAATGTTAAGCAGCACTGTTTCTGCCCACTATAGGACAGTGGCACTGGACCTCCAGACTCTACACTGAATTTCCATAAATATTTTTGAAAAGCAAATATTAGCACATCATTATGTTGCTAATTCCAAATGGAAAAGTACCTAGCATTATAAATCCTAGAAATTTACAGAGAGTTTTTCACCTCAGCAAGGCTATGTCTCCAATAGTCTACTAAGATGCAGACTTTAAGGTATCTCCACTCTCAAGTTCAAGTCCAAGCAAATTCAAGGCTGCCCTTCCAGTGATGGCCTCCCTTAAGCTATATACCCTTTGTGTCTCCCTGTTTAACCCTAGTAGAAGCCCTGAATCATTCAGAAGGACTATTAGAGCACAGGCCAATCAACATGCAAATTCAAGACCATGTGAAGGCTGCTTAAGGGAAATAGCTGCACTCTTCCTCCAAGGCCATCATTGTAGATTGAAAGTTGACTCTTAGTGTATGTCTACCCATAAGAGAACCTAGCTAGCAACCAAGAAGAAAGAAAACAGCTCAGTGCTCCCAGGACAGAGAAGGTCCTTTGTTCTTGCTGAGTTTTCACCCAGATCCATTGCAATGTCCTTGAATGAGAGAGGCTAAGGCAGGGCTCTGCTTCTGGTCTTCCTGCTCCTTGCTCTACTCAGGAAGTCAGGAGAGATTGTCTAGTTAGAGGGCAAGGTTGTTCCTTTCCTTCAATTCTCCCCTAATAATTAAGCTCTGTCTTATATACGTCCTTCAAGAGATCACCTCCGAAGTATCATCTTGAGGTCCTTCCCTGCCAGCTTCTCTCCTATTATCACTATGGCCCAATAAAGAGCCCTTGTGGTTGACTTTATAAGTGAACATGTCTTGTTTGGACATGTATTTGAGAGGTCACGTATCCTTTAGAAAACCTTCTCAAGAGTACCTATACCAGCAGTTCTCTTCTGTGGGTCATGACCCCTTTGGGAGTCAAATGACCCATTCACAGGGAACAGTAAGACCATCAGAAAACACAGATGCTTGCATTATAATTCATAAGAGTAGCAAAATTACGGTTATAAGGTAACAATGAAAATAATTTTAGGGTTGTGAGTCACCAAGACACAATGAACTACATTAAGGATTGCAGCATTAGGAAGGATGAGAACCACTAATCTATATTATAGAAGCATATATCTATAAATAGAAGCAAAAGTCTCTATACTGGAAGCAAAAATTAGCTTATTATACATTTCAAGAAGTGACTAATCCATTGTGCTTAGTAACATCACGCAGGAAGGTAAAATGAGGCAGACCTTGATCAAAAGGATTTGTATGTCATGCCAGCTCTCTGGTCTTGCTCTAACCCCACTTTAGAAGATGAGAAAATATCAACAACAGGAAATAAGTGGTTTGTGCAAGACATGGTTTCCAGGGTGGGTATGTAGCATGAGATCTGTCAGATACAAAAATTTGTTCTGTACTGTTGTCAGGTTGTGTAATCATTTAGAAACCTTACCGTGTAGTAGTCATACCAGCGCGCTCTGGGAAAATATGCTGCAACCGTTGTAGCATTCTGTAATTAAACACAAGGTGTCAGTTGTAGAACTGTTGTCTAGGACAGAGAAACCAATACACATAGAAAGAAGTTACAACAGTACTGACTGCATTGAGTCTCACTGTTGAAATCAGCAATAACAGGAAGGTCACTTTTCCCCCACTTTCCTTAAATGGAAAGTTTTGTTTGTTTCTTTGTTTCTTTGTTTTATGCCAATGTCCCTCATAATGTCCATTGGGTGGTACAACTTGAATGACCCTTTCCTTATAAAAACACCCTAGTTCGTATCTAGAGAGAAAAACCACTCTTGTTTAGCTAAGGATCAAAAGAAAAATTCTAGGTATAGAAAGATCTGAGTAATATTAAACAGCTAGTCTTTAATCAGAAACCCAATAATTCTCAAAGGATGTTTAAAAAAAGATTTTAGCTGCTTTCAAGTTCCCTTACATAAGGAAGAGCTATGAGGTAACACAGTGCTATATAGCAGTTCACCCAACAAACATTATTTTGATGGTGAGAGGATTGACTACTAAAATGAATTCTTTTTTCTACAGTCCCCATCTGAATCCAAGCCCCTTATACTAAATAAGGGAAAGCTTTTATCTTCAAATATAACACAGAGTTATTTATCTTCTTCACTGTCCAGAATTGTTAGGATAACTTTAGAGAGAGATAATCTGAGGGAGGTCACCTAAGTGGTTAATTTTGCTGAGAAAGTTGGCAGAATTTAGGGCTGATTCTTCACAGTTCTAAGAAAACCTGATGGAACCCAGTATGAGTGCAGGAAAAAGGAGTTGTTATAGTTTTGTCTATAACTGGAAAGAGAGAACTTTCTGTCTCCACCTTATCCATAGCAGAGAGGCAATGTGAAGAAAAGAGGATGCAGATGTGAGGAGCATCCATATAAGGATTTGACTGAGTCCAAGTTAGCAGAATCAGCTGTAAACCTTTCTATTATGAGAGGATCACATGCTCTGCCCCAGGGCATCATGGGTGTCCTGGCTTCTCCTCAACTGCAAGTAGAACTTTTAATATTTCTTGACTCAGTTATAAGAAAGAAAAAATGGAAAAGGTGGATCCCCAACACATAGGCCTTCTCCTCTCTATATTTATCCGCCCTGAGAGCTGTGGTCCTTCTACCCCCAGGGTCTCCCATACTCACAGGCTCCAGCACAGGGCTGACTAGGAAAGCTGGACCCAGAAGGAACTGTTTGTCTATGTTCCAGGTCTCCCGGTCTGACACAAACCTAAAAATGGAAATCAAGGTATCACAATCAGATCCTACAAAGGCCCCAGCCTAAGATTCTAAAGAAATCCTCAAATCTGAACTCAAGCCAGAAATGCAGCTGAGCCCAACAGCATCTCTAGTCATATACCACACTTCCTACAAGTGACTTCTCTCAAACCTCAGAAGGAATTTGGCCACATTAGATCTATAAAATATCTCCAACCCTCTTCAGCACAGCATTAAATATAAGGATAGGCCTCATCCCCCAAACTCATCCTTAAAACACCCACTTTAGTGATATTGTTACATTTGTAAAATTACAGAAGAGTAGTTAGTTTTTGCATGTCCCAATAAGAAAGAAATTATGGTATTTTACTTATCATTTTAAAACTTTTTGTTAAAAAGATATCTTCTATCCAAGATCTGTGGTATGTATGAAATTCAGTTACAAGAGGGAATAAAGTATTCTCTGCTTAGAGAGCCAAATGGGACTGATGGCTTCAATTGTTGCATATTGTTGCATTGGTTGTTTCAATTGTCGAAAGAATTGTTGCATCAATGCCCACCCAGCAGGTTGAATGAGTCATCCAGTTGGTCACCATGATTCTGGCTGGAAACTTACTCATGGAGAAGAGGCCGCACCACTGTGCTGCCCTCCGCATGGGCCTGGTACATCAAGGTGTAGAGATATGGCAACAGGGTGTATCTGGTCTCCAGCACACTTCTGGAAATATCCTCAAAGGCTTTATCCCAGGATACAGGGTCTTGTCTCTATAGGAAAAGAAAGAGGTCCAGAGTCCAGCTGTTATCTCTCAAGGGACTAAGGTCACTGAATGTTGCGAGATTTTCCACGTCCAATCTCATTAATGCTGTGGAAGGCCTGTGACTGGACAGGAAAGGGGAGGCAGAGCTATGAGTTGGGGAGCTTAAGAAGTCGCAGAAGGAGAGGAACCAAGATGGCTTCGGACTTGGACCTGTGTGGCATCTACTAGCCAAAATAGCTAAGTGTTTATAAGGTTAGAAATATTGGGATAAAGCTTTTATCATAACCAATTGGCTCTAAAGTTACTGTATTGGCATCTTGTAAATTGCAATATTATTTATATATAAATCTGATTGGCTAGTTAAGTTTTAAGAGTCGTGCTTCTATCGAGTAGTAGGGATGTGTGAGTATTGTGTGGAGGCAAGATGAGCTCGCCGGATTCTCGCCAGAAAGTTAGCCGAGTGGGGGCTGGAAAGTGGGCAAGCCGGCAGATCACGGGAGCATGGGCCTAACCCGTGGAGCGTTCGTGGGTCCTTTGGTGGGCTAGCAGGAGTCATGTGACCCAGTGGTGTGAGGTATGCAGATCGCCATTGCCTTGCCAGCACTAGTGTGGGGACATGTTGGCACTCTTTTTTTAATATTTGCTGCAACATCTGAGAGCTTATCCCAAGTATTTCTACATAACTGGACTCAAAACAGTTGTGTGTGAGACCTCAAGAATATTCTTAGTAGTTGAAAACAGCCACAGCTCTCTCAGGAAAATGACTTCACAAGATATTCCTTATGGGACATAAAGAAAATTCTCCCTAAATATAAAGAATCATCAAATAATACTGAAGAATATACTTCATAGGAATGAAGGCTTAATGTCTTTGAAGATATCCCCAAGGAACATAGACAACAGGAATGCTCTCAGAACCCAAGGTGGCATTTCAGGGGCAGAGTACAGATGAAGAGGTGGACATCATACCCTGGTCCCGATGGTGTTGTGGTTCCTGGAGAACGGGTAAAAGGCGCCCAGCTGCATCCAGCGAACACACATCTCATACTCAGCATCTCCAAAGAACCCACAGATGTCTGACCCGGTCTGAAACAACATGGAATAAAGTCAGCTCTTGGTTTTTTCTAAGAGACCCTGTCACCTTCTTAGGGAGGAAGAACATGTAAAGGACACTTACATAGGATATGCCAAAGAGGCTGAAATCCATCATGCCTGCAACGAGAGATGCACCAGGGTCAGGACAGGGACTCATTCTCTGTCTCCTCTTCCCCCTTCACCAAGAATCCCACTCCCACCCCTGCCTGCAGAAGCCCCCAGGCAGAGCCCACACACCTATGATGGATTTTCCCAGCTGGTCCCAGGCAGCTGTGTTGTCTCCGAGCCAGTGTCCTCCCCAGCGTCCAGAAGAGGGGAATGTGGAGCGGGTGATGACGATCCCTCTCTCTCTTGTCACCTCCTGCACAGCTCTGGTTGGGAAATTAGGGAGGTAAATTGAAGGTAGGACAGGAAGAACCCAGATTGTGTTCTCTGGAATTCTTGGACATAGGGTCCTTCTGGCTGATGAGACAGTAGTACTAATGCTCTTCACAGCAGTCAGTTAGCAAGGCTATCATGTGGTAAACCCATTGCACTGTCCCCAAATATTAACCAATCACAAGATCTGTTTATCCATTCGGTGGTTGGTTTTCTATAATTGATGAGCTATAGAATAAATTCCTTTACTAGACTGAAATTTTATAAGTTGTATGATTCATTGAGGTCACCAAGTGGAACTATGCTAATTCGGTCAGCAACCCTGAGATCATATAAGAAGAACAGCTAAAAGTCTCAGTACATATGACTCTCTTTTAAAATAAAATAGATTATAATACCCTGTTTTCCTTTTGTCTCTTATAACTAATGTTATCACATCACCTGGTGCAATGTATAATAATTTTTTCTGTCCCCATGCAATGTGATCCTCAAAAGGACAATTAATTTCCCAATGATGAGATACTGCCATATTTAAACCTGATTTTTCGGTCATAATCAAAAATCTGTCTCCATGAAGAAGTACTATTTAGTAAAGAAATAAGAATTTCTAGACCAATAGATCTCACCCTGTGAGTCACAACCCCTTTGGGGTTTGAAGGACCTTTTCACAGGGTTCTCTCAAGAACATCAGAAATATCAGATATTTATATTACAATTCCTAACAGTAGAAAATTATAATTATGAAAGTAGCAATGAAAATAATTTTATGGGTGGGGAGTCACCACATCATGAGGAACTGTATTAAAGTGCCATAGAATTTGATAGGTTGAGAACTACTGTTCTAGACAATTAACCACTAAATTCTTCTTATTCTCTCAAATAGAAAATATAAGGAAGTTACACCAGTGACTGGACATCCCCACTGATAATGCCCACTGCAGAAAAGTCTTCCACTCACTCGTAGGTGGGTCTGGTCTGGGACCACCCGTACAGGCTGTGCACATCATAGTGCCGCACGCGGGAGCCATCTGGAAGGATGTGCTCGCTCTCCATGCACAGGGTCTTGCTGCTCAGGCCCTTGTCCCTGGCTTCCAAATCTGAGGGAGGATTTAAGAATGAAAGGCAATTCTGAATCTTCTCATATCTGACCTCTTTTCTTTATTCTAAGATCTGTATCACAAGACTATCAGGGCAATCCCTGGGTGTGTCCTCTTCCTTAGGAGGATGAGAATGGTGCTCAGCACTGAACTGCAACATTCCTATGGGTGATTTCAAAACCAAGTCCGCTGGAGAAACTGGTAGAATGTATGGGAAAGCGTGCAAGTTACCACACACTCTGGAGCAACTCTGAGCTGGATTTTTTTAATGTAAAATTTGTTTCTTATACTTCCTGTAAGACTCTTATCCCTGATATAGCATTTTCTGGATCTTGGCATAGAAAATTGAGATTCAGAAATATCACATAACCTATAGAAGGTCACACAGCTCATAGACT